>OZ026622.1:7400514-7429514 GCA_964020975.1 Hermodice carunculata
TTTTGTTTTTTTTTTTGTTTTTGTTTTTTTTTTGTTTGTCTTTTTTTGTTTTGTTGTTGTTGTTGTTTTCTTCTTTGTTTTCGTTGGTTTTTTTTTCTTTTTTTTTAAGCCTTGCCAAGACAGAAAACATGCAGAGACCTTATTCTGGAGATAACACCATTTTGCCTTGCCTGAAGATCATATCGTCGTTAAGTATCATCTTGCTACCTTTTCTGCATTCGAGCCATAACCTTGGCCATCACATTGGCCCTGCAATACCGACCAGGTTTTCACTGATTCACAAGCGTAACATTTACAACACTACTTTGAAAATATGGGAGAAAAAAACGAAGTCCATCACACTAGTTTGTGATGGAAAACAAATTCACTGACACAAATATTAAAAACATCACAAGTTTCCATTTGCATGTTAAGATTTGAACTTTTTGTCACTGTACATAGAGAAATTTATATAATTTTTTGCGTAAAAGGAAGAAAATTACATAATTAAAGATGAAAACTGCCTTAAATATTAAACATGGCACATTTTAAATGTAAACAATTTTATATATCAAAATATTGACCGTAAACTTTCATTTGATATTTCGAGTCATGTTTTAGATTGTCTCACTTGGAAATATAAACACCAGGACGCCTCTTTGATTTGTTCTAGTGGACATGTACATGATTTCCTCACAGCTTTCTGAGTTTATTGTATTTTTCTGCTATGTTGTCAAAAAGAAATAATTCATGTACTTCCAGGAACAAAAGATCCAAAATGTTCTGCAGATCAAATCCCTAAATACCAGAAACAAGTGGAATTCAGAAATACATTTGACCTTTGAGTTAGCTCAAATAAGCAGAAATATATGAATCCGCTCGAAATAAGCTTATCTACACACACACACACACACACACACACACACACACACACACACACATATATATATATATATATATATATATATATATATATATATATATATATATATATATATATATATATATATATATATATATATATATATATATGTGCCGAAGCTAGCTGGTGCGAGACCCGGCCGTTCCATGGTCACAAAGCATAATATATATATAACTATAACCATACATATATATAAAACTTGACGATTTTTATGTGCATTTTATTTAAACTGTTTAAATTATTGTTGCACAAAGGTCTATGTCCACTTATTGCGGGGAGGGGGGGACAGCTACATATTATGTTTAAAATGAGGCTTTGGGTGTTGGGTGTCATGTTGGTGAATCTTTTTTGGGAACTCTCGGCTATGCTGATGATATCACTCTTCTTGCCCCAACTAAATATTCTTTGCGCAAGATGATTTCAATCTGTAATACATTTATAGCGATGAGTTCCATGTCAAATTTAATCCAATTAAAAGTAAACTTTTAGTGTTTTGGGATAAGGAATATCATGAACATTTCAGGCCTGGTACAGATACTATAAAATGTCTTGATCATGATCACTTTGGAAATGATATTGGCATTAATATATTTAGAAAACAAATCGACGTTATATGTATAAGAGGTGTAATTTATTGTTATCACAATTTGGCAGAGCTTTTTGTGCCACTAAATATAGACTGTTTAAGGCTTTTTGTCTATCGCTATATGGTTGTGTTCTATGGAAGTTCTCAAACCCATATAAGAGAAATTTTACACTGCCTGGAGGAAATATATACGCAGGGTTCTGGGAGTTCCATCGAAGGCACATTGCAGTTTAGTCTGTGAAGATATCTCCTTCGACTCACAACTTCATACGAGATTCGGACGATTTATCCTTCAGTGTCTTTTCAGTATAAATCAATGCCTGTATCTTTGTGGCAAATTAGTTATCAATGGTAGCTCTTCCAGGGCCGTAGCCAGCCTTCTAAAATAGAGGAGGCAAAGGGTACTGGTGGGGGTGGGTTTGGGAGGGGGGGGGGCGTGCCCCTTCCCAAGATTGAAAACGTTTGAAAAATGGCACATAAAATTGTGTAATTTAGTGTGTTTTGAATGGGGAAAAAAGACTTTATACATATATAAATTCTCAAAATTTCACTTCAATGTGACTATTTTTGATCTTTTTATATGAATTGAATTTGGTCCTACAACTACTAGGGCAAAGATACAAGTAATCATTGAAAAAAGTACGCCTCCTGTGATGCTCTTATCTTCTATCACTATGAGTGACTCAAAGTCTTAGTTACAATACGTTCTTTTTGTTTTTGTTGTGTATAATAACTTAAACTTAACAAGTCTTGTTGAGGCTAAATAAACTATTTCTATGCCAACTCCTAACGTCATCATCCAAAATTCAGAGGAGGCAAGCGCCTCCTCTGCCTCAGCCTAGCTACGGCACTGTCTTCTAAATCATACAACAGTTTAAATCTTATTGGTTACAGATTCAGTTTTTCAAAGTATCAGTTGGTAAATCTGGAGCCTAACAAATTATGGAATATTGTGATTGATATACAACTTTCCAGGAGGAGTAAGAATGACGTAATCCGTACAAGCATGATACATGAACTGGTTTGTTCCAGAGATTGCAAAGATTTCAGAATATTAACCCGGGACCAATATAACGAATTACTGACTTATCTTTGCTCGGACTGAACATCTGGACCAGTAAGTTGCTGGACAAGAATGTCAAAGGACTTTACTTCACCAACAATTTTTTTCTCATATAATCATTTTTTTTCAAATCTGATACAATGTACATATTTATTCTGTACTTCCATTGTTCGGATATATATATAATATATACATATGTATGTATGTATATGTATATATATATATATATATATATATATATATATATATATATGTATATATATATATATATATATATATATATATATATATATATATGTATATATATATATATATATATATATATATATGTATATATATATATATATATATATATATATATATATATATATATATATATATATATATATATATTATAGATTATAGCATGCTTTGTTGACGATATGAAGTATATCAACGAGCACTGGATGCCATATGGCAGAACGAGTGAGCGAAGCAAACAAGTTCTGCTATATGGTATCCAGTGCGAGTTGATTACTTCATATCGTCGACAAAGCATGCTATAAAATTTTTATCTCGTGAACTTTGGACTTTATTGACTACACCAATATTTACTATGGTAATCTGTCACATACATATGCATATATATATACATACATACATATATATATATATATATATATATATATATATATATATATATATATATATATATATATATATATATATATATACACGTATACACGTATACACCAATGCCAAATATACAAGGACAGTCGTACCTACAAAACTGCCGCATTCTTCCTGAACAAAGATTCAAGGATATAATGTTATCTTTTCACCCCTGAAATGTTATTTCTTGAATAGCAGTGGGTGGGGTTTTTTTGGTTTTTTTAAGTTATTCGAAATTCACATAAAATTTGTGTGGAAAACTCATTAAGTTTATCGTCTGATTCTGTCACGGCAGACCGACAATAATGAGCTGTGATACTAACAAAATTTCATGTGTGTCCCTATATAATATTTATACCTATTCATTGCCAGTAAAGGGGGGAAGGCGAATATGTAAGCAACACGGGATGCGAACTCATCAGGTCTATTTATATATGTGTGTCATTCATTCCATATCAATCCATTGTTTACATTCAAGTACTATGTTTATAAGTACATGTAGCTGAATTTGTTGGAAAATATTATTCCCTCACTACAAACAAGTGGTGTGAGCAACATTACGACATGCAAACTGATTTAGTGCATGTATATCTATATCCTTTCCAACTATATACTCTATACAAGGTAATAACACTTGCCTGAGATGGTTCGTTTTGCGGTAAAGGAGCCCATTTATATTTGAACAAAAGTTTCAAAAGAAATCAAAGAACGATTTAGCTCTATATTAAAGTAAAGAGACCCATCCAATGTTAACCAGTATATTTTATATTCGGAACGAGCGGGACTCGAACCTGCTACCTTTGGCACCAGTCGCCTAGCTGAAATGAGAAACGCACATATCCACTCGACCAAATCCCCATTCCTAAAAAGAATGGTTCAATGGAGGTAGTTATGTGCGAGTGCCATATCAACTCGGTAATGCAGTATATTTACTGAGTCGGCATTTATTTCCAGAATCGGGGACTTAAATCCACCAGCATTAAGGAAATGCCGAAAAATGTATATTTTATATTCGGAACGAGCGGGACTCGAACCTGCTACCTTTGGCACCAGTCGCCTAGCTGAAATGAGAAACGCACATATCCACTCGACCAAGTATAGCACTTGCGTTTTAATATTTCCATTGTTTAGGCCTACTATGTCCTGGAGGGTGGTTCGCTACAACGTAACAGACGTCAGACGAAGTGAGCCCATGATCAATTATTCAGAAAAAGCGAGCCATGTTTGTTCTTCTATAAAGATGTCAACACAGCTAATGTCAACTTACCTGACACTACTTAACTCCCCCCTTCCGCCAATGTAGTGAACAAATTTGGTGGAAATCCAGTCCATGTACATTCCCAGTAAGTTTTAAAAGGATCCCAAGTCCGGTTTGGGAGAAAAAGTCAAGAAACATGAACATACACAAAAATGTTTTTGAATATTAAAATTAATGGCAGCGCCACCTGTTGAACAAATTAAGGTTCAGAGGTCCTCAGAATTGCCAAACAATTCACTGATCGGTTTCGGACAAGATTTTTCCAAAAAAGGGAACAAGAAACATTGCAAAAAATTGCAAAATCATTGGAAGGGGGACCATTTGAACAAATTTGGTAGATTTTCATTGACTTACATGGTAATCGATAGGAATGCATGCATTAACGGACAGGTGCCCGAATTGAAAAATTCGTTAAAAATCTGGGATCCCCACTGCTGCCACCTAGTTTACCCTTCCACAAGCTAAATCTCCACCAAGTTTCAGAACAATCTGAGAGCCAATTTTGAAGAAGTCGAAAATAACGAGAAAAAAAAAAAAAAAAAAACGAAAAGAAGAAAAAAATCGCAGCGCTACTTGCTGAGTAGGGGTCCCCAGAAGTATCTGTATGCAATTTCGAAGCAATTGGCATGTCTGTTTTGAAAAGATTTTTCAAGAGTTTGCCAAAAATGACCAATAAAAAAGTTATTTTAAAAATTAAAAAAAAAATAAAAACTGGACCGTGACCATTGGAACACTCAAGGTGGCCATCCCCCAAGGTATATCCTCACCAAGTTTCAAGTGAATCCCGCCAATGGGTTTTACGAAGAAGTCGAAAATGTGAAATGTTGACGGATGGACGACGGACGGAAGACCATGCGATAAGCTCAGCTAAGCTCAGATAAACTCAGCTGACTGACAAGTGATTCACTTCTGGGCATATGTAGCCGAGTCAAATACGGTTATTGTGTCTAAAATGCGAATGCGTCGCTTGACCAGATATCACCCTGCTGTGTAAACATGTGTCAATAGGGGAAAGCGAGAACAGAAGCTTCTACTGCTCTCCTGTAGAGGGCATTCCATTCACTCAGGGTTAGAGTTGTGTATTCCCATTACTTTTCATTGTAATTTACAGCTTAGGCCTAATAACTTTAAATTCACTCATTGCAGAAACAGAAAAAAATGTGTGGTAAAATTATATATATAGATGAAATGTTCACGTAAATTTTACTCTTGCAGCTTTAAAAATAGTCTTTTAATTTGAGGTTACTTTAACATGCAATCTAATGGGAATACACATCTCTTGCCCTGAAGAATTCGTATATTGGATTGTGTAGTCAGCTGAATACACAGATAATTGATAATTGTGACCTCTCCTATTCACGTTGCTTCTTCGCCAGGTCGCCTCATCATAAACGAAAGGTCTATCAAACCGTGTAGGAAGTATTATCAAACTGAATTCGAGTATGGCCTTGGCTTGGCGTAGCCAATGTCCTCAGACTACCGACACCTCTCATCTTAACAACCAAAATACATATACTAGCATATCCGCTAAATTAAACAAAATATTTTGACTGTTGAAATTGAAACGAGTAAAAGTGTTTCTTACCCAATACGACAAGATAGATTTTTGTACTGATGTCTCCGTTGAGCGACATTGTGGCAGTGTGACCAGTGCTTGCCCCCAGCTGAGGTTTGGCTGCTGATGTTCATTTCTCTCACACGGTCACTTGCGACGCTTCTCAAAAGCTTCTACCTGTTGGCGTCCCTGCCAAGCAACGACACACTATCCACAACTATTTCCGTTCCCATGTAATTGGTCCTTCCCCTTTATTAGTTTTCGTGATTGTGTTATTTTTACCATTACTAGGCATTAGGCTATATTGTACACTTCATTCATTCTCAGATTCTCTTTTTGATGCCAGTGTTTTAGTGATGTCAGTATCAGACTCTGATTTAGTAAACGCAGTGACTATTTTCACCGTACAGTGAGAACAGTGTTTTGTCTATTTTCACCGTGCGATGATGATAGAGTTTGGTCCATTTTCATCGTATTGTGAGAATAGGGGCTGCTCAATTTCTACCCTACGGCGATGGTAGAGAAGTCGACCAGGGAAGAGTATTTTGGAAAAGCATAGCCATTGTGTCATGATATTGCACACAAAGACAATTTGAACCAACATTTGCTGAAATAATAGACACCCCCCCCCCCATAATAAATAGGCCTAACATCGCAGTTTGAGCATGGTTTATAATGAGATCTGGTGAGGTGCTATTTCAGCTTTTATTATCTGATAGTTCTATCGTGCCAAAACTATATTTTTTATGTAAAAATGCAATAATTAATGTGACAAGACAAAATAGGAACTTTTTTAATATTGCCACAGACGGAAGTAACGGCACTTAAGGGTAATATAGATCTATCTCGTTATGACTTTAGTTAAGGATAGCCTGTTTCGCAGGCTATTTAAGGTGCCGATAAGAATTAGCGTCCGTACAGCGTATGTAAATCTGTGTGTCAACTTTTGATGTGCTGATGAGAAAGAGTGTGTACAGCCTTGGAAAGCCTCTTGCGCCCAGTAACCACATGATTTTGCATGCTCTATTCTACAGTTATTTGTGTCACACCAATGAGGTACAGGTTCGATGGAACGCAGTGTTAAAGCTGTAATCTACATTGTATATACATGAGTCTGTTTTATTATTATTATCATCTATGTCACCTGATGCATAGTTTTGTATGTGGTTCTATCGGCATGTGTGCCTGATAGAAAACCATTGAATGAACTAGAAAAGAAGATTTGCTTCACAGAAAATCTGTCTGGGTGCTTTCATCAGTTTGAAATCCTGCACTTTGCCATTGTTCAACATATTCTAAATTTTGTGTATTAACCTAATCTGTATAAATTAAAATGCTAAAACTTTTGTTCCTGGTTCATTGGATGTGGCCATGTCAAAAACTTTTAAACTGAAGTTGAGTGACACCAATATCAGTAATACTTTTGAAGTTACTCAACATTTTAATTATATGTATTTGCTTAATTTGCATAAATTGAAATTGTACAATTTTGGATCATGATTCATTGTATGTGGCTTTGTCACAAACATATAAATCAAAGTTGAAATGGCACCTCCAACTATAATAGTTTGAAGCTATTCAAGATTTAAATCCTGCAAAATCACCTAATTTGCATAAATTAGAATCGTACAACTTTGATTCGTGGTTCATTGGATGCTGCTTTGCCACAAACGTATAAACTGAAGTTTGAATGGCATCTCTATCTGTATTAGTTTGAGAGATATTCAGCTTGTAAATTTTTCAATACCCTAATTAGCATAATTTGAAATTCTACAGCTTTCATATACTGTCCATTATATTGGCAGGTGTCACAAATCTGTATATACACCTTGAAACTTGTGTCGATCTGAAATAATTTGGAAGATGCAGAGCATTTAAACATAATAATTGCCCCTAATTTGCATAATTTTAAACATCATGAGTATTCCAAATAAGATGCAGAATTTGACTAGTTAGGTCAGTCACCATGGCAAATTTGAGGGTTTTCAGAATAATAGTGACTGAGAAAAACTGCAGATCGACTGGGTCGTAAAGAAGACAGAAAGAGAGAGAAAGAAAGAACTCTTGAAAAAAACCCCAAAATGTCTGGGTTGGCACCCAGGCATAATTTCTCGGACACACAGTACCAGTGTTTACTTATACAGTGAAACCTCTCTACACTTGGCACCCTTGGGACCAGAGAAGAGTGCCCACACCCGATAGGGTCAGCCCTTCTGGGCAGTATGGATGGGCATATGTGCATGTACCTGTACATTATTCATACATGCACATACACATGTACAGTGTATGCATATTATAATTCAAGGGGATGTGTATACATGCAATACAAAACTGTCTTTGCTCCTTTATTACATAAACAAATTTTAACAGATGCTGTCACAAAACTACATGTACATGAACCTGTGAACTGACACATGCCAGGTCTCTGCTTGGCAACTGGCATTGCCCCAATCTGAGACTAGGAGTTCCTAGTCTCAGTCCCGATTCAGATCCAATGCATGTATGCATACACCCAGAACAAATGAATTTGCTTCATTTCACATCATTTAACTGGATCAATCAGCTACACAGTCATAGAAGATATAAATGAAAGTTTCTGGTCGGTCTAACTATTTCATTTTTGATGACAGAATCAACCTTCAGATTCCACTGCATTTTTATTTCACTAACCAGGTGTCACCACCTTTCAGTGAGCTGAACAAATCTGTCCGTGTGCATACTTTTTAAGATCTTCAAGATTTGAAATTCCAAAGGCCCTTAAAATGTATTCACCAAAGCAAATCAGTCCTGTGTTGAAATTTAGCCACGGCAATTAAAGCAGGGATATATGTGTAAGCAGGTGACATATATATCCCTTGAGAAAACAAAGGAGGCATGGTATAATAGATGGAGATCCAACTTTTGCAGTTTATGGAGCATTGCACCTCTGATGAATATCGACAAGAGTTGTAGCATTTTAGATTATGCCTGTTTGCGGATTTAAAATTCATGTCTTCAATATCCTTAAACTTAAATGTCATTCCAACTGATGCTCTCTGGCATCCACCTCAAACACATACCGAGTTGCCGCCTGCTGTAGAACAAATCAAATTTTAAATGTTGATAACCTCACAAGTACAGTGGCCACAGATGACATAGCAAGTTGCACCTGGCTCTGTTTAATGCTCCATGAAGATTCCGTCATATTCATAAATTGTCAAAACATAATATCCGTCCACAGTTTCACAAAATAGTTTTCATTTTTATTTATACATTTATGTATTGTTCATTGGTTCATACATTTATTTTGGTGGTCATTCTGAAACTTGCCATTTGATTTCCTCAATGAATAATTCAGAGCTGTAGAAAAAGACAACATGTTTCTCAAAATGAAAGTTATCTTTGTGAAGTAGTTTGATATCTGTTCATGGCTTTTTCTGGGACATTATATCTTCTCCAACTTGATTCTTTTAATGAATGTTGGCTGAGGGAAAATTAGTAGTTTTTGTGTGGTCCTGTAGTTTGCTGAATTCTTCTCCCAAAGGGTGCAGTGGATTCCTTTAAAAATTGGTGTGGAAAAGGTTTGACTTCAGGTCTCGGCCTCCACTAAAGATGTTCATCACATTTAATCAACTTCTGATTTTGTTAAGAGTTTTCAAAATGACATGATGATTGCTCGGAAGACATATTAGCACCTCATATGATAACCTTTAAAAAAAAATTACCCATCGAACTTATTTTAGTAAGTAAAAATAAAACACACACACACAAATTCAATAGATTGGTGAAACACATTTAATAATACAAACAATAATGATAATAATAATAATAATACACCCAGTCTGTATGTAATCTGAGTCTATCTCTGGCCTGTGGTTCAACAGTGGTACTTTTATATTGAGCCTATCATAGAGCACTGTGCATTGGCTTTACAGATGGAGTTTGGACAGCAATTGGGCAGGAAAATACCCACACTCTACACTTTCAACAATGAGAATCGGGAGCTTTTTTCCTGGGGAAATGAGGAGTGTGCCTTTATGTGCATAAACAAGCACAAGTTCTGTATTCATAAATCTCCATAATCATGGCAACAGTTTAAGCTTGTCCAAATAGACATTATCAAAGGAAGAATCCTCCCATATATGCAAGCTCTCCCATTTTATTTTTTTAAACCTTTTTTTTTATAAAAGTAATTTTTTTTCCATTCGTGATCTTGAAGTCTATTCATAAGCATGTCTTCTTTTGATCTATATATAGGCTGTGTCCATTTCCAATCAATCCATTGAAAATCAGCAGATGCCACACACCAGCCAATTAGCTTCAAGAAATTGCACCTGGCTAGTGCTCATTTTTTGTTACAAACCACTTTGACTTGTCAGATTTTTCTGCATCAATTTTTTCTTCTTTTTTTTCTGTTCTGAAACAGTGCAGGAATCGAAGTTAGCTGAACTATTTAGAGACCAAAAAAATGTTAACTTCAGGTCTTGTATATGTAACATTCATAATGGGTGTGGTGCTGCTTTGGCCTGCATCATTACTCCAAGAAAGGGCTTCGACTCATCTACAAACTACCAGCCTTGTGCTAAAAACCTTACTAATCAAGACAGTACCACCATGTACAGGCAGATCCTCATATCAAACATAGCCAAATATTTTCCACACGCCAAGCTTGCAACATGGATAAATTTGACTGTTAAAAAAAAAAGTCCTACTTAGTACTCTTCAAACACACTGAGCCTGATGGAAAAAGCAGTCATCATATATGTTTGCAAAAACTTTTTTTTTAATTCCCACAGATGCTACGCAGATGATTGTCACTGTTGTTTAATGACAGGGTCAGTCATTTTGGTGGAAAATTAATACGCAAGTTCTGCATGGAGCTATAAAATCCAATACGTGTAAATAATATACTAGTCGTCTCTACATGACAGCATGATGTTATCTCCATGTCGCAGCATGAAACATGTTCACATCTGATGTGGACACCCTAGGTTCGGACCTGTTTTACTCTGCATCACCTGTGGTCGGCAGTTGTCAGTTTAGTGCGATACCGCCTCCAAGTCCCTTTAAGCATGATACAATGGTCACATCAGCACATGTTAATGCTGCTATCTGTACATCAGTGCATGATGCAACCTCAAAGTCAAAAGTGAACGTGATTAAACACATTATTGCATCATACATGCACCCTCTACTTCCCATCACACATCACACCATGACCTTGATACAGCCTCCACCTTGGAATGTGTTGCATCTTTTCCCATCAGCACGATACAATGCGACCTCCACATCATGCTTAGATCCAGCCTCCCCTCCAGCATTGGAGTACAATACAGCCTCTGCATCTGAGGCCAAAAAAAATATAAGTCTGTTTCCCATAATTTTGGGCGGTAAGTAGGTATGCATTATTT
Source organism: Hermodice carunculata (assembly GCA_964020975.1). Taxonomy (NCBI): domain Eukaryota; kingdom Metazoa; phylum Annelida; class Polychaeta; order Eunicida; family Amphinomidae; genus Hermodice; species Hermodice carunculata. Next base: position 7,411,919 of record OZ026622.1, read on the forward strand.
TGTTTGTTTTTTTGTTTTTTTTTCCAGTCTCACAATTTGGGTGGGTCCGTATGTTTTCTTTGTTAAATTTTCCACAACTTGTGGCAGGTAGGTGTTTTCATTTTTTTATTTCTTATCTTTTTTAATTTTTTTTTTTTTAGTCAGAACAGGGAGTCGGTGGGGGGGGGGGGGTTAGAGATGGGTTGGTCAGGTTAAGGGAAACAAAAAATAATAATTTTTTTTGGCCTGATCACAACACAGTATCTACAATAGTACATGATACAGGCTCCAGCTAAGGCCTTACCCCACTAAAACGTTTTGGTGCTTCATGTTTGGGAAGTGGGGTTTCGTGAACTTTCATAGGTTTAATAGGCCTAATCTTGCGACCAAAACGGCCATCTTTTCTATGCCAGAGGCCACTGCGAGGTCGAATACCCATCCAGCGATTGGCACCCGCTTTTCCTATTACCCTCTTATTGTGGTCCACATTTGACAATCGCCCAACAGTGGCCATGCACTTTTCTGACACCAAGACTTCTCGCTTTGATGGCATCCGTACCACAACTTTCCCATCCATCTTACGAACAATTTGTGCACTGACACCAGCAGCACGTGCCACCAGTGCCCCCTGACCAGGGTACAGTTCAACACAGTTCACCATAGTGCCCAGTGGCAGGGAACCCACCAGGTAAGCATCCCCTTCCTCAGGTCGAACTGGAAAAAAAAAAATATGCATATATAGGAAGTGGTTCCACATGATAAGACTCAAGTATTATATATATATATGTGTATGGGATTCTGAAAAAGTGGATGATAACAACCTAACCCTGTGACAACTAGCTACGTCTCTTGGCCCATACTTATTGTTGCTACATAAAGAAAATGTCAAAGCTCGAGATTGTACCTCTTATGTGTTATAGTAACACAGACTACCAGAAGTGACTAGCCGCATACAAGAGGGACTAATTATTATCTGGTAGTGGACAAACTTGTATCTATTCAGCAGATCAAATAGATTTGATCACAGAAACAAATATATTTGTTCAGGTGAATAAATCGGCTTATACCTTATTCTATTTGATCAGAAGTATAAATTGATTAAGTCATGTGAACAAATGCATTTGTTCATGTGATCAAATTCATTTTATTTGTTCTTTAAGGTCAAGATCATCCATAATTGATTCAAGGCAAGGTCCTACCTTGAAACACATTATGATAAAATTTGTGGGAAAATCGGACAAGTCTCAGAAGTTATCATCTAACAAGAGGGCTGTGTGAACAGCCCGTGCCTCAGCTGATCTTGACATTCATCACACTTGCAGCTCTATGAACTTGGGAAAGGACCAAGGACACCATGTTCTGAGTAAGTCTGACCTTTATAGAAGAACACCTACATGTGCAACATCAAAGTTCAAGTAATTCTCAAGTTACAATGAAGAGTAAAATTCATGTTTGTTGCACTGTGACCCCACAAATGAGGTCAAGGTCATTCATGTACTGTCTCAGCATGACCTTCATACAGAATAATTAACATGTGTAGCTAACTCAAAACAGATCTCAAGTTATCAAGTAAACAGTAAATATCGTGTCAGTTGTCCTGTGAATTAGCATTAGAATGCCCATTGACTTACATAGTAATCAATAGGAAAGCTGCATTGATCGATAAGTACTCGAATGGAAAAAATCATTAAAAATAAGGAATCTGCAGCATTCCCACACAGTGAATAAATTTGTTTGACCCTTCTACGAGGAACATATCCACCATGTTTCAGCTTAATCTGAGTGACGGTTCTGGAGAAGTCGAAAATAGCTAGAACACACAAAAATTCATAAAAAATTAGTAAAAAATTGCAGGGCCACCTGGTCAACAATTAAGAACACAGAGTCCCTAGGTGTCTTCTTGTGTGATATCAGAGTGATTGAGTAAGCGGTTTTGGAGAAAAAGATTTTTTAAGATTTGTCCAAAAAAAGAACCAAAAAATTCATTCAAAATCCAAAAATCACTGGAGCATGACCATTTGAAGAAACCTGGTAGACACCCACCCAAGGTACATCCCCACCAAGTTTGAAGTTAATCTGGATGACGGTTTTGGAGAAGAAGTTGAAAATGTGAATTAGCATTAGAATGCTCATTGACTTCCATAGTAATCAATAGGAAAGCTGCATTGACCGATAAGTACCAGAATTGAAAAAATCGTTAAAAATCAGGAATCTGCAGCATTCTCACATAATGAAAACTTTGTTTGACCCTTCTACAAGGAACATATCCACCATGTTTCAGCTTAATCTGAGTGACGGTTCTGGAGAAGAAGTCGAAAAATAGCTATAACACACAAAAATTCATAAAAAATTAGGAAAAAATTGCAGCGCCACCTGGTGAACAAATTAAGAACTAGGTGTCCCAGGGAGTGTTTCTGTGTGATATCAAAGCAATTGGGTGAGTGGTTTCGGAGAAGAAGATTTTTTAAGATTTGCCCAAAAAAGAACAAAAAAAATAATTTAAAATCCAAAAATCAATGGACCGTGACCATTTGAACAAACTTAGTAGAGACCCACCCAAGGCACATCCCCACCAAGTTTGAAGTGGATCTGGCTGACAGTTTCGGAGAAGAAGTCGAAAATGTAAATTGTTGACGGACGACGTACGGACGGACGGACGGACGGACGACGGACGGAGGACCATAAGATAAGCTCAGCTGACTGACAAGTCAGCTGAGCTAAAAATGAAACAACCTGATCCCCCACAGCTGGGCATCAAACCTACATCTGTTCAAGCAATTGGCCAAGCAGTTACACTTTTTAATGTGAAAAGATGAATCTCACAGAATTCAATATCCAACATGATGGTTGCTGTCCCTAGAAAATGGCAGTGATTCTTCACCTGGGGTTTTACAGCAAACTCAGGGCACAGATACAAACTTTGATGCCTTGCCCACTGTGTGTTTATGCTAATTTGATAGATAAGACTGGCCAATCCCAGCAGGGTGCCTGCTGCAGGCCTTGCCCATGTCTCAAAAAGAGCAGTTGCCTTTTTTGTCAAGGTTGGGGAGGGTCTTTATCATATCTACTACATCGTTTTCCTCAATACCATCACAGTAAAACCTGTAAGTGAACACCTGTCTCAAATGGACATCTTTACCTCTTCCCATTTGGGGCCTCTGTTAAGTGGGCACCTTCTAAAGTGGGCAGTAAGCACTCTAAAAGGGCTTTTTTTGTGTACCAAATATTTACATAAGTGGGCAGCATACATGTCTCCAAGATAGTGTACAAGATACATTAAGGTATAGATGTCTTGTGGAAAACTACAACTTATGTAGAGATGATAACTACTGCTAGTTGAAATAAGTAAAAGAAATTTACACTGGGCTTGATGATGTTTGGTCAAATTTAGATGGTACAGCCCCTAAAATTGTGATAATGAGACTGAGGCAACATTTGGGAAATCTATATAAAACCCATTGGTTGGAGCAAATTAATGGAAACACCAATGTTGGTTTGCACAAATTACGGACATATTGTAAATTCAAAAGTACTTTTGAAATCGAAAATTATATGAAGCACATTCCTGTCAACAGGATGAAAAACTTTAGTAACTTGAGAATTAGTGCACACACTCTTCAGGTTGAAGCAGGAAGATACACAAAATCAAAGACCCCAGTTGAGTTACGCAAATGTACAATTTGCAAAACCGATTCAGTGGAAGATGAATCTCATTTTATATTAGATTGTAGCTACTACTCAGAACAGAGGACACAATTATTCACTGATCTTTTATTTATTTATAGTGGTTTTGCACAATTGGATTAAACTGAAAAATTCCTTTTTATTATGACAACGGGTTATGGCGATGCAGCTGTACATAAACCAATCGTAACATTTGTAAATTCCGCATTTGAAATGAGACACGAGTTCATGGGCCAGTAAAACAGCAGTGGCAGGAGCACCCTTAAATTGTCAGGTAGTAGTGAGTGGGTATTCTGATTATTCATCTGTACCCCCTATACTAGGAGAGTGTTCTGCTTAATTATTGTACACATTTTATTTTGTCTTTGCTATGCTTTTGTATGTCTTTCGGCGACACCGTGTAAATGGTATATGTCAATAAAGTTATTTCCATTTTGACTTCATGTAATTTGCCATTTCAATGAAAAACCCTTTCACATCTTTGACCAAGAATACAAAAATGTATTAAAATGTCATTTTTCTGGCAATACGCAAAACGCACAGACACAGCACACCCGTTATGTCTACAAGATTCGACCTTACCAGTAATCCCAACAGAACAACAATTTCCTCACTCGGGGCCAGCTGTCTTTTGATATTTATACCCCCTGCCTTGTTTACCTCAGCATGGTCATTTGCACCTTTTGTGCTGTTTAACATCTGAATGAAGCTGAGCTGGAAACTAATTAATACATCAATGTTACATAACTGCAGTACACATGTTCTATCATAGAAAAACAAGTTGATGTGAGCATTCAGATGGCAGTCGATAATGAGACACCCTTTTCAAATATAATGTTTCACATTTGTACCAGTGTATAGATGAGTAAATATACATGGTACCTGTTAAGACAGGGGCCATTTGATAAATAAAAATTTAAGCTTGCTAAGGATTAATATGTTTTTTTTCCTATATTCAAAATGAATATACCCAGACCCAATGGGAGCTGAATCAATAATAAAATGGGGGGGGGGGGGGGGGAGGGTGTGTGTCTTTGGGAGCTAGTATTGACAAAGTCCCAGGGTAGAAGTGCACATCCCAAAAAGGGAAAAAAGAGCCATAATTGAGCTCGAGTACACTTAATGGCGGTGCTTGGGAGGGACAATCAAAAACATGGAGACTTCAGGGTCGATGGTTTGAAAAAGGGGGATCTTTGATTGTGGCAAGTGGTCAAAAATGGGGGTCTTTTCCACAGAGCCTACCTGTAATGCTGAGTAATGGGAGTATCTCCCCCACCCCCCTCACTCCACCCACCCCCGGGAGTACTGCTCACTGTTATCAAAATGAAATGTCTCGGGGGGTTCTACTGTCAGTGCCTGAAGCAAAGGTAGCTCTGGGATCAGGCCACTTGTGCGGGCCACCAACGGACAACTCATGAATGGCTACAAGACTTTCCAGCAGCCCAGTACATTGGGATCCCATAAGATCACCCCCACCTCCACCCCCCACCCCCACCCCCACTAAGTGGCTACCTGTCTTTCAGTGGGCATTTTAGGCAGGTCCCCAAGGTTCCCATTTTACACAGATTTTGTTGTAGTATAAAACAAGATCATGAAGTCCTATTGGAACAGCCTTCACACCCCAGGACGAGTTGCTGCCTGATTCCCAAGATTCTAGAAGGCCATCCACAGCATGAAAAACTATTGGAACGTACTCAAAATGTTTGAATAAACTCGATACAGACCCATCAAAGGTACATTCCCATCAAGTTTTGAACAGGATATAGCTACCATGTATCTAGAGGTTGAAATACAATTGCGCACAGACGGAAGATGGACATCAGATGGATGGCCGGTCCATGTGAGGGACCATGTGAAAAAATTTCCATACTAACAATTTAGTTGAACTAAAAAACAATCTTCCATCCTTTCAAAACATGTTAACATTTCCATGTGTTTGTTTATTGGCTCTAGTGTCAAGATCGTGACTGACATTTGACCTTCCAACAACCTTGACATTTTGAGTCACTCCTAACTTGCTGGTTGCTAATGAAGAAAGAATGTGTTTGTCATACTGGGTAATGCTACTTTAATGAAAAGAAATCTTCAGTGAAGGTAATGTCTGTGTGCTTCACACCTCACTCTGGGCTAAATTTATTCCCGTTCCATTCAAATGATATAGCAATCTGGACTTTGTTGGAGTTACAAACCCTAACAACTGGTAGTTCTACCCTGATACGAAAACCTCTCAACAAAGGCCATTAGGCAAGTCATCGCAACACAAATGGACACCTCAGTGGATAGACAGTGGAAGCACTGAAAAGACAGTCCTCTGCCTAGTGACGCTATGTCTGACCAAGCCTTCATCCTACCACATCAGCCAGCTGGGCACTATGTAGCATACATCAAAGTGGTACGTGTCTTTCTGGTTTTAAAACTTGTTCTTCCTGCAGACAATTTTCATATCAGTTATCAATTGAACCCTTTTGCCCTTGGATTAAGACAAAGTCAACAGCTTCCCTTAGCATGGTTTAAGAACCCAACCCATGCCGTGGAAAAACATTGACCTGCAGCATGTTATCTTGATAGGTCTCATCAGCACTTTTTATCCAGGGACCACTCGGGCCATTAGCCAATTAGCCAAATGCTAGTGTTCCAAGAATTTAGCTGCCTAAGTCTGCAAATGGCTACATTATTTCAAAATGAATTATCTAAGACCCATGATGGAATTTTTGTAAATCATGCTTTTATTTCCTGATTTGGCCACAAATTTTTCAAAGTCCAGAACGGTCCCTGTTTTTTTTTATTTTTTTATTTTTAATTTCTGTTGAAATAAGTTAAAGATATTGAAGTAGATGACCTTTGACCAGTCAGTTTTAGCTGGTTTCAGGGGGAGCGAGTTAACCCTTAAAGCACTGACTTCAGATTGAGTCAACAGCCTTCCTCTGGACACTTTGCATGCATTGCACATGAAGTGTCCCGAGAAAAGCTGTTGACTAACACTATTTTTTGCTTTAGACTAGGTTTCCTGGTATTTGAATGAAAATTTTTTTCAAGAGGGATTTGAATCTTTTAACCATTATATGTTTAATGGTAATGAGAAAACAACTACAGCTATGATTAGCACTTTCAGCATTAATAGAGTGCTTCCTCTTTATAAGGACCCTTATTACAAGGTACATTCTAATATAGCGTGGTGGGGTCCCCCGACTCCCACTGCAGCACTTTTCAGCTTTACTTCTATGTTAGATGCCCCCTTGTTATAAGGCCATTTTGCTGTAACACAGTCCATTCCAGGGATCCCCTCACCGGCATTACAATGAAGCAGCGTGGTTATATAAAACTGTAAAGTGGCTTGTAATTTTATCTAATCTGTTTTACTTTATTTGGAAAGTGAAACTAATTGATTTTCACATGACCGTCACAGGTGACAACAACAGTGACAGCAAACAACGAAAAATGTTAAACAAAATTTTCAGAACATTAAACATTTATCTAATGTTTTGCTCTCTTTGTACGGACATGAAATTTTATTTTGTTGTCTCAGAGTTTCAGAAATCCCAAGTGCTACAGACATACTGCTCTTTCCCCTCTCATGTGACATACAATATAAACAGCTGAATGTGGTGCTGCCCACTAACAAGCCTGTACAAACTGTTATTATCCACCATATCATATGAGGTTTCATCAATTTTAACACCTATACAGTTTCAAAATCATCAGAAATCTGTAAAACTTCACACATTATTCTTGGCTTTTCTATATCTTTTCAGCTCAAAAGAAGACACTAGGGGGCACTATACTCAACATATGAATGAACTGTATGAATCCACAAAATACTACAGACGGAATCTGGGAATCAAAAGTCAAGAAAAACTTATACGTCATCTTATTCTATACATGAAGCACAGTCAAGTAAACCTCCAGCCACTGGTGTCACAGTAGTTCAAGTGTGTCTGGCTGATGTCACTGGACATGTGAACATCAACCTCCAGTTAAGTGGTGCCACCTTGTGATTCTAAAGCCTGTACACTCTCATTCTCCATGGTAACAGCAATTGGGATATGGATGCTTCAGAAGTCTCGGCATGTTGGGTAGAGCCTGTGGGAGATCAAGGCTGTGCACATCTGGGGGTCATTCTGGGGGTGTTATGCATGGGGGTGGGGGTGAATATAGGGGTCATTGCCCTTATTGTACAGTACCCTGTGCTACATACAACCAACTGTCTCCTGCTGGGTCACCTAGCATTCACCCAGCTGCTGCATGGTTCCATCTCCATGGTAACCACCTTCATTCCGCTGCTACATTACCACATTAGTGTGCTCTGGTGTGGGGTACACGCAGCAGTGTCTGGGGCCTGTGTCACAGTGTGGCTGCTGACAGTAGGAGCCATTTACATGGACCGCTACATCTATCTGGCTCACCCCCTCACTTACAGCAGCAAACGCAGCACCCGCGCAGCCCTGGCGTCAATACCTGTGTACTGGTTGGTGGCCTTCTTACCAGTCTTCATTCAGGCCGTAGTTCACCCCCCAAAATGCATACACCTGTACGGCCACATAGTACTGGCCTTTCAAGCTGTCATCTTTGTGGTGGTGCTCATTACGCTTGGGTACACTCAAGTCGCCACAGGCACAACCGTCTGGAAACACATCAAACACGATGAACGCATCTCCCACATCAGGCATAGGCTCCATCCCACAGCCCGAGCCATCAGAAACAGCCATGTTCTCTTCTGCCAGCCAATCATACCAAATACAATGACAATAATGCCTGCTTGTCAAGAAGAAAACCCTGCCAAAGAGAATGAGTTGCAAGACATCAGGAATTCAGTTTCACCACCTCTGGCTTCCAGTCCTGCTTTCCCGGAGGGACAGAACAGAGACAGACATGACATGTACAATGATCAACTGGCAGCATGTTCTACAGCCACAGGTGAGATGGGCCCATCCTACAAAGCTGGCTGTGTCAGCCAGGCTAGTTACAACTCGACGTACAGCAACAGATCCTCTGCTGCCAAGCTGAAGATATCCCTGACATCGACGACAGAAAGTTCAGAATTTCATTCGTTTCCACACAAGCACCGCACTTTCACTCTTCATGAGGGCGCCATCAATCCCAGCACCTCGACAACAATTGAGTTGTGTCCCATAAATACCCCGAGTCGTATGGACTCTTGCAACAAAATTGAGAAGGACATAAAGGCCGTACATGTGATCAGTATGGACAAATCACCAGTGTGGTGCTATCCTATGAATTACCGCTCTACGTCTGTCAACAGCGATGTATCTGTGTTGTCTGATGCTATAGACTTGTGTGGCTCGTGTGCACATCCAACGGTGTCCTGGATCAGTGGTAGGCCAAATCTGGCACACAAGCTCGAGAGACCTGGGCTGCTCAATGCTGCATACAAAGAAGACAGCCCTGATGAGATGAAGATGCGTCTGCCGCTCACGGTGGGTCATGAGGCAGGGCAGGCAGTGACATCACTCTCGATCACAGATCAAAATTTAAAGCACGAAATTCAGTGCAATGAGAACGATGAACCAAAACAAGAACCGATGTCAGAATCTGTAGGTACAAATGCCCAGCCCTTCTGGAGGCAAATGACATCACAGTCTGCAATCAAAGACCCCCAAATGACTGGACAGAAAGTGGTGTCCCCAGCTCAACTGCAAGGCCAACAAAAAGCTTGGCAGGAGGTGACGTCACAGTCTGCAATCAAAGACCCCCAAATGACTGGACAGAAAGTGGTGTCCCCAGCTCAACTGCAAGGCCAACAAAAAGCTTGGCAGGAGGTGACATCACAGTCTGCAATCAAAGACCCCCAAATGACTGGACAGAAAGTGGTGTCCCCAGCTCAACTGCAAGGCCAACAAAAAGCTTGGCAGGAGGTGACATCACAGTCTGCAATCAAAAACCCCCAAATGACTGGACAGAAAGTGGTGTCCCCAGCTCAACTGCAAGGCCAACAAAAAGCTTGGCAGGAGGTGACATCACAGTCCTCAACCACTGACCACCAGGTGGTGCCACTTGGGCATGAAGCAGTTCCCATGTCAACAGGTCAGCCAAGTGACCAGCTGCCCGAGTCTTCAAACCAAGTCCACAGGCAACAGGCAGAAGGCACATGTGAGTGCACACAGATTACCACCACAGTCACGCAAATTACCACCCAGATCAAGAGGCGATTTCGCAAGAAACGCATGTGTGCCATTTGCAAGCTATCAGTGCCAATCATCATTATGTGCTTGTCCTGGGTGCCAATGAGCTTGGTGCAGATGGTCTGCTTGTTACAATGGTGTACTGGCATAGCACCCATCCTTCACACCTGTTACCTGGTGCTCTTCACTGCTAGCACCATAGTCCAACCTCTACACCTCAGCCTGACTAACAAGGACTTTCGGACTACCCTGAAAAGACTACTCTGTAATAACAGAATTGAGCCAGAGGCCAACACCGAAGAAAATAACAGTCCATATCCTCAACAATATTAGGGGACTATTTCCAGCAGCAGTGCTGTAATCATGGTAGCTCTGGGCTCATGTATCCATATCAAACATTTGACTATACGATCAACAAAAATGTCTCCTGGAGTTTTTTATATGTGTATATGTTTAGATTTTGCCTAGTGTACATATCATTTTCCAATGATGTCATGTTTTACATACAGTGGTGGACCCAGATTGTTATCTATGTACATGTAAATCCCCATGCCATCTACTACATTGACATTCCAATCACACTTAAGACTCTGACATGATCACATACTGTATTGTTCCTATCAAGCATCTGGGCAGCTTACAAAATTTTAAGAATGTGACACTAAAATTCAGACTAAGTTTTGAATATAATACCACAAATTTTGCATAATCAATGGTCAAAATTTGGCATGTTTTACATTACTTTGGCATTTTTGGGTGGTCATAAAAGGGAAGTAGTACCAAAGAGTCCACGGATGCCAAAACAATGTAATACTTTACATGCAGGGAAGCTCCACGTTTCCTGGTGCAGGAAATAAAAATGTCTCGGTATTGAGAACAGAGAATAATCTCCAGAACACAGTATCAGACATAAGGTACTATTATACCATATTTTTTAAAATCATGTCTCACCATTGGAGAACTGATAAAAAGATAAAATGATTACCATTGGTCCAAAATATGAATTGATGCAATTTCATGTTAGAGGTACAGGTATGTATATTAATTGTATCTGGTACACATTATGGACAATAAATTTTGCCAAGTATGACTTACAGGATTGACCCTCAGTATGCTATGTGGACAATTTTCTCTCTTTCAACATATTACAAGAAATAAACAACAGGGCTGTGTGAACAACCCATGCTCAGCTGACTTAAGAAATTCATCAAACTTAAGTGGCACTGTAACCTTGAGAATGAGGTCAAGGTCATCCATGCACTGTGCAAGTCTGGCCTTAACAAAGGACCACCATCATGAACAACATCAAGGGCAGAGCTCAAAATATTCTCAAATTATCAGATGACATTTAATTCAGAAAGAGACCCTGTGACCTTTGAAATAAGGTCAAGGTCATTCAGGTACTGGGTAATTCTGGCCCATATACACAACCACCACTATGTGCAATATTAAAGTCACAGATCAAGTTATGATGCAAACAGTATAATTCATGTAAGTAGACCTGTGACCTTGAGAATGAGGTCAAGGTCACTGCTGTACCACATAAGTCTTGCCCTTAACCAGCAGTGCCACCTAGTAAACAACTTTGTTTGACCCTTCCAGATGAACATATCCACCATGTTTCAGCTGAATCTGAGTGACAGTTCTGAAGAAGTCGAAAAAAGTAAAATCACACCAAAAAATCATAAAAAATTAGAACAAAATTGCAGTGCCACTCGATGATCAAATAAGTACAACCAGTCCCTAGGAGTGTTCCTATGTGATATCAAAGCAATTGGGTAAGCGGTTATGAAGAAGGAGATTTTTTAAGATTTGCCCCGAAAAAGAACAAAAAAAACTTCATAAAAATTCAAAAATCACTGGAGCATTACCATTTGAACAAATTTGGTAGAGGCCCACCCAAGGTACATGCCCGCCAAGTTCAAAGTCAATCAAAATGTGAATTGCGGACGGACGGATGAAGGACGATCCTATAAGTTCAGCTGACTGATACGTCAGCTAAGCAAAAAAATCAGGAATTCAAAGCAACACTACCATGTGAACAACTTTGGCCCTTCTACAAGGAACATTTTCACCATGTTTCATCATAATCTGAGAGGTAGTTTTGGAGAAGTCAAAAGTAACAAAAACAAAAAAATTGAAAATAAACAAAAAAAATTGAAAACAAGAGGATCATGATTATCCTGTGCTCTGCTGACTGGGATCTGCTTTTACAGTATTGGAACACATGGACTGCAGTCTAGATTTGTACAGCTATATACATGTATGTAGAGTGGTAGCAAAGTTTGCCCTTAAAATAAATTTTGTGGAAGGACGGATGGATGGACAGACGGACGACGGACGCAAACAGATTCTATAAGCTCTGCTGATGGTAGTACATGTATTATCAATTAACATACCTTGCTGTTTCAATGGCTGCCGGTGTACAGTGGCAGCACTCACAGTCACAAAGTCTGATATCTCATAACTTTCTCAAAAATTAACATATCCACACTATTTTCGCAAACTTTCATTGTCTAATGTCCAACTATATTTTGATAAAATTTTAGGCACTTCTATCAAGCTGTTCTGGAGAAGAAGTCGAAAATAGCCTCAACACGCACAAATTCATAAAAAATAGGGAAAAAATCGCAGCGCCACCTGGTGGCCAAAATGAGAACTAGTTGACTCCAGGTGATCCTATGTGCAATATCAAAGCAATTGGCCAAGTAGTTCTTGAGATGAAGAAATTTTTTTTTTTCAACAAATAAATTAAAAAATTCATTTAAAATAGAAAAATTATTGCATCATCATCTCCTTTGCAAACTTGGTAGAGGTTCACCTGGGCAACATCCATGTGCAAAATTAAAACATTCCATGCAGCTGTTTTTGAGTAGAAGTCAAAAGAGTAAATACAATAGTGTAATATATGCACTGTATTGCCATATATATATATATATATATATATATATATATATATATATATATATATATATATATATACAGCTGCAGCACTTCCTTACAGTTGCGAAGTTTGATATCCCATAACTTTACCTAAAATTAACATTTCCATATTATTTTCGCAAACTTTCATTGTCTAATGTCCAACTATATTCTGATAAAATTTTAAGCAATTCTGTTCAGCCGCTCTGGAGAAGAAGTTGAAAATAGCCTTAACAGGCAATAATTCATAAAAAAATAGGAAAAAATCACAGCGCCACCTGGTGGCCAAAATAAGAACCAGTTGACCCCAGATGACCCTATGTGCAATATCAAAGCAATTGGCTTCGTAGTTCTTAAGATGAAGAAATTTTAATTTTTTTCAAAAAATAAATAAAAAATTAATAAAAAATAGAAAATTATTGCATCATCATCTCCTTCGCAAACTTGGCAGAGGTCCACCTCGGGATCATCCATGTGCAAAATCAAAACATTCTATGTAGCGGTTTTTGAGAAGTCGAAAATATAAAAAGTCTAACGACAGACGGACAGACAGACACAAACGGATTATATAAGCTCTGCTGACTGACAAGTCAGCAGAGCTAAAAATCACAGCTCCACCTGTTGAACAAAGTCAGATCTCAGGTTTCCCAGAAGTCTCCCTAATCAATTTCGAAGCAATTGGCCAAGTGCTTTTAGAGAAGATTTTTTAAAGATTTGGTCAAAAAATGGACAGATAGTTCATAAACTAAAAGGCTGCGTGAACAGCCCGTGCTTAGCTGACGTAAGTTTGTCCCACATAATAAAGCTTGCAAATGAATAGACCTGTGTTGAGCTGTAGCTAAGTGCATATGACATTAAGAAGTATTTCCAAGACGGATGACTGAGCCCTCTAAAAACGCAGCATGACTAGCAAATCAGCTGAACTAAAAATTGCAGTGCCACCTGGTGAACAAATTACAAAAATGGGTCCCTGGGAGTGTTCCTGTGTGATATCAAAGCAATTGGGTGAGCCGTTTCACAGAGGAAGATTTTTTAAGATTTTCCCCCCAAAAAATCCACAAAAAAATTAATCAAAAATCCAATAATCACTGAAGCATGAACACTTAAACAAACTGCTTAAAGACTCACCAAAGGTACATTGCCACCAAGTTTGAAGTCAATCTGCCTGACAGTTTCAGAAAGGAAGTCCAAGATGGTAATAAGCATTAAAATTTCCATTGACTTACATGGTAATCTATAGGTAAGGTGCATTTACTGATAAGTACCCAAATTGAAAAAATTATTAAAAATCAGAAATTGACAGCAGTGCCATCCAGTGAATAACTGTGTTTGACCCTTTCACAAGGGACACATCCACAAAGTGTCAGCTTAATCTGAGTTACAGTTCTTCAAGAGAAGTCAAAAACAGCAAAAACACACAAAAATCATAAAAAATACAAAAAATTTGAACGCTTACCTGGTGAACAAATTGATAACTAGGAGTCCCTAGGAGTGTTCTTGTGTGATATGAAAGCAATTGGGTGAGCGGTTTCAGAGACGATTTTTTTCAAGATTTGCCAAAAAAATGAACAAAATTATTCATAAAAAATATAAAAAAAACACTGGAGCATGACCATTTGAACAAACATGGTAGAGGCCCACCCAAGATACATTGCCACCAAGTATGCAGTCAATCCTCATGGCAGTTTTTTTTTTTTGGAGAAGTAAAAAATGTGAATTAGTACTAGAATGTCCATTAACTAGCTAATCAATAGGAAAGGTGCATTTACCAATATAAACCAAAAATGAAAAAATCAATAAAAATCAGGAATCCACAGCAGTGCCACCTAGTGAACAAATTTGTTTGATCCTTCCACAAGGAACATATCCATCAAGTCTCAGCTTAATCTGAGTGATGGCTCTGGAGAAGAAGTCAAAAATAGTGAATACACACACACACACACACACACACACACACACACACACACACACAAAATAAAAATTGCAGTGCTACCTGGTGAACAAATTAAGAACTAGGAGTGCCTGGGAGTGTTCCTGTGTGATATCAAAGCAACTGGGTGAGCAGTTTTGGAGAATTTAATTTAAGATTTGCCAAAAAAAAATAACAAAATACTTCATAAAAAATCAAAAAATTACTGGACTGTGACCATTTGAGCAAACTTTGTAGAGACCCATCCAAGGTACATCCCCACCAAGTTTGAAGTGAATCTGGCTGACGGTTTTGGAGAAGTCATAAATGTGAATTTTGAACAGACGGATGACTCAGCCTCCTAAAACTAAGTCAGTTGACCTAAAAATATAAAAATCACTGCCCACCCAAGGTGTATTCCCGCTAAGTTTGAGGTGAATCTGGCCTGTGGTCTTGGATAAGAAGACAAGAATGTGAACTGTGGACACCGACAGGCGACAAACGATGGACGGAGGGACGATGGATGCCTAACCACCACATTAGCTAAAAATTTATTTTCAAAAAATACAAAAATCACAGCACTGTGACCAATTGAACAAATTTTGGTAGAAACCCAACTGAGGTATATCTCCATCAAGTTTGAAGTGAATCTGGCCAATAGTGTGAAAATGTGAATTACCACAGCAATCCCCATTCACTTACATAGTAATCAACAAGAATGTATGCATTGACTAATAAGTACCCAAATTAAAACAACTGTTAAAAGTCAGGGATCCACAGCAATGCCACCCGGCGAACAAGTTTGCATGATCCTTCTACAATCTACTATACACTATGTTTCGGCATAAGCTGAGTGACGGTTTTGGAAAAGAAGTCGCAAATAGTGAAAACACACAAAAACTCATTAAAAAAATGAAAAATGCAGCACCACCTGTTGAAAAAATTAAGGTCTAGCAGTACCCAGAAGTGTACCTATGCACTTTTGAAGCAATTGGCCAAGTGGTGTCAGAGAAGATTTTTTAATATTTTGTCCAAAAGTTCCAGTTCAAGTAGTTCTCAAGTTATAGTGAAGAGTAAAATTCATGTATGTTGCACTGTGACTGCAGAAATGGGGTCAAGGTCACTCATGTACTGCCTTCACAGAGAACATTAACATGTGCAACATCAAGGTCCTAACTCAAAACAGATCTCAAGTTATCAAGTGAACAGTAAATTTCGTGTCAGTTGTCCCGTGACCTTGGGAATGAGGTCAAGGTCTAAACATCACTGGAGCATGGCCATTTGCATAAAATAGGTAGACACCTATAAAAGGTACATCCCTACCAAGTTTGGCAAAATCTGGCCAAAATTATTTAAGTTATAACCATAACAAGAAATTTCCATGTTAAACTTTCCTATTAAAACTTTTTTAAAGATTTTCGAAAAAAATCATAAAAAATCCAAAAAACACTGTATCATGACCATTTGAACAAACACGGTAAACACCCACCAAAGGTGCATTGCCACCAAGTTTAAAGTGAATCTGACAGACAGTTTCTTCAGAGAAGCCCGAAATGTGAATTACCATTAGAATGCCCATTGACTTGCATAGTAAGCAATAGAAAAGGTGCATTTACTGATAAGTACCACAATTGAAAAAAAGGTTAAAAATCAGGAATCCACAGCAGTGCTACCAAGTGAACATCTTTGCTTGACCCTTTCACAAGGAACATATCCACCAAGTTTCAATTTAGTCCGAGTAACGGATTTGGAGAAGTCACAAGTATCAAACACACACAAAAATTCATAAAAAATTTGAAAAAAATTGCAGCACCACCTGGTGAACAAATTAAGAACTAGGAGTCCTTAGGAGTGTTCTTATGACATATCAAAGCAATTGAATGAGCGGTTGTGAATAAGATTTTTTACGATTTGTCACCCCCCCCCAAAAAAAATCATTAAAAATCCAAAAATCACTGGAGCATGACCATATGACCAAACATGGTAGAAACCCACCCAAGGTACATTGTCACCAAGTATGAAGTCAATCTGGACAACGGTTTTGGAAAAGAAGAAAATATGAATTAGCATTAGTATGCCCATCGACTTGCATAGTAATCAATAGGAACACTGCATTGACCAATAAGTACCCGAATTGAAAAAAAAAACTGTTAAAAATCAGGAATCCACTGCAGTGCCAACAAGTGAACAAATTAAGAACTAGGAGTCCCTGGGAGTGAAAAATCTTAGTCAAGATAATGATTTTTTACTGTGTGTTCAAGTTTACAGCACCAGTGAAATGGAATAACCACGTCAAGGTCATTCATAGTACAGAATATACGAGTCCCTCCCATGATTAATGTATCACATAAAGTTAGCATGTCCAGCTGAGTTATTTTTTGACATATGACCCTTTATATTTTCAACACATTTTGGCTCATAATTTCCACCAAAGTGTAGGTTGTTCCACTAGTATCTCAATTGAGATTTTGACCTCCACTTCTCATCAAGTTTCATGAAGATCCACCGATGTTGTAACAAGTAATGTTGAGCTTTTTTTTTTTTTTTTTCACTACTGTCTTATACATCTCATAACAGAAACACAATTTTATGAAAGGACCCACTGTCTTGGATTCAACAATAAAATCCTTTGCCTGGATAGTAAATTGCATCTCTAACAAACGGGTCACATGAAAGCACTGCATCACTGTCCTCCATGTTTTACCTGGTGTTCTTGTCAGCTTCCCAGATGTTTTGATGAGGTCCCCTGGTTTCATATTTGCAGTGGCCAAAATGTAGCGTTTGTGTTCACCACTAGCCACCAAGGCCACATCACTAGACCGACACAACCTGTCCTCAATAATCTTCTCCACTTTTTCCACGAGAGGGGGGCCATCAGATGCTGAGCCGCGACAAAAGTCCACCATCAGGAAGTAGCGTTTCAGTCCCCCGCCACGCCTATGGTTCCAGATTCGACCTGCAG
>OZ026622.1:7429714-7537714 GCA_964020975.1 Hermodice carunculata
CATTAAAGCATATGTAAAGAAAGAATTCACATTTCCTCTTTTGACTTTTGTACACGGGTATTGGCTTTCATTAAAAAAAAAAAAACAAATTATATAATGTCTTCATGTTTATTTAGTACAGATTCTGTTTTCCGTTTTTGATTTGTCAGGCTGTGTGCTCTTAAATACATGTCACCATTAAAGCCCCTGAGGAACCTGCATTCCGACTGCAATTTTCAAAATCTCATTACAAAAATTACTGAGAGCTTGTATGAGTATGAACTGAGAACTGACAGCAGTTTCACAAAACATTCAATCAACCAGGTAAGTTTAATATACTCCAGCAGGAGTACATAAGATCATAGTGTGAATTACTCACGGCACAGACAAGCACAAAGATGTGTAAGAACTATAGTGTAAGCACATTCTGTAAAACAAAAACTCCTGGAGGTTTCTTTAATTATGGATTTAACCCTTTCCTGATCAGCATAAGAGTCCGTCATAGCCTCCCTTGGTATGCATTGGGCACAAGGAAAGCTACTGACCTGGGCATGCCATTATGGGAGAGTGTCATGTCAGATTTTCAGCAAAAATGTTCTTTACTCACATGAAATTGAAGTAAAACACTGACAATGTACATATGGGTGGTTTGGGGTAATTTGAGTTGGGAGAGAGCGTCATGTCAGATTTTCAACTTAAATGTTCTTTATTCACATGAAATTGAAGTAAAACACTGACAATGTACATATGGTTGGTTTGGGGCGATTTGAGTTGGAAGGTGTTCAGCTGCCTGCTTTGCTGCCTTTCAAGACTACTTCGAGTGCCAACTGCAGCTTGTCAGTTCTATCCATTAACACATGCACAACTACAGTCAATCACATGTTTTCGTAATGTGCCAACTATTAACTTCCCGTGTTACATCATCATGCTGCTGACAAGGTGCAAGGGTACTTTCCTGGACAAGGTGTCAAGGTCAATTAATCTTAGCCAGATGCTCATAACAACTTACTTCAACAAACAGATATATACATATATATATATATATATATATATATATATATATATATATATATATATATATATATATATATATATATATATATATATATATCTATATATATATATATATATATATATATATATATATATATCTATATATATATATATATATATATATATATATATATATATATATATATATATATATATATTTATATATATATGTATATATATATTTATATATATATGTATATATATATTTATATATATATTTATATAAGTATAGGCCCATATCTGTGACATGTATTGCGAGACAGGCCAAACCTATATTAATCACTCTCCATCGCACAGACAATGGCATATACTTTCCTACCGACTTGTTAGGCCGAGGAAACCCAAGGACTCGAAGAAAGCCACTGTGCACAGTTAGAGTGGTAGGAACTCTTTCTACTTGCTGCCCCGGCCATGAAATGAACCCAGGATGCAGAGGTGAAAGGTGAGGGTGTTGCAGCTCCACCAACCATGCATCCCGTGCAACAGATAGATGCACAGCCAACTCAGCAGCACAAACAGTATATGCATCAAGTCTGTCTATGCAAGCAATGATTTAAGTGGATTTGAATGAAAATTGAAAGTTCTGCTTTTTCTCATGAAATGAACTTAAATTTCAATCATGTACGTTGTCCCAACCTGTAGTGCCTGTAATCATTGTGTTATACTTTGGCAGGAAGGACAAGTCTTACCTCCCTGTATTGTAACCCAATATTTATATTCCATGTTTCTATAATACATGTCTCAATAAGTGTTGGATAGCAGGACAAGGCTTTGGCTTTTGTCTATCTTTTCCTGGTAATTTTGTATATAACTATGTATTATTTCTTATCTGTGTACTATCTATAAAGAATAAAGAGTTTGAACTGAAAAGCACTTAACGATGGATGGAGCCACTTGTACACTTGCACCAAGTAACCGACAAATGCAGGTGGCGCACTTGGGCAACTAAAAAAATCTAGCTCCTCCTGATTAGTCAGTAGTTGCCAACAGGAAGTGGTGTGTCATGCAAGAAATTCCCATGTGCTGGTGGCATCATCTGTTGGTGACATATGCTACTGAACAGTCCATGATGACTACGCTGTCCTGCCAGTCATGCTCCAACAGCAAAATGGCTGGAGCATGACTTGGAAGGCAAGACAAAAACCACTACTCCAGGATTTTTACCGATCGAGAATGGAGTGTTTTAAAATTCATGTGCTCAAACCATCTCTGAACCAAAACCACACCCCGGGGTATGAATGTCTTGCCAGCATTCGTCATCACTGAAGTGTGACAGGGATGGAACACTTCTCTGGCAAAAATCACTATCAATCATCTGCCCCAGTATGAAAGCCCTAGCTTTAGTAGACAGAGAGTGGCACTCCAAAGTTTTTCTCCAAGGCTCATTGAAGCATGACATGATCACTGAAGTGTGACTGTGATGGCACATATCTGTAGTGATGATCACCATAAATTATCCACACAAGTGCAGAAGCCCCAGCTGGTGTAGTTAAGAAATAATGCTACTCCCAAGTTTTTTGTCGCCAGATGGACAGACTGTTGGTCATCTGGAAAGTGAGTGCTTAGTCTTGTCCACAGCTAATGCTGGCAAGATAAAAATGTGCAATCTCAGTTTGAAAAACACGCTAAACAGCTGCACTTGTATTTGAAAGACCCTATTTTGTCAAGATTCCATCAACACGCGAGTTTTGGGCTGGAAAAAAACACCCCTTACGTTCTGACAAGCCATGATGATGTACATGCACATATAAGCACAATGATGGAGGCACCTTGATTGGCTGATTATTTCAACTCCCCAGCAGCCACATCTGTAGATACATGTTCAAGATCACTCGTCATATGCAACCACCTGCCCCACCCCATGTCTTTGTGGTTGACCTGTCCAGGCTGCCTGATTGCACACTTGCTCAGGGCCTATGTGGTCATAATATGCAAAAAGATCTTTGCTCTTTGACCAATGGACTGCATTTCAACCTACCGTAGTCATCTCAGTAAGTGCACATTGCACTATAAAATAATTTCATCCACAAAAGCTAAAAAAATGTAGATCCTAGGTGTAATAATAAATCCGACCACTCGTTTAAAACACTATAAGATACTGGGAGGGGGGGTCTTCCTTTAAAAAAATGGGGGGGGGGGGCTTATTAGGAAGTGTGCACTTGTTAAGATGAATACAGTATATGTTTTCTTTGTGTCCAAACTGTTTACTTTATTGCCTATTTTCCATGCTAACAACATTGTTTGTGAGACTGTGGCTAAAATAACTGTATTAAATACACATGTACCTGTATCTGTCTATCAGATATTTTACACAATGACCTCATCAACTGTTAATGTTTTATCATGTTTACACTTCTGTGAAATGTGTAAATATGAACATGACAGAAGTGTGAGTCATCAATGTTAACTCTTTGTTAATTAACTCTGCTTTATCACATGTAGTATTCAGCACTGAAATGATCCCCCGCATAGCCTTCTGTCAAATGTGTGACGTAAAATCTACACATACAAATCCACGGTATGCATCTATTTAAATGTGGTTACAATAATTTTTTTATAAGTGTAACAGTTCAAATAAAAAATTTCATGACTGGTATTTTGAGACGGAGTTTGTATAAGGCAATGCTCCTTACCCAGTTACCTGGGTTACATTGGACTTGTGTCAGCCACTCTGCTGGTACAGTGGTACCTGCTATTTAAGACCACCCTTAAAGCCAGACAAAAGTGGTCACATATGGCAGGTGGTCTTTCACTGCAGGTAAGCTAGCAAAGAAATTAAGGGCCATTGTCTTGAAATGGCGGTCTTACAAACTAGTGCGGTTTTTCACGTGAGGTGGTCTTTAGAGCAGGTACCACTGTAACAGAAGTACAAGGGCTAGATGCATTAACCCCTTTCCCCCTAAAAGTGACCAAAACAAGCTGGAGATAAAATGTCATTTGTTTTAATGGTTTTTTATTAATTTTGTTGTTCCTGAAAAAAAAATTGAGAATACTAGACATGTCGTCTCAGCATAGCATACACCAGGTCAACAGTTTTCCTCAGGCACCCAACCCACCCTACAAAAATGCACTGACTTGGTCTTAATTCAAAAGAGAAAAGTTTGAAGGACAGGTACATGTCCCTTTGCTTCTTTTCCCCTCAATGGATGCTTGGTTGTAGGCTTAAGTTGCAAGGAATATACAGAATTCCCCATAGTGGTGGCATGGCGATAGTCTGCCAAGAGTTACCCTTGCCCTCGCTACCCTATTGATAGTGGTAGATGGGGCACTCATGACCTGACAAAATTAGTGAAGGTTGATCATACATCAATGTCACATATCTTTAAACTTTAACCTAACCCTTATAAAAATGACTAAAAACATGGACAATATAAAACTTATAGCTGAAAAATTAGTCATCATTTAGAAACCATATTCAGCAAAGTGGCTTTATGACCTTGGAAATTAGGGCAAGGTCACTCATTTTCACTTGACCTTCTTCAGTTATTGTGCAAAAACAAGTCTACTGTTTGTGTGTGACCCTCAAAACTGGGTCAAGGTCATCCATCTACAAACTCAAACTAGCCCTTATAGGCAACCATAAAGCTGTTCAATATAAAACTGCTACCTCTAAAATGCAAGTTATCATGCAGAAACAGTATTCAACCAAATGGCTCAGTGACCTTTGAAATTAGATCAAGGCCACCCATCTTCAAACTTGACCTGGCCCCAAATACAGACAATTATCCAGTGCAATATAAAAGTCCTAGTTTAAAAACCTCTTCAGTTATCATATGAAAACCAAAGTTAAATCAGGTACCAACCAACGTGACCTTGGAAATTAAATCAAGGTCACCAAATTTTAAACTTCTTCTAGCCCTTAGCAAGAACTATACACCTGTAAAGTATCCCAGTCCTAACTTAAAAACTTCTTGAGTTATTGTAAAGAAACCACAGTAATTCTACAATCTCTCTGTGACCCTGAAAACTGGGTCAAGGTCACCCTCCTTCAAACTCAAACTAGCCCTTATAAAGAACCATAAAGCTGTACAATATAAAAGTTCTAGCTCCAAGGTATAAGATATCATACAGAAAGCATGAAACCACATTCAGTTTAAAGTGGCTCTGTGACCTTTAAAATGAGATCAAAGTCATCCATCTTCGAAACTTCGCCTAGCCCCAAATATGGACTATAATCCTGTACAATATAGAAGTCCTAGCTTAAAAACCTCTTCAGTTATTGTGCGGAAACCAAAGTTAACTCCGGTACCACTGTGACCTTGGAAATTAACTCAAGGTCACCCATCTTCAAACTTTCCCTAGCTTTTAACTAGAATGATACACCTGTACAGTATCAAAGTCCTACCTCAAAAACTTCTTGAGTTATTGTGCGGAAACCACAGTCTACCAGCCGACAGACCGACCGACCGACATGTGCAAAGCTATATGCCCCACCTTTTTCGAAGGGGGGCATAAAAATGAACACAATTGTCAAAACTTTCAGTGACATATAGCCAAGATAAGTATACCATTTATGCCCCTGATTTTAAGCATTAAGAACTCAAACAGACAACAGCACTGACACAGCCAAACAGGTGACTACCTTGCAATGCAAAGCACAAATCCAGGCAGGTATACCCTAATGCCATACTGGCTTATAGATATTTTGCTTTGAATAAAAACAAATGTGTAGCATGTGCAAATATTTTCAAGAAAGGGGGGATTTTGGAACTTGAAATATATCTTTACCTGTGTAACTGATATCAATACCAACCTAACGAAATTTAGTTTTCCAATTTTGACAACCAGAATCGCGGGACGATATTAAACGGTATTTCGTGGGAAGTGGGACACCACTATCAGCGGGTCATCCACAGGCAAATTAAAGTGTATAGTTGTGAAGAAAGTGGGAAAGTTTGAAAGAGAGATTTTGATCAAGTTAAAGCTGTACTGTGCCTGAAAATGCCTGTGTACAATTGCAAAGTACCAGGCTGTAGCGCTGATACACGCAAATTGTCGAATCTTGACAAATATCCATGGATATGTGGGGTTACATTCCACAGTTTTACAGTTACGCCTCCGCTGTGGTCATGATAGCGCATCCACAGCGTGTCCCACTTGGCAACAGCAGACCAGCATAACCGTGAATTCAGTCATGCGCGCGATCGTCACGATAAGGTGATAAAACGGAGAACCAAGATTTTGTTAGGCTTCTATTCACATGCAGTTGACTCTCCCCCAATATGAATAAATGAAAATAAAAATCAACATTAAATTTATCATAATTGTCAGAGCTGATGCCACTCAATTGGTTTTCAAATAAATACATTAAAAGTTCCATAAAACGGTAAAAATAATCAGAAGACACTGATTTTAAATAGGAATCTGGTCCATCATAATTTTCTTCTATGACAAAAATTTGGTACATCTACTGCAAATATTTTTTGAGATACTGCAGTAAAATTGACAAGACGGACCACGCAGGTGAGGACAATACCCTCTGGCACTTAATGTGCCAAGGGTAAAAATCAAGGACAGCACTTCAGGCATGGGACTTATATTCACTTACCATTAGGACCACGCCCTCCGGTCCTCGGAAATGGAAGAGGCTCTGTAGTGTACTCATACATGTCTTTAAATTTTTGCAATGGTTTCCATCGCCCCGTGGTCCTACTCGGCTCTTTGAAAATAGGCACACGACGACTGTCAAGGTTACGCTGAAGACAGCTGGATGTATGCAAACTTTTAGACCTACAACACAAAATATTTTAAGCTTTCATGTCAAGATGCTTTTTCTAATACTTTTTTTTGATGTTTATGGTATAATGTGATATGGTACTCCAGCCAATTTAGACATAAAGTTATGTCACATATAAAACATTACTTCATCTACGCAAATACATCTTTTGACAATAAATGACTTACAGCATTAATGTCACTTTGTACTACATGAACATGAATATATTTTTAGACATGCAGTGGTTACAGTTTTATTTTCTCCCCTTGGGTTGGAAATGCACAACTTCTTACATCCTCATTACAGCGATGAAATTCAGCAATTACCAGCTATCAGTGTTTCCTTCATTCCCAAATAAGGGGCATACACCGTAGTAGCCCCTCATAACATGGCATACTCCTTACTGAATTTTAAGGATCTGAAATTTAAGCTTTTTACATGTAGTATTGCTCAAAATCTGCCCCAGTGCCCCCTCCCACCCACCCACCCCCCACATCTGGACCATGAAACAAACAAGAGGGCTGTTTGAACAGCCCATGCTCAACTGACCTAGAGATTCATCACACTTGTGGTTCTGTGAACTTGGGATAGAACAAAACAGGTAGACACTTATCAAAGGTACATCCCTACCAAGCTCGACAGATATATGGCCAAAATTATTTAAGTTATAACCTTTACACGAAATTCCCATGTTTAACTATCCTATTAAAACTTTTTTAAAGATTCTGCAAAAAATATATATTATGTCCTCAGTCACCTTGAGAAAGAGGATCAAGGTCACCCACATTATGTAATACAAGAGGCCCATAGACCTGGTGCTCTCCTGACATTGCCTTGATGTCAAAGCTACACCCTGCCATTACAAAATCACCTCTTTCAACTTAACAAGCACGGTGACCTCACAAAAATATGTCAAGGTCACTGATATTATATGTGATTCTAGCTTTTGACATTGTTTATGTATCCTATTAATTTGGCAAGTCTAATCCAATTACTTTTCAAGATATGGAATTCTCTATCTTAAAACACATTATGGCTCATAATTTCTGTCAAATTAGAGGTGGCGCCACTAGTATCATTAGCAACTTAGACTTTGACCTCCCCCACAATCCAACCAAATTTGGTGAGGATCCGTCAAAAATTAAAGATGCCACAGTTCACAAGATTTTCACATTTTGACCCCTATATTACATAATAAAATAGGTGGCACCACCAATATCAAACTAGGCCTAGATTTTCATACACCCTATAAGTCCTGATAGTTATATTGGACAAACTTGAAACTGTGGATAGTATCGCGCTAACCAGCAAAAGTTTACAGATGGACGGACAGACATGAGCGGTTGCATAAGCTCTGTGACCTTTGGACAGCAGAGCTAGAAAGAACAATAAGCATGCAAATTACATCTGTCCTAGTTTCAGGACAAAGTGTTTCAGTGGCATTATCAATGTTCGAGTATTAAGGATTGAGAGGTTTCGCTGTACCGATCCCCTTTCTAACTTCTTATAATTGGCAGGTTTCTGAAATTGGATATGCAGCATGCTTGTTTGTACATGTCAGCACTTAATAAGGAATATCTATTGCCAAACTGATCTTTCATGGACACCTCATTTTCCCTAACTTACTTGTACATGCACATGTATATGACACAGGTAGTGTAGAATGTGAATTATAAAGCCACAGGAAATACTCACTCACTGATGTGGTCTATCTGTGCTGATAGATACTCACTGTTTAACTGGCGTCTGTGCCAGGGCATTGACCCTTCCAAGTAAAGGCACAGACCAGGCCTGTAGCACAGGACTGGAGGGTGATGATGCAGTTACACCTAAGCGCTGCAGGCCTCTGATCAACTGACGCAGGACTGCCATGGCAAGGCTATCTCATGTCACTACTGTGCTCCCCTAGAAAAGTAACAAAGGGTCAACTTATATTCCCATAATGTAAAATACTGTAGCTACCTTTGTTTTTGTGTGTATACATTGTCATGTATCCCATTTTTGATAGAATCCTTGGCTTCTGATTGGTTAATAGCTATGGTACACTCTTTGTATTACCCTTCTTTGTGCATTAATTACTGCAAAGGTGAAATACAGCGCGATTCCTGAAACTGACCGGGGAATACAGCGGTATTCTCGCTGTATCTCCCTATCTGGTTAGTGCATCAATCAGCCACCAGAAGTCTCTGTCATGCGATACAAGCCTTGACGTGCTGCAGACGACAACATGATGGCGGACTTTGAAGTGAACTCCAGCAGCAGCGGGTATTTTTTGGGCATGAAATTACATCATCAAAAATGGGATAAAATGGTCATTCACTGTTTTAGTGTGAAATACAGGAAGTATCTCCCCAAAGACAGCTGTATTACCCTCGGCTTCGCCTCGGGTAATACAGCTGTCTTTGGGGGAGATACTTCCTGTATTTCACAGTAAAACAGTGAATAACTAATAGTATTTCCTTTTTATTTTAGCATTTTCTGGGGTCTTGCGTTTACTATTTGGGTGTTCTTTCCATTAAACATATGTTAAAAGGCATTTTCATGGCAAGTTTTATTTGTTGAAGTCTTACATGAATTTCATCCGTGAAATATGTAAAGACGACAAAAAATGCAGCAATCAACACAGCATGATTTTGGCACACATACCTAGGATATACCTGTGTACATGTACACGTTTTCTGCTGTTCTGAGACTTGCCAGGGCATGTTCAAAACTGGTCACATAAAAGCAGAAAGACACTTGATGGAGGTGTAATTACATTGAATAGGTAGCCAAGGGACAATAGCAGTCTCAAAAGCCAAGTGGTCCCTTACTGCTGTAGTCTACTGCACAATGTAGAGGTGTCTACCTTATAGTGCCTTTAATATAGACCAAGCTCTGCATTATCTCTACTGCACATTAAGTTGGTCTGTTTTGCATGCTACTTCCTTGCCATGCATCACTTGAAAAACGCAAGTCATTCTCCATGTGTTATGCTTGTGTACAGTTCACATCAATTCAAGTTCCTTGTTGTCGTGGCTCTGATTGTTACCACTTTTTGTTCTACACTTAGAAACAAGGACAATACAGTCACTCACAGGATAAATTCTTTTTGAAAAAAAAAAAGAGACAATAGAAATAATAGCTGGGAACACCACAATCGTCATTACGGTGTAAACATGTGACCATACACTGGTTAATATTGTGGCACAAAACAGGACAAACTAAGGAGTGGACAGGACAATAAGACTATTTATAGTCAGGATAATAACAATGCACTGCCACCCTTCTGATGGAATGATAACCAATCAGGAAGTTGATTGCTATAACCTTGGCAACTGGCAGTATTTTTGCTCAGTCCGACTGAACTCTGTTTTCAAGGTAACTACAGTACATGTGAGCCAAGTCACAATTGAGTCTATTATTTTTCGGTGCTAAAAATGACCATGTTGCCAAACAGGATTGGTCTGTTTAGCAGGCAAGTGCAGCAAAAAATCTTTTGCTTCATAAGCACTGGTACAAAAGGTAGCCTAGTTCAAAACTGATCTGCCATATATCTCATTCATTTTAACCTGAAGTCAGGTGTGGCATCAGACTCACAGGGCCTAACCAAATACGAAATTTAAGGTACCCTTTTATACCCATTTTAGACTAACCCTGCCCCATTAAATGCCCTTCCCTTTCTGTACAATGCAACAATATATATAAACATTCTATCACACTTTTCACCATTTCCTATACACAAATAGTTTATTCAAAGAAATTGGTCTCCACTTCTGTCAATTTTTCAAGGGCTGCTTACCCCATTCCCCCTTCTACCTGCCAAAACCAGCTGGTGGTTGGATGGCATTTGCTTCAATGTTTGTACCTGATTCCAACAGTAATAACAAAAAAAAAGAAAGAAAAACTAGAACAGACTGATTTTCCAACAGAAAATCAAATGTCTCCCGGTGGAACACTTACATCTCTGAATAAGTTACAGGTTATAACAAATTACAAATGACCAAGTTTGCTTGAAAATTACAATCCTATTTTAGCTCTCATCTAGATACATTACTCTAGCAATTTTCCTCAAGTTCTTCAAGACTTATTGCAGAGAAACCAATTTCACATAAATGAACCTGTGACGTTGAAAATTACGTCAAGGTCATCCAAATACGATCCCAACCTAGGTCTTGCTTAGATACATAATCCTACCAAGTTTCATCAAATTCCATCAAGACTTATCGCACGGAAACCAATTTCACATAAGTGACCCTGTGACCTTGAGAATTCGCTCAAGGTCATCCAAGTACAATCCCAACCTAGGTCTTGCCAAGATACATAATCCTACCAAGTTTCATCAAATTCCATTAAGTTCTTCAAGACTTATCGCACGGAAACCAATTTCACATAAGTGACCCTGTGACCTTGAAAATTAGGTCAAGGTCACCCAAATACAATCCCAACCTAAGTCTTGCCTAGATACATAATCCTACCAAGTTTCATCAAATTCCATCCTGTTCTTCATGACTTATCGAACGGAAACCAATTTCACATAAGTGACCCTATGACCTTGAGAATTCCCTCAAGGTCATCCAAATACAATCCTAACCTAGGTCTTGCATAGATACATAATCCTACTAAGTTTCATCAAATTCCATCATGTTCTTCAAGACTTATCGAACAGAAACCAATTTCACATAAGTGACCCTGTGACCTTGAGAATCCGCTCAAGATCATCCGAATACAATCCTAACCTAGGTCTTGCCAAGATACATAATCCTACCAAGTTTCATCAAATTCCATCCTGTTTTTCATGACTTATCGAACGGAAACCAATTTCACATAAGTGACCCTGTGACCTTGAAAATTAGGTCAAGGTCACCCACATACAATCCCAACCTAAGTCTTGCCTAGATACATAATCCTATCAAGTTTCATCAAATTCCATCAAGTTCTCCAAGACTTATCGCACGGAAACCAATTTCACATAAGTGACCGGATGACCTTGAGAATTCACTCAAGGTCATCCAAATACAATCCAAACCTAGGTCTTGCATAGGTACATAATCCTACTAAGTTTCATCAAATTCCATTAAGTTCTTCAAGACTTATCGCACGGAAACCAATTTCACATAAGTGACCCTGTGACCTTGAGAATCCGCTCAAGGTCATCCAAATACAATCCCAACCTGGATCTTGCCAAGATACATAATCCTACCAAGTTTCATCAAATTCCATTAAGTTCTTCAAGACTTATCGTACAGAAACCAATTTCACATAAGTGACCCTGTGACCTTGAGAATTCCCTCAAGGTCACCCACATACAATCCCAACCTGACTCTTGCCTAGATACATAATCCTACCAAGTTTCACCAAATTCCATCCAGTTCTTCATGACTTATCGAAGGGAAACCAATTTCACATAAGTGACCCTATGACCTTGAGAATTCCCTCAAGGTCATCTAAATACAATCCTAACCTAGGTCTTGCATAGATACATAATCCTACTAAGTTTCATCAAATTCCATCAAGTTCTTCAAGACTTATCGAACAGAAACCAATTTCACATAAGTGACCCTGTGACCTTGAGAATCCGCTCAAGGTCATCCAAATACAATCCTTACCTAAGTCTTGCCAAGATACATAATCCAACCAAGTTTCATCAGATTCCATCCTGTTTTTCATGACTTATCTAATGGAAAACAATTTCACATAAGTGACCCTGTGACCTTGAAAATTAGGTCAAGGTCACCCACATACAATCCCAAGCTAAGTCTTGCCAAGATACATAATCCTATCAAGTTTCATCAAATTCCATTAAGTTCTCCAAGACTTATCGCACGGAAACCAATTTCACATAAGTGACCGTATGACCTTGAGAATTCCCTCAAGGTCATCCAAATACAATCCCAACCTAGGTCTTGCATAGGTACATAATCCTACTAAGTTTCATCAAATTCCATTAAGTTCTTCAAGACTTATCGCACGGAAACCAATTTCACATAAGTGACCCTGTGACCTTGAGAATTCGCTCAAGGTCATCCAAATACAATCCCTACCTAGGTCTTGCCAAGATACATAATCCTACCAAGTTTCATCAAATTCCATCAAGTCCTTCAAGACTTATCACACGGAAACCAAGAACCTGAACAACAACAACAACAACAACAACAACAACAACAACAACAACAACAACAAGAAGCGGAAGAAACGGGCACTAAAACAATATGTCCCCCGGCTTCCACTGGGAGACATAAAAAAAAGACAATTTGAACAAAAATTGTGCATGAGACCTATCAAGATAACATGCTGCAGGTCAACAGCTTTCCTTGGCATGAGTTGGGTGCCAAGTGCCAAACCCCAACTATGGCAAGCAGCTGTCTCAGCTTTTTTTTTGGGGGGGGGGGCAGGGTTAGCATCAGGCCTTGGCATGAACATTTTTGGCCACCAGCCAAACTGGCTAAAGACAGTATTGGCTTGTCAAGTTCAAATGGAATTTTGGAATGAAAACACATAAAAATGTCTCCACTAGCCATCCATAAGTTTGACCAACATTTGGCTGGTGTCTGGTCCCAATTTCAATTTCTGTAAATTGAAATAACAAGGTATGACAGGCTGTTGTAAAGATATTTAGGTTATCTATGCCCCATGAGAATCGACCACTGATCATCACAACAGCCTCACAAAATTTTGAAAATTGATATAACTGTCTTTTAAACATACAAGTACACAATTTTAAAGGGAGAAAGGACCATATATAATTAACATGGGGATTTTTATAATTAAAATAGAGCATATATATGAAAGTAGGCACTCAAAATTTAAAGCAAACACTTTCATTAAAAACAACCTCCCATTTCTCTGAAAAAGGCTTGAATTTCCTCAGTTTGTGTTTTTTCAAGTGGTCAGCACTTATCACGTTTTTGGCCTACAACCGGCTCTCTGGGGCTCCTGTCCCATGTGCCAGTGCCAGTTTTATCAAGTTCCTGGAATCACTGAATGCATCTGTTCCAATCCTGTATCTTCCATCAACACCTTTGAAGGCACCTGCACGTGATGTTCAGTCCCATGCAGACTTTGAGTGTTTTCTTTGAACTGACAGCTCAAAGCTGGCCAACCTTTCACCATTTGATTCCCACCTTTCTACTTTATATATTTCACCTTTTTTTCATTTAAAAGTACATGTTGATTCAGTTACGTTAATGTAATGTCAGCTACAAATTTGTCTGACGTAAAAAAACATTCTAGATGTCATCCTACTTACATGTACTATCTCTCTGCTTTTAAATCCTGAAGAAAACATTAAGAACTAGGAAAGATGATTTGCTGCATAGCAAATCAGCGTGTGTGTCTTCAAAGCATATTGGTATGGCAATGTACAACTATTCCATAACACAGGAGCAGAAGTTGGAATGGTATCTCTATCTATTATAGCTTTGAAGTTATTCAAGACTTAAAATTTCTAATGGTGCTATTTAGCATAATTTAAATTGCTACAACTTTTATCCTTTGGTACTTCACTATCCATTAAGCTTATGGCTGCATGCAAATTTCAAAGTGTTACAATAACCACAATTTAAGCCAAACATGAATCAAATCGGATGAAAATTGACCAAGTTATGGTAAGATGAAACTTTCAAAGGGCCAAATGACCTTGACCTTTGCCTTTTTGAGGTTACATGCTCTTAAAAAAATGCCCAGTATAGCAATACCTACAATTTGAGTCCAACATGATTAGAATTAGATGGAGATTGGCCAAGTTATGACTGGATGAAACTTTCAAAGGTCCACGTGACCTTGACCTTTGAACTTTAGAGGTCACATGTAAATTTTAAAAATGTGGAGGGTTACAATAGCTACAATTTGAGCCCAACATGATCAAAACTGGATAAAAATTGACCAAATTAGGCTAGAAGAAAGCCACCATCGAAAGTGGCCTTTGACCTTGAAATCATTTCAAGGTCAAAGGCCACTTTTTGGATAAGATATTTGACAGTAATGTGCATAAGGTAGCAGCAATTCCAATCTTTTGTTTTCAACCAGATTCAACTAGAACAGGTTCGTTTTTGAACAGAAAATCAAATGTCTCCCCGTGCGCCCTCATCAAGGAAATGCCAATGTGACCTTGAAAAAACGCTCAAAGGTCACCCATCTGCAATCCCAGCCTAGCTTTTATATTGGAACATAATTGCACAAAATTTCAACCTCCCAAGTTAAATCCTTCTGGACTTATCATGTCTGCAGTGATTTTAGAGAAAATGGTCATGTGACCTTGAAAAATAGGTCAAGGTCACTCATTTACAATCTTAACCTAGTTCTTATACTTGTACATAATCACACAAAATTTCAACCTCTTAAGTCAAATTCTTATGGAGTTCTCATGTCTGCAATTATTTTCATGGAAATATCCATCACCTTGAAAAATAGGTGAAGGGCATCCAATCAACAATCTCAACCTAGCTTTTACACAGCGGCACAATCACACAATTTGAAGCTGCTTTTCTTGCCTTATCGCTTCCTCAACTTTAAGAAAGTGCTTGTGACCTTGAAAAATAAGTCAAGGTCAAACATCTGCAATCACAAGCAAGGTCTTATAAAAGTCTTATATAGAAACATAATCTCAAAATTTCAACCTCCTAAGTAAAATTTTTCTCAAGTGCATCTGCATTAATTCTAAAAAGTGGTCAAGTGACCTCGAAAATGGGTCATAGTCACCCATCTACAATTCCAACCTAGTTTGTATTATGGTTCATAATCCTGCTAAATTTCAATGACCAATGTCAAATCCTTGCTGACTTATCACATTTGCATTGATTTTAGACGCAATACTCACAACTTTGAAAATACATCAAGGTCACCAATTTGCAATCCCAAAGAAGGAACATATATATGAGCATATTCACAAAAATACTCAACTTCCCAAGTGAACCTTTCTTGAGTTATTGGTTTTGCAACAAATGTTGCTTCTGCAACTGCAAAGAAGTGCTTGTGACCTTGAAATACAGGCCAAAGTCAAACATCTGCAATCAAAAGCAAGATCTTGAAAAAGTCTTATATATAAACATAATCACAAAAAATTTCAACCTCCTAAGTCCAATCCTTGTCAAGTGCATCTGCAATGTTTAAGAAGTGCTTGTGACCTTGAAATACAGGTCAAAGTCAAACATCTGCCATCAAAAGCAAGATCTTGAAAAAGTCTTATATATAAACATAATCACAAAAAATTTCAACCTCCTAAGTCCAATCCTTGTCAAGTGCATCTGCAATGTTTTTTTTTTAAGTGACCTTGAAAATGGGTCAAGGTCACCAATCTGTAATCCCAACCTAGTTTGTATTACGGTACATTATCATGCAAAATTTCAACCTCCTAAGTCAATTCATTGCAAAATTATTGCATTTGCGTGGATTTTAGATTTCCACAAGCAGAAGCAACAGATGCAAAAACAATATGTCCTTCCCCCCCCCCCCCCCCATTGCACAGGGAGACATAATAATATTTCTGCTGAAGTACTACACACATGACAACGATATGGCTATAATTACATCTTAATATATTGGTATATTTGTTTCTAGTATATTTCATTGAATGGAAATGAACACCTGCTAATCAAACTGCTATCATCCAAGAGCCAAATATCCTGCGAAGATGAGGACTATGTTACATGTATGGTGGAAATAAGCAACATACCTGGGTCTCATATTGCTAAAACAACAATTGATGCTGAAGAGCACTCTTCTAACAATTTTACTGACTATCCAGTCTCTCCAGTGCATATCCTGATTTTCAACTTCGGATTCTATGAGTAAAGTACATAACATATATTCAAGGATCCCCTAAAGTTCATTAAAAATAAATTTGCTGGCAAATACAGAGGACTGATGATACCATATTCTCTTAATGGAACAAGTAGGAAATGTGTGTGTGTGAAATGCATCAGTGAGCATGAGGAGCAAAAGCATGCCACATAAACTTTATACAGTGGTCTCCCTCTAAAAAGTCCCCTCATGACAGGCCACCCTGTCTACAAAGGCCACTTCTCCATGCCACAAAAGTGGTATTTGTGTTTTTCCCTCTCAAGAGAGGCCACTCTTCTAATGTGGCCACTTTTTGGTTGCATTTGGGGCCTAATTGGAGGGGGACCACTGCAGATTTGAATAAAATGCAAAGTAAGCATTGACTAAGCATTTCAGATTTGATAGAATAAATGTAAAGCATTCGGTATAACTAAAACTAGAATCTAATAATTGACCGAAAAACCCATCAGCCCAGGACGGATGGACATCTCTAGTATGATACACTTATATAGAAAAACATTACCCATATTCATAAATACAAACCCAACAATGACAGCAAAGAGATTCCAGAGTTACCAAAGCATCAACATTCATCTTCCAACACCATTGTGAAGAAACAAATTTCCCTCCTGACTTGAGACAAGCAGTCACCCACAAGAAGCAACTGGTGGTTTTAAACCAGTCCTCTCAACCTTTGACCTATTCTTCATTAAATATGGACTATAGTGTTTCCAATATGTATAGGCCAAACCACTCAAATTCCAAATTTTATCACTTCTGCCAAAAATGAAAATGGAATTGGCAGGCCTTTCACTTTTTTGTTCTTCTGACTAGTTCGTCAGCTGAGTATATAGCAAAAGTAGAAAGTAGGCCTATATCGTTTTTGTGATATCTATGAATCTGGAACATTATTTAATTAATAATTTAAGTGATTGAATCACTGTTATAGAGTATCAAATGCAAGGAGCAGACTTCTACAAGACACTCACTACACAATTGAAATTCTACAAACGGACGTTTCTAGTATTATACCCTTATGTAGCAACACATGACCCATATCCATAAATATCAAACCCAACAACGACAGCAAAGAGATTTCAGAGTTGCCAAACCATCAACATTCATCTTCCAATACCAATGTGAAAAACAAATTTCACTCCTGACTTGAGACTGACGGATGCGTAGGTGACAACAATGCCCCTCCGGTAGGTCAAGGTTACTTCTCTTTGACCTAATGACAAAGCTTTGGTGCAAATGCAATGAGCAGAAATATAATGGCAAGGCCATTTTTCTTCAATGCAGCACTGTGACCTAAATATGTGGCTCAATGACTTAGATTTTTTTTACTAGGTGTCTGAGGCATCCTTAGGACCACCTGTCATAAATAATTGGTGCAGCTACAATGAGTAATTTAATATTTTAAGATATTATGGTACCGCCATTTTTCTTCAATGCAGCTGTCACCTAATTATGTGACCCAGTGACCCAGTTTTCAATAGGAATCCTTAGGACTAACTATAATAAATAATTGATGAAGCTACATTTAATATTTTTTAGATATTGTGCTAATGCTGTTTTTTCTTTAATGTAGTACTGTGACCTAAATGTGTGACCTACTCTTGTATAGGCACCTGAAACACCTCAGTGGCCCCCTGTGACAAAAATTTGATCTCTATAAAGTGATTATTTTTGGAGACATGGCATTAACAAGACATGAATGGATGGACGCGTAGGTGAAGACAATACCTAATGGCCCAAAGGTCGAGGGGTAAAAACATGTATGGCTGTTTCAGATGTACACCGAAGTTTTACCATGAGAATAAGGTGGTTCTGCAAACAGCCTTTCTGGATCCACGTGCATTAGATGAAGTACAATTTGTGAGATACCCACCCCACTACAAAAAGACATGCCCGCATGAACTTACACATTTGGCCACTATCTTGCCTCACACATGGTTCATCAGCAATTACATCACACACGTGCATATTTAGCTGGAAACAGAACCCAAATCTACAAAATTCTGGCAGGTGTTTTCCCAAAAAATTGTATGTCACTGTAACAGTATAACTTAGAAACTTGTATGGCTGCTTCCTTCTTTTTTTTTTTTCAGAATAGCGATTGGCATCTTCTCTAAATGCCCACTGAGCTTGAAACCCTCATCATGTTTAAGATGCATGTGTAAGTATTCTTTTTTCAGAAATGTTTGTGCCACCACTGGTGGGTCCATCAGTACATCTCCATCATACTCATAGTGAAATGCTATAACCATTACCCAGCAACAGGGCAAGCAATTTTGGTGGGATATTACCATGCATGTGTCATATTAGCTTGCAGTAAACCACTAACACTGTCCAAAGACAAAGGAACCCTACATGTACGTTATTTAGTGTACCCACATAATTTACACGACCAAGTCATTATAATCTTAGAAAATATAGAGATTTACAGTGTTTCACAGGTCTTGTATTTATGAGCCGGTACCTGTTTATATAGTTTTACCTATTATTGAAGTATTGTTCTCTTATTCTAATTGCTGTCTTGGTTGCATATTATGCAGTGTCTACAGAATCTGGCCCTACACCCATTAATTTTTAACTACAGGACTCTTGATAAAGAATCAGGTTGTTGTAAGCTAGCTTTATTCCTTGTGGACTTCAATTGATTCTGGTATAATTCACTGTACATAACTGATGCTTTAATACCACTGACCATAATTTCTGTTCAAGTTCAACTTTATAAGTTACAAAAGAAAAAGAATTTTCTTTTCGCCCAAAGAGAAAAAAAAAAAAAAAACAGACAAACAAAATCTTGCATATTTTTAAAAATTGAAGTGCTTTATAACCTACATATATTGACCATATGTCTTTCAATACGAAGACCGGTAATATACTGAACGGACATAGATTTAAAGAATATATAAACTCGGTGCACAAACATATTAATACATCCAAATTATACATGTACAGTGCTCCCTCTTTATAACCCTGGTGTTGGGGTCCACAGGATATACCATGTTATAGCAAAACTATTTTACATGTATACTGAGGGACTTTCAGCAATAAAAGCAATGGGAAAACTTTTTCAGTGGGAGCCATGGTACCCATCATGTTATATCAGAAACTGCCTTGTAATGAGGCGTGTCATAAAGAGGGAACACTGTATTCCAGGCTCATGTACATGTATGTAGATTGTGACTATCTGTCAAGGTGATACAGCCTATCTTAAAAAATTTGCGGTTGAAAATTCTGTGGTTTGAATACAGGTATAAAAGTTTTCAATGTTGCACTAGCTAGCAGAGACAGGGAGAGCATGGATGAGATCAATGTAAATGTCCTCAAAAATAGCCCAAATTTTGACCTTCCATCATCGAAGTTTTTCAACAAATAACTACAAACTGGTCTCATCCCCTGGGATTGGACAGACGCTTATGTAACACCGTTGCATAAGAAGGGTGACCGTACTTCCCCAAAGAACTACCGACCCGTCTCTCTTACCAGCCAGATGGCCAAGTTATTGGATAGAATCATATTGGACAAAATTACAGCATTGACATTGACAGATAACACCCTCACTTGCCACCAACATGGTTTTTAAAAGAACAGTTCTTGCATAACGCAACTCTTAAGAGTGCTCAAATGATCGGACAGAAAATTATAACAACATGGATGGTACCAACATTTTAAATCTTTACGTTTCCAAAGCCTTTGATACAGTTCCCATTACAAGACTGCTACTCAAGCTTAGGCAGGTTGGAATCAGAGGTAAAATCTATCATTGGACAGAATCATTCTTATCGCATTGTAGGGAAAGGGTCCAACTTAGAAATGGATCTTCTGGATGGCAAAAAGTTGGTAGTGGGGTCCCACACAGATCAATTTTGGGCCCCATTCTCTTCCTAATTTATGTAAACGACATTCCAGAGGAAGCACATACTACTGCCAAACTATTTGCAGATGATAAAAAAAGTTTACAAGATTATAACCAAACAGGATTGTGATATTTTTCAACAAGACCTGAATTCACTTGCTGCTTTGTCTAGGAAGTGGTTGTTGAACTTCAACACCTCTAAATGTGTCGTCTTAAGAATCAGAAATTCTTTAGATTATCTTTATACCCTAAATGGAAAGATTCTAACCAAGTCAAGTTCTCAAAGGAACCTCTGCTTACTGATATCCGATAACTTACAACCGACAAATCATATAAATTAAATTATTAAGAGAGCAAACCAAAGAATACGTATCATCAAACGATGTTTTACTAACTTAACAGAGAAAAAGATAAGCACTCTGTACAAAACCATGATAAGTCTAGTTCTTGAAGATAGATCCCCAGTATGGACCCCAACCATCTAAAAGATATCAGAGCACTGCAATCAGTCCAGGATGAGTGTCTTAAATTAAGCAACAGCAATTTGCATCAAACATTCCCCACCCTTGAGAAACATAGATTTAGTATGATATGTGTGAGGTAGAAGTATACACACAATTTGTATAAAACCAACCCAGACACCTTTTTTACAACCCCAAACAGAAATTTGACAGGGCATGAATATAAGTTGTATGTGAGCAGATGTTTGGAAGTTTTTCTTTTCCCAACAGGGTAATCGTCAGGTGGAACAGACTGCTCCACGAAGTTGCTGAGTCACCAACCCTGGCTACCTTCAAAAAGAATCTGAGATCCCTTCCATGTCAACGACAAGTGGGATAATCGACCAAGTATACAACTTACAAGTACACTTCATTACTTGGGCCTACTGAATTCTGAGGATGTACTATAGCAAGGGGGGGGGGGGTGGAAGGAGGTGATCTTTGCGGGTTCAAACTGATAGGTCGAAATCAAAACTTCTGTCAGGGTTATTTTCTACCTTAATTCTTTTGAATGTTATTTTCAGCTCACTCTAGTACGATAGTTATCATAGTAGTGTAAATACTCAATGAAGGCATCTTGCCCCCTTTTCATTACCAACAGTGGCAACACACTTCCTTTCCACTTATGATGGTATGTCAAAATAGTATCACAATTAAGAATAAAATGCGTGTTTTCCAAGACATACTTTCTACTGTCTGT
The DNA here is from genome assembly GCA_964020975.1 of Hermodice carunculata. Taxonomy (NCBI): domain Eukaryota; kingdom Metazoa; phylum Annelida; class Polychaeta; order Eunicida; family Amphinomidae; genus Hermodice; species Hermodice carunculata. The sequence goes on from OZ026622.1 coordinate 7,451,290, forward strand.
TGGTCTGGTTGGGATTTCTTCAAAAGACGACATCTGTCAACGTGACCATGCCTGATCAACGCAGGGGGACCAACTGCTGTGCAGCGTAAGCTGGTTCCCGCTAGATTACAACGCCAGGAAATTCTGTGGTATTGGGAACCACACCAATTATCCATGACCGGAACCGGATTAAGAATTTTGTTTTCAACCCCATATATCGCGCATAATAAAATTGATAATTTTTATCTTGCAGTGAATTCTACATTTGTTGGTTGAAATAAATTACGTTTAAAGGATCTAACTATCTGACATTAGTGGAATTTTTTGGTTCAAGATGAAGAAAAACATATTGCAAGTGAACTTAAATTGGAAAAAAAAATATACATTTTCATTGTTCTAAGCGGTGCAATCGCGTTCAGCGGCAGAAGTTACTGTTCGAAGGTTAATTTGTTCAAAAGAAGTCTCCTTTGTATGCATCCTAAAGTACGAATACTTTATCATATAAAGATTGCAATATCTTTATATTCGTAGCAACAGAGGGCGAACAATTGAATGTGGGACTGATCACACAGCTGGTTAGCAGACAGGCGGAATACTTGGATCTGCAGCGAAAGCATGGCTTCAGCTCTGGAAGGCTATGTCAACCGTATCCTTGCTCTTTTGATTTGATTTGAACTTTATTCTTTTACCAGGGTTACTGGTTCAGTGTAAAATACTGATCTCCCGCCAGGCCCTGGATGGTACAGTGGTGAGATACATATGATGGGTGATGTACAACATAAAATAGTAACAATACATGATAATGAAAATACAATTACATGAAATAAACTAGGAAAGATGATTTGCTGCGTAGCAAATCAGTGTGTGTGTCGTCAAAGCATATTGGTTTGGCAATGTACAACTATTCCATAACACGGGTAGAAGTCGGAATGGTATTTAGCATAATTTAAATTGGTACAAGACTTTTATTTTTGATTCATCAGGTGCGCAATGGTCAACAACCCCCTACAAGAAGTTGGAATGACATCTCTATCTATTATAGTGTTGAAGATATTCAAGATTGAAATAGAATACTGATAATTAGCATAATTTAAATTGCTACAACTTTTGTTTTAGATTCATTACATGTGCAATGGTCAACAACCCCCTCGTAAAAGTTAAAATGACATCTCTATCTTTAAAAGTTTTGAAGATATTCAAGTTTTAAAATTTCAAATGCAGCTGATTAGCATAATTTAAATTGTTACAACTTTTGTTTTAAATTCATTGGATGCGCACTGGTCAATAACTCCCTAGTAGAAGTTGGAATGACATCTCTATTACAGTTTTGAAGATATTCAAGATTTAAAATTTCAAATGCCCCAAATTTGCATAATTTTAAGCATCTTCATTCCTCTGTGTAAAACGGTCAAACTCCTTGTATGGAGGTACAATCATGCCCAGTTTGGAGTTTCTATGTAAAATAGTGTTCGAGAAAAGTATCAGACAAATTTGCTGGTAAAGAAGAAAAAGAAAGAAAACTGTGTGTTGACACACACACTTTAAATATACATGGAGCAATAAATAAAATCTTTAAGCAGACTCATAGTAAAACATAAGAAAACTAGGTAAAATGACTTCCTGCATAGCAAATGAGTGTGTGTGTCTTCAAAGCATATTGGAATGGCAATGGACAACTATTCCATAACACAGGAGTAGAGGCTGGAATGGCATCTCTATCTATTATAGCTTTGAAGTTATTCAAGATTTAAAATTTCTAATGGTGCTATTTAGCATAGTTTAAATTGCTACAACTTGTATTTTAAATTCGTTAGGTGCCCAATGGTTAACAATCCCCTAGTAGAAGGTGGAATCACATCTCTATCTATTATAGTGTTGAAGATATTCAAGATTGAAAATTTCAAATACTACTAATTAGCATAATTTAAATCGCTACAACTTTTGTTTCAGATTCATTAGATGCGCAATGGTCAACAGCCCCCCCCCCCCCCCCACAGTAGATGTTGAAATGACATCGCTATCTATAATAGTTTTGCAGATATTCAAGTTTAAACATTTTAAATGCTGCTAATTAGCATAATTTGAATTGCTACAACTTTTGCTTTAGATTCATTACATGCGCAGTGGTCAATAACCCCCTAGTAAAAGTTGGAATGATATCTCTATCTATTATACTTTTGAAGATATTCAAGATTTAATATTTCAAATGCCCCTAATTTGCATAATTTTAAAATTCTTCATTCCTTTGTGTCAAACGGTCAAACTCCTTGTATGGAGGTACAATCATGCCAAGTTTGGAGTTTCTATGTATAATAGTGTTTGAGAAAAGTGTCGGAAAAATTTGCCGGTAAAGAAGAAAAAAGAAAGAAAGAAACTAGGAAAGATGATTTGCTGCATAGCAAATCAGTGTGTGTGTCCTCAAAGCGTATTGGTATGGTAATGTACAACTATTGCATAACACAGAAGTAGAAGTTGGAATGGCATCTCTATCTATTATAGCTTTGAAGTCATTCAAGATTTAAAATTTTTAATGGTGCTATTTTTACATTATTTAAATTGCTACAATTTTTATTTTTAATTCAATAGGTGATTAGGTGCCAATGGTCAACAACCCCCTAGTAGAAGTTGGAATGACATTTCTATTATACTGTTGAAGATATTCAAGATTGAAAATTTCAAATTCAGAAAGAAAGGAAGGAAGGAAGGAAGAAAGAAAGAAAAGTGTGTGTTGACACACACACTTTAATGATAGAATGCATGAGCAGGGATCTTGAGCATTCCCTGGACTGTGTAATTTTATATAAATAATGTAGCCCAAAATGTTTTCTTTAAGAGCCACTGAACTGACTGGTGTCCAGAAAGAAAACATTAAGGGATGGTTCAACATTATCATCATTTTTGAATTAGTACTTAGGGTACTAAATTTCATGACCCCCCTCCCTACCCCCAAATTAGTACTTTGAAAATGATGATTTTCCAAAAAAAATCATAGCAAATTGAACAAAACAGGCCAAAAAATTGACCATCATTTTCAATATTCTGTGAAAGTGTACAGACCCATTTAACTCCCTCACCCCTTGCGTACTGTAAGTACTAATTCAAAAATGATGAAACTGTTGAACCAGTCCTAACTTATAATTAAATTACCAAACAGACATAGCTATTCAATCAATGCAGCCAATGTTTATATGACAAAATTAACTCATTCAGTGATGAACCCAAAGGATATGCTCTTTGCTAATTCTTTCAAATTTGCATTGCTAATACAATGTGTGAAACAAATAAAAAAGGTCAGAATATCACAAATCATGAGCAGATATTATATTCTATTATGATTGTCAGAAATTTTAAATCAGGACCCCCTAATTTAAAAGATAAGAATACTCAGTATATCCCTTTGATACAAATTTTACTGACAGTAAATGAAGACTTCTGTCCTGAATGAGTCAAGGGATGCCCCATTTTCAAAGGGTGATTTTGATGTCGCATCTTGTAAAATATATACCAGGATTATGGCTTATTTGCAGTTTAATTGAGATGTGACACCTCTGTAAAATGTCCCACAGGTCTTACGATGTTGATAAAGGCTGTGGATTATGAGTGAAATCTATTGGGGGTAATCAAATACACATAAACTTCAGGAGGAAAGGGTAGGGTTTATTTTGATGTGGCTACACTTGCCAGGACTTTGCAATAGGCTGGCCATTTGATACCAATCATTCACTGTCACTGGTCATGTGTGTTTGGTGGGGTGGCAGACACATAGCAGAGCCAGCTCCACAGCTATACAACATATTGAAGATTTAAAACTTTAATTAGCCCTCATTTGCATAATTTTGAAAAGCATGACCTCTCATTATAAAAAGGCCAGACTTTATCTATAGAAGTATAATTGTGCCAAGTTTGGAGTTTCTACGTGTTATACTTTTCAAATGAAATGTCAGACAAATTTGCCTGTAAAGAAAGAAACAAAGAAAGAAAGAAATAAAGAATTCCTAGAAAAACAGAAAAGTGTGTGCTGACACACACACTTTAATAAAGAATTCCTAGAAAAACAGAAAAGTGTGTGTCGACACACACACTTTAAAGAAAGATAGAAAGAAAGAACTCGAGGAAAACCAGAAAAGTGTGTGTTGACACACACACTTTAACTACATGAATGAATGAACTTTATTGACATATACCAGTACAGAGAAATGGTGTAGTCATAAAACATATAAAACATTTTCTAATGAAATGTCAGACAAATTTGCCTGTAAAGAAAGAAACAAAGAAAGAAAGAAATAAAGAATTCCTAGAAAAACTGTGCATGTACCTGTGAACTGAGACATGCACTATACTGACTCAGTGAATGGCTATGAAGAACAGGCTTCATCTCACTGGTTACAAGAAAACAAAGACATGAAAGTGTCCAGTGAGATGACACAAATCCACACACTTTTTCAAAATTCACCAAAATGTGAAAACAGTCATTGGGGATTAAGCTCCTAATGTAGTCTGTTTTTAACAGAGGGTACACTCTGCCAGGCTTGTTCTGCCTAGAAGTCCAGTCCGTCTGATCCCTTGGGACTGATGGAACTGATAAGCCCAGCACATTCCTAGCCTCAGGGTAAAACAGACCAGCTACTAGGACACTCTGACTGGTCAGTCTCAGTCATGGTGTACTTACAGCTCTGTCCAGCATTAGTGTGAACATGCAGCAGATATGTTTCTTGCATGAACAGAAAGAGATCCTCTGTATTTTATTGAGAGCCTCATAACACAGTTGTTGGGAGTCCTCCCCCCCCCTCCCCCCCCCCCCCCCCCCCGCCGCAATTTGCTACAAGATCCAAACCTTCCAAAGCATACACTCAACATGCATGGACAGAAAGCTGTGAGACAGGTTCAAGCTAATTAATTATGAATGTAAAATGGTTGCCTGGCACCATAGAGGTCAAGCAATAGGTCAACAGGAGGCAGTTGAAAGCCTGCATGTGGAATGGGGAGAAATTTGGTGAATTCAGCGTACATGTATATTAAAATTCCCCAAGTTTTGTTTGTGTGCTGTTGGATTTGCCAGTTGTCTCAAACCTATATGTGTGAGTTAGAACTTTGTGTCTATCTACAATAGTTTGGAAGATATGGAGCTTTTAAAATTTTAAATGCTCCTAATTTGCATAATTTTAAACATCTTCATTCCTCTGTGTAAAACGGTCAAACTCCTTGTATGGAGGTACAATCATGCCAAGTTTGGGGTTTCTATGTATAATAGTGTCCGAGAAAAGTGTCGGACAAATTTGCTGGTAAAGAAGAAAGAAAGAAAGAAAGAAAGAAAGAAAGAAAGAAAGAAAGAAAGAAAGAAAGAAAGAAAGAAAGAAAGAAAGAAAGAAAGAAAGAAAGAAAGAAAGAAAGAAAGACAGACAGAAAAGTGTGTGTTGACACACACACTTTAATAAAGAATTTCAGGAAAAACAAAAAAGTGTGTGTTGACACACACACTTTAATGACATCTCTATCTATTATAGTGTTGAAGATATTCAAGAATGAAAATTTCAAATACTGCTAATTAGCATAATTTAAATTGCTACAACTTTTGTTTTAGATTCATTAGATGGGCAATGGTCAACAACCCCCTAGTAAAAGTTGAAATGACATCTCTATCTATAATAGTTTTGAAGATATTCAAGTTTAAAAATTTTACATGCTGCTAATTAGCATAATTTGATTTGCTACAACTTTTGCTTTAGATTCATTACATGCGCAATGGTCAATAACCCCGTAGTAGAGGTTAAAATGACGTTTCTATCTATAATAGTTTGAAGATATTCAAGTTTTTAAATTTCAAATGCTGCTAATTAGCAGTATTTAAATTGCTACAACGTTTGTTTTAATTTCATTAGATGCGCAATGGTCAATAACCGCCTAGCAGAAGTTGGAATGACATCTCTATCTATTATACTTTTGAAGATGTTCAAGATTTAAAATTTCAAATGCCCCTAATTTGCCTAATTTTAAACATCTTCATTCCTTTGTATAAAACGGTCAAACTCCTTGTATGGAGGTACAAACATGCCAAGTTTGGAGTTTCTATGTATAATAGTGTTCGAGAAAAGTGTCAGACAAATTTTCCGGTAAAGAAGAAAAAAGAAAGAAAGAAATAAAGAATTTCAGGAAAAACAAAAAAGTGTGTGTTGACACACACACTTTAATTACGTAAAATAAGTTATATACATGGTACAAAAACTAAAGTCCAAGATAGATAAATTAGGTTCAAGTGCACATTATAAATTATATATCACTCTTGGGCTTCGTCTTTGAGTCGCAATAATATGCAGGCTTTATGTTTCTTTTCTGAGGTTACTATATCCCATTGGGCCACTGCCAAAGTGAAATGATACTAAAATCTACAATGACATTCACCATTTTGCACCAAAGCTACGACAAAGATTTTGTGATGACTGATGGCCGAGACTGAGTCGGAGCATGGGCCTACTATCTGCTAGCACCAGCGACACTTCAATTTCAAATGCCAGAGCTTTTGTTACCACCACAGAGGGAGGGTAATAAAACACACAGGCTTCAAGTGTGTATTTGCGGCCGCTGGTTTGCCGGGCGTTGAACGGTGGGCCAAAGGTACACTTCGGTAGTTTCACCTATATAAATGATTCATTTTATTGCATTTTTCATCAGAAGTTGACTAAGCCATCCAATAGACAAGTTCATTTTTTGGACCTAGCATACAGCTACAAGTGACCTTTTTAAAGTTCCTATTTTTATTTACTAAGTCAAATACTGCCAATATCTTCCATGATTATTTGGCATTTATTTCTTACATCCAGGTGATGCAGCTTCAGTAGCATCTTGGGGTTGTTAGATGGCAAAATTATTATTTGCAAGGCTTCAGAAGTACAATGTACACTGAGGATAAACTGTGGTGTGTGTCAAAGCCTCCTGTCCAAAGGGGTCAAAGTTCGCCAATTGGCAGCACTGCCCAATTTTCATTGGACCAAAATGTTACAGAAGAAAAGACTATAGATATTCTAACTTGTCTTTGAAAATAAGACTGCATAATATCCTGTGATTGAGTTTTTCCTGAAATGACTCGTGGGAAAAAATTCAGGTGAAAATGTTAAGGCTTGCTGAACTCTTGTCAGAAAAAGACTTACCCATGATGTCCTGAAAAGTTCTATTCCATTTTAGGCACAGTTTCGTGAAGCTGGCAACACTATGTCACTGTCAAAGTGAGTCATATTGAGTGCTATTCTTGTCGATATACCATGTGAATGGGCATCACTCACTATAAAATGAGGTTAAACAAATGATGTGCTGTGTCATGCCAAAATCAGTTCTGCTATACTTTCTTTTTCACCCACCAGTTCAGTTTCATCTACTTGGTCAAGTTGGCAACAATGTATGACAGTCACAGAGAGTGATTTACCAAACCAGTGGGATTCTCCTGCTATAAACGGTTATAAATCTTAGTCTTTAACTGAAAGTCGAGGTTAATTTTCAGTTCAGAAATTAATTTTTAACCGGGGGAGAGAATTTTATTTTTGGAACAAAATAGTGTGAGGTACTTTTTCTGGACCAATTCAACCAGAAGGAAAGGAAATGTACTCCAAAAATAAATAACTTCGTCATCAATTTTTATGGAAACAGCATTACCCAATGAAATAATCTGTTATCCCATGGGAAAAATAGAAAAGAGTGTGTCGTGTGTTTCAGTAAATTGAAATTTGAAAGGAGGAAGATAAAAACAGGAATGGAAGGTCACCTTTCTCATTGAGCTTACAGTGTGTGAGTAAAACATAGATACATGTATATGTGTTTAGATATGATATGTGTATTTATCAGTGTTTATCATATACACCATCATATGATACTTGTCAACATCAGGCAGATGTCCTCAATGCCTGGCTATCATTAGCTTCCAAAGAGTGTATGATGAGAGACATCATGCAGACAGTCAAATGAGACACTTGACAGCTTGCTTTGAAACTAGATGATGAGTTGATAGAAACAAGCAAAAGGAATGACTGTTGACAGGATCACAATGGATGCAGTACGTGCTTATAATTCCAGTATGGCACATGTAACTTATAAAATATAATCCTTAACAGATGGACAGATACTGTGTCTGTTATTACAGCCGATGGAAGAATGATTGTGGTAAATATAACACTTTGTGTAGACCAGCTTCATTTTAAATGTTTACAAACATGTACATAGTTGCCATGTGAATGGGAATGAGATATAAAGATTACTTATGTTAACGAACAGTTGAAAATGACAATCATTCCTCATGTTCCTATCGCTGTTAATTAAAAGTTTATCGATAAACTTGTGCACCCACTGAAAAACAAGTGCTTAAGAGATTGCACAAAAAAATTACCATACATTGCATGTGTGTTGTGAGTTTATTTAAAATGACATGTATAAATAAATTTGAGGATATCAACAATTATGACACCATTAATAATAAGTGCAGCAGGAAACTGCTCTAGAAGTCTTTAATAAGTGTGCCTCCATGTCCTCTGGGTCTATTGCACTGCAACTGTGGAGGAAGACTGCTTCGTTAGAAAATGTACGTGATTGCATTCCATTTGGGGATTTGTGTGAAGAAAATGATGGGATTAGCTCATGATCAGTAAGCAAGTAATAGATTAAAAATAGATTGATAGGGTTTGTTACCTTTCTTTGTATCTGGCGCCAGTGATGACAAAGTGCTCAATGTTTTTCAGGGTACACTGAAGGGCTTTGACCAGACAATCAACCTGATTCTGGACGAGAGTCATGAACGAGTGTTCAGCTGCAGCACAGGAGTGGAGCAGGTGGTACTGGGTCTCTACATCATCCGTGGTGACAATGTGTAAGTATGCACACAACATGGACATGGAATGACCACCAGGGCCACCTTAAAATGTGACTTGATTTTACATCTAAAATGATTTCTGTGTGTGCATTGCAAGATTTTTGTGATTTGACATATTTATATTAAACTTGACACACATGTGTTTGGACTTTAGGATGCATCATGCTGTGGAAGGTTACCAGGTCAATTTTCGGGATCGTGGTAGCTGTCAGATCTTCACATTTGCATGTCCTGGATTGTAACTACCAGGTAGCAACACCTTACGATCTCAATCGTAGCTTAAATGACTAAACTTGGCAGTGGAAGGTTGAAATGGCATCCAGTACCACATTCTAATGCTGTAGCACAATGCTAGCATGCTGCTGTAGCACAATGCTAGCGTGCTACACATAGGTAGCATGGCCTTCCAGTTTCAACCTGTGCAGTTGTAAATAGAAATGACTGAGTGCGCATCCATTGCCAAACACTCCGCTACATGATCACATTTACAGTCCTTGTAATTATTTTTGGAGGGTGGCAGCGGCGGTTATATCCTAAAATGTTTGAGACGTCCCAAAGAGTTTTTGTTACATCATGAATGAATAGTGGAATAATAAGTCATAAAATTTAGTGATTATCCCTAACCCTAATCAAGGAGGGTACATGATTGTACCCTCCTTGCCCTTCATCTTTCAGTTCCTGTACGTTACAAAACGACTAATTTGCATAATTTTCAACAGCTACAATGGAACTACATGTATATTTTTTGTATGTTTCAGAGCTCTGATTGGTGAATTAGATGATGACACAGACTCATCTTTGGATCTAGGAAACATCAGGGCAGAGCCTCTGAATCCTGTGGTTCATTGACAATTCACAGGTCATTGCATACATGTATATGTGTGTGACATGAACTGAAAGTTGACTGGTGTGTAAATATATGTGGAGGGGCCATGTCCACAGACAACGCAGTCTCAGCCGAGGAAATGCAGTGTGGCAGTTTTTGTACTTTCATCATCACTTCAAGTCCAACATTCTGTGCTGAATATTCAACATGGTGACCACCACTTCCATGGTTTAACCATGAAGTAGTGATTGGTACTCACAAAGGATATGCCACTGTTTCCGATACTCAGATTTTGAGCCCCTTAAACAGATTGCTCAACATACAACTGGGGACAAATATACAATGTCTTGTTTTGTTTGGAATTCAAAGGATATGTTGAGGAGCTCTGCGCAACTGGTGCCAGTGGATGGAATAGGCGTACACATTGATACAGATATACTTGACAGTGATGCTCTATTGCAGGAGTACAGTGCAAAATGATAAGATTTGTGTTTTGTCTATTTTTCTTTCTTTTTTTTATAAATGGCTAATGGAATTGTAGCAATTCAGCTGTGTATTTTACATGTAAAATAAAATGAGCTCTTCAATTTTAACAGGACACTCAGAGATTTTATATTAATTGTATTCTAAATGCAATCACCAGGAATACCATTTGGCAGTGCATGGCACATTTTGGCAGCAGTGGTTGGTGGATGGTGTTGATGGGTGGTGGTCAGCGGCGATCGCAGCCCACTGCCGCAGAACACTGCCAAAGCTGACAGGCTGGTCAGTGATCTTTGCCACTGCCGCCAAGCACTGCCGCTGAGAAACTCAAAGGCAGCCCCAGGGAGCATCTATTTGTTTCATATGTAAGCTAAGTGAACAAATGCAAGAACTGGTTAGTAAAAAGGGAGGAAAATAAAAGTTAGTGTTATGTATAATATCTATGTGGGCATAAACATTGGTATTTATGTACATGTGTGCTCATATGTATACAAAACGACATGTACATTGAATATTTACACATACGGGCATGCACACATCTATAATCATGCAAGGCATAAATTCATTCACACACATAATATTAATTATGCACACTGTTGATCTTGACCTGGCTTTATGCATCACAGTGTAGGTCCACAAACATGCTTCTGAATAACCTGCTTGATTTAGATGTGTCCAAATAAAAACTTCACGTCATCAATTATGGGTCAGCACATTCAGCCTTACTGGACAGTAGGACTGGGTTGTGCCAGTCCTCACAGGTGACTGTGCTGCCATGTGGTTTGATGACAGGTCATGTTCACTGGTTAATTAGTGGGGTTACACAGGGGTTTTCTTCTCTGTGAGTACCCATGGGAGAAGACCATCTCCAACAGGGAGATTCCCATCAAAGTTGCAATAGTTATAACATCAGTATGTCACAACACATCCACACACCTGGTTAATACCCAAGAGGCCCAAAACACATCTACTGCTCACCAGACAGAGGGGTGATCCAGAGGTGTCAACTGTGTGCACTGGGGGGGTAACCAATTAAGATAAGCTGAGTAGTGTGTTGAATCAAGGAGGGTAGAGCTCTCAACGCTTCTTGGTTGAATACACAACTCCAGCTTGCTGGTCTCATTATGAGATCACACCAAATTCACTGCCAGTCAGTGCTTTTTACTCAAGCACTAAACTGTAAAGTATTTCTTTCTATTTTGTTTTTAACATAATAACATTTTATTAAATTATTATTATATTCAACTCTTAAATGGCCTGTTCAAGTGATGACATTTGTTACCATATCTCATGTTTCCCATCCACTTATCACTGCAAAGGATGAGGGCTACCTACAGGCCTGAAACCTTTTTGTTTACATGCAAGACATTATTAGCCCAGAACATTTGAGAGCTGGATTTCTTATAGTTCAGGAGGATGTCATAGAGCGTTGAAAAGAAAAAAAAATTGTATGAGCTTGATGAGTAAAGTATGATACCAAAAAGCAGGTAAGAACACATACATGGATAGCCAGGGACAAATGAGTCCAGATTGATTATAGTGAATTAGTCACAAAGAAAAATTGAATCATTTGATGACAGTTGAAATACCCTGTAAATATTTATTTGCACCTGACTACTTGACAAAAATCAAGTTTTTTTTGGTTTTTTGTTTATTCTGAGAGTGAGGTTTGGATGGATGATTTGTGAAACACCTAAAACAGTCATTCTAATGGTAACATGTCTATATATGATCATAATCCATGTATGTGTATGTATATATATATACACACAAAGACATAAATATACGTTAAATATAAATATTAACTTATTTTCATTCCCATTTTCCCATCATGTTCTTACATTCATTCACCTATTCTATGGTTGAATACATGTATAAATGTTCCCTGGATTCCTTGAGTTTCTCCGCGTCGATGGGTGGCTGGTGGTATTAAGCAGTGGTGAAGACAGTCTCTGCCCATTCCTGCCAAAGCTTAAAATTTCGGCGGAAGTGGGCAGGGATTGCTGCTGACCACCACCAGGCAATGCCCTCCGCCGCTACCCACCGCCCCCAAAATGTGTCATACGCCACCGAATGGTGTTCCTAGTGAATGTTGGTTACTTCCATCAACACTTGGGGATGTACACTTGATAAAGTATATTTAGTATGCCGTACAATAAAATCTTTTAGAGACCACTCCAAAGAGAGTCTGCTAATGCATATTTATTGTATCCAATGTTTCTTGCTTTCTGAGCGTGACAACCAAAAGAGTTTTGGCATTGTGTCTGCTTGATTATTTTTCATGTCCAGGCTCTGTCTGTTTTTGCTTTGTTAGAATAGGAAAGGTCAGAATTAGCTCTAACCAACTGAATACGCAAACATTTGGAGTGCTAGAGCTGTGTATTACCATCAAATAAACCAGTCACTTTTGCTGTGCCCTCTTTTAGGCAGTTTTTGAACCTTTGACATGTCAGAACCAAAATGTGTGTGAGTGTCAAATTGCAAAAGTAGTCTGCTAAATTATGTAGGTCACACTGATTCAATGTGGTATCACTATGGTTGTAGGTGGCAGCACCAGAGTCATGCCCAGTCTGTATGGTTTTAATTGTCTCATAAACAAGCATTTCCAAGTGTGAGTACAGTTGATACAATATAGGTCTGCTGTCACACTATTTAAAGCATGGCAATGCATTATATTTTAATGATGTATGCACGATTTGTGCCAGTCGGAAACTGTGAAGTGCTGTCGTCTAATGACCATTCTCAGGCATTCTTTCAATACATGGTTTTGCATTGCAAAAATGCCTGAAATGTAACCGTGCTCAGGACAAAAAAAGCATTTGCATTACAATTTGCTGTGCAAAATTAACCATTTGCTGCATATAATTGGTGCTATGAAACTTCTACCATTGAACAAGTCCATTTTTTTTTCAAAACGGCAATCAGTTGATAAAATGTAGTGAAGCACTGTTTTGAAACAACTTGTATTAAATTATTATCATGCTATTTTGATCCGATTTTAACTATAAGTAGAAAATACCATGCTGTATCAGGGGTAAATTAAGAACAAGATAGCCAAAGTCAACCAATCATGATGCATGCTATAAACTATCACTTTTGTGCATTCATTCAAAATGTGTTAAACTAACGATTAAAAATTAGAGAAGTCCCTGCATGGTGTTACCTGTATCAGTCTCATTTCAACTCAAACACTGCATTGTCATCCAAGCCAGGGCAACTGAGCTGATACAAAGGATAAAACAGATCAATCAATAGAAATAACCTATAATTAGGCCTCAATATTTAAATTGTTTTTTATGTTTGACTAAATTATTTAGAACAGGACGAAACTTTGCAGAGAGGATTGTATAAGCAGACAGAAAACTTGAGTTCTTATTTGGGCTCTGGGGAGTTCTCTCTGCCAATACAATTTTTTTTTTTTTGGTCAAAAGGTCTGATCTGATAATACCACATTAAAACCCCCAAAATGTCTCCAAATGTTGATGAATTCACATTCACCATGCTGGATTGCAGTGCAACTTGTTAGACATAACCATGAAAACTATGTGCATACATCATCTGCTCAATCTCAAAACAAGGCAGGGCTTGTATTTGAGTAAAGACTGGTCACACAATGTTCTTGCATGGGATTAGTCTACAACTCCCTCCTAAAGTATAACTATATTTAATGACTGGCATGATCAAAGTCACATGGCCATGCTGTAAATTGCTTTATTTTCCATGTTTTAATTTTCACGGTTTTTGTATTTTTGAAATTTCACTTGACGACCACTTAGCAAACACATTTCCTATTTAAACAATGTTAAGATAGTGTTTCACTGTGTTTTCATTTTAATGGTTTTGTGCCATCAGTGAAATAAGCGAAAATAAGAATACAGCAAATTAAAGCAATTTACTGTATTATCTCTTATAGTTATTTTCTAGGATTGTAGAGGGGGTCTTGCAAACTTTAGGTCTTTATATATATTATATATCAAAATGGAAATATCTCCTTTTTGTTTATATTACCATTCTTTGTAAACAACCTACACTTGTTAGTGAATGTTAATAACTGGAACCTAAATGTCCCTATGGTTTGTAATTAAAGAGCTGTTTTGATCTTAACCTGTTTCCACTCAAATTGCCCAAAAAGCCCAGATGTAAGTTTGCTTTAACATTTTTTAACTTTAATATATTTCATGTTGGGTTGGGGGGGATTGTAGATCAAAGCTGTCATGATGGCATGCCGTAGCTGGGTCAATTTATTTTTTTTTTGGGGGGGGGGGGGGGGGAATGGGTTGGGCACATCCATGCCAAGAAAACTGCTTTACTTGTCTTCTTTTAACCAAGAACGAGTTATGATTCCACTGTAACTTGTAAAATGATGTGTATATCAGACACGTTCCTGTAGCTAGGTCAAGTAAGGAAGATTGTGTTGTTTTGATCTGATAAACATCTTTGGGTTGCAATATTGTTGTAAAATGGGATATTTGCATAAACCTAGAAAAATAGGTCATGAAGTGGGAGATCTGAAACAACCACTTTATGGACACTTTGCCAAACAGCACCATGACGGACCCCATCTCGAAGTCGAGCTTCCAACCCATATCCCCACCCCACTGGACATGGGGGCAAAAAATTAACAGAATTCAGAAGGAACCTTATTGGATCCCTCAACTGTGACCAATGGGACCATTTGGTGTGAATGTTACGGGAAAATAAATACACATGGCCAGTCGTATACTAAAATGTATATAGTTAACATGTTTCCCTTTGATGTTGTTTATATTGCACACATACACAAAACAAACAAAGGAGTTCTATCCATGACTGATTGCAAGATTAATCAATTGGAGGTGAATTATTTTCTCAACATTATGTCCCATGGATTCTAATGGAATTATCCCTTGTGGTCCTAAACTGTACACAATCCAAATGTATGGTTACTGTCAACCCATTCCTTTTCCCATTGAAATCTTCCACATATGGAGAAGAAACTCTCAGGGGAGCCTCCAACCCCTCCTTCAATGGATTGTGTACAACTTAGATTATGCCCTTACAACATGGCATGCGATTCTGGGTCTTCAGGTCAATGTGTCAATATAGACAGTCAGCTGTACCAACTTAAAGGTACGAATTCCCCGCCAGGCCAAATACTTGGATGAACATTTGTATGGCTAGTGTTGCCCTGAGGTATGAAGAGCAGTTGTCATATTCATTAAACTTCAGTCTCAGATGAACCTAGTTGAAGGTTGAAAATCCCAGTCACATTCCTGCTGGAATGAAAATACATTCTAGAGTCACACTCCTCACTAAACAGACGGGCAATCTTGAGCCCCTGTGGATCTCTGCCATTTGTTCACTTGCTACTTCACCATCATGAAGCAGCAAGTCGACATTAAGTGAACTTGCACACGATACAAATTTCAAAGGTAAGCCACAGGCAACTGAAGTGTTAGTTTTGTTGAAACGAGCTTGATGTGATCAGAGAAGCCATTTACTTTTCTTCAGCTGCAAGATTATATGTAAATTAAGCTTTATGTATACTGTGTTTGTGTAAATTAAGCTTTATGTATACTGTGTTTGTTTAATGTTTTGAAAAGAAAAATCAGTTGGTGATGGTACTTTTTCTTCCTTATCTTCAAAGAGTGCACAAAGAACTGATTTTCCATGCCCCCTGCTCACCTGGGGATAGTACTTTCCAGTATTCAGGAGATGACTTGTGTGTGCAGTTTACAATGAAAAAAATAAAATTGATTCAAGATTTGGCCAGTTTTTATGTCTGCTGACTTGTCAGTCATCTGAGCTTATAGGATTGTCAGTCCCCCATTGTCCATCCACAATTCACACTTTTTACTTCTCCAAAACCAAAAGCCAGATCCACTTCAAAGATGGTTGGGATTTATCTTGGGTGGGTCTCAACCAAATGTGCTTAAACGGCAATGCTCCAGTGATTTTTATATTTTTTTTGATGAATATTTCTGTTCGTTTTCCTTAAGTGCTTCAAAATTGCACAGGGACACTTTTGGAGACTCCCAGACCTTAATTTGTTCGAAAAGTGGCACTGCAGTTATGTTCCAGCTCTGCTGACCTAAGGTCACAGAGCATATACGATCACTCTTACATCTGTACAATTTTTGCTTGTGAACGTGATACAGTCCACAGTTTTCAGGTGAGCCCCAGGCACCTTTCAGGAGATCTCAGGTGTATGAAAATGTGGTCTGAGTTCGATATTGGTGGGGCGACCTAGAGCATTATGTAGAATATGGGTCAAAATATAAAAATTTGTGACCATTCAAGCATCCTTAATTTATTATAGATCCTCATGAAGTTAAGTGAATTCTGGAGGAGGTCAAAATCTAGGTTGCATGATATGATACTAGTGGTGCCACCTATAATTGACAGAAATTAGAAATGAGTTGAAAGATATAAAATTCCATATCTTGAAAAATAATCGAGATAGACATGCCAAATTTAGAAGTTATATAGAGTATGTCCAATACTAATATGTTATTCAATATCAGTAACCTTGACGTATTTTTGTTGGAATCACTAGACCTGTAAAGTTGAAAGAGGTGATTTTGTAATGAGGTGTAGCTGGTGAATCAATAACAAAGAATTGAGTCTCCAGGTCAAAATAACACTTGAGTACATTGTACATAAAGCTGTATTTGGTGACCCACTTTTTGGGTCACTATGACCCAATAATTTTGGAGTATGGTGCTTGTCCAAGTTTATTGCTTGTCTTCAATAATTCGAAAAATTACCTGATTTGAACAAACAGAGCATGTCTGGAAAGCTGCATGTGGAATGTACATTTTGAATACCAACAATTTGTTCATCCGAGTTGAAGGTCAAGGTCATATGGCCACTTGGAACACCCGGGTGGTCTCAGCCTGAAAATCTTGTCAACCCTCTGTACCCCACAGTTTTTGAATTAGGCCTGATTACTTTAAGGACTTATAAAGTCTATGAAAATCCATGTTGACTTTTATGCCCCTCTTCGAAGAAGGTGGGGCATATAGCTTTGCACATGTCAGTCGGGCGGTAGACTGTGGTTTCCGCATAATAACTCAAGAAGTTTTTGAGCTAGGACTTTGATACTGTACAGGTGTATCATTCTAGTCAAAAGTAGGAAAAGTTTGAAGATGGGTGACCTTGACCTAATTTTCAAGGTCATAGTGGTACCTGACTTAACTTTGGTTTCCGCACAATAAATGAAGAGGTTTTTAAGCTAGAACTTTTATATTGCACAGGATTATGGTCCATATTTGCGGCTAGGCGAAGTTTGAAGATGGATGACTTTGATCTCATTTTAAAGATCACAGAGCCACTTTACTGAATATGGTTATATGCTTTCTGCATGATAACTTATACCTTGGAGCTAGGACTTTTATATTGCACAGCTTTATGGTTCTCTGTAAGGGCTAGGTTGAGTGTGAAGATGGGTGACCTTGACCCAGTTTTCAGGGTCACAGAGAGATTGTAGAATTCCTGTGGTATCCGCACAATAGCTCAAGAAGGTTTTGAGCTAGGACTTTGATACTGTACAGGTGTATCATTCTATTCAAAAACTAGGAAAAGTTCGAAGATGGGTGACCTTGACTTAATTTCCAAGGTCACATTGGTACCTGAGTTAACTTTGGTTTTGGCACTATAACTGAAGAGGTTTTTAAGCTAGGACTTTCATATTGCACAGGATTATCATCCATATTTGCAGCTTGGCGAAGTTTGAAGATGGATGACCTTGACTTCATTTTAAAGGTCACAGAGCCACTTTACTGAATATGGTTTCATGCTTTCTGCATGATAACTTATACCTTGGAGCTAGGACTTGTATATCGCACAACTTTATGGTTCTCTGTAAGGGCTAGGTTGAGTGTGAAGATGGGTGACCTTGACCCAGTTTTAAGGGTCACAGAGAGATTGTAGAATTCCTGTGGTTTCCGCACAATAACTCAAGGAGTTTTTAAGTTAGGACTGGGATACTTTACAGGTTTATAGTTCTTGCTAAGGGCTAGAAGAAGTTTAAAGTTTGGTGACCTTGATTTAATTTCCAAGGTCACATTGGTACCTGAGTTAACTTTGGTTTCCACATGATAACTGAAGAGGTTTTTAAACTAGGACTTTTATATTGCATTGGATAATTGTCCGTATTCGGGGCTAGATCAAGTTTGAAGATGGGTGACCTTGACCTAATTCAAAGGTCACAGAGCCACTTGGTTGAATACTGTTTCTGCATGATAACTAGCATTTTAGAGGTAGCACTTTTATATTGAACAGCTTTATGGTTGCCTATAAAGGCTAGTTTGAGTTTGTAGATGGGTGACCTTGACCTAATTTTGAGGGTCACACACAGACAGTAGACTTCCTGTGATTTTTGCACAACAACTGAAGAAGTTTTTGAGCAAGGACTTGGATACTGCACCGGTATATAGTCCTTGTTAAGGGCTAAAAGAAATGTAAAGTTTGGTGACCTTGATCTAAATTCCAAGGTCACATATTCACCTGATCTAACTTTGGTTTCTGCATGATAACTGAAGAGGTTTTGAAGCTAGGACTTTTCTATTGTACAAGATAATAGTCCATATTCGGGGCTAGTCGAAGATGGGTGACCTTGACCAAATTCCAAACATCACTGAGCCACTTCACTTAATATGGTTTCATGATTTCCGCATGATAACTTGTACTTTAGAGCTATGACTTTTATATTGCACAGCTTTATGGTTCCCTATAAAGACTAGGCTGAGAATGAAGATGGGTGACCTTGATACAGTTTTCTGACATTGATGTATGATCAACCTTCACTAATTTTGTAAGGTCACAAGTGCCCCATCTACCACTTTCAATAGGGTAGCGAGGGCAAGGGTAATGAGGGCGGGGGGCATCTATGTTTTACAAACACATCTTGTTTATATTAGTGATGCCACCTACAGTATTATGTGATGAATGGGTCAAAATGTCAAAATCTTGTGACCAGTCTAGCATCTGTAATTTCTTATGGATCTTCATGTAATTTAGTTGGATTGTAGAGGAGGTCAAAATATCAGCTGTGTTGGCACCTACAAGTTGACAGAAATTACTATTTAAAGTGTCTTCAAAGGTATAAATTCCATATGTAAAAAAGTGATTGAGATAGACATATATCAAATTTATATGATATATAGATCATGTACGATGTTACTGTTATATAATATCAATGACCTTGACCTATTTTGCTTAGGTCATAAGGCCACTGAAAGAGGTGATTCTGTAATGACAAGGAGTAGCTTTAAGCTGGACATCAATGGCAAAGAGAACTGATCCTCCAGATCAAAATTGCACTTGAGTACATTGTAAGGAAGAGAATTGATTGACATTAAACTTTTGTTGAAAGTTATCAATAGAAAGTAGTTCATCATATTCATTGATTAAATCTAGTACAGACATTACACCTTTTTGAATTCATACCGTTGCTGATAAAGCACAGATTTCTAGCTGATTCACCTTGACAAAATCATTATACCGATTAGATTCTCTCAATATATGTTTTGCTGTCTCTTAACCCATGCTGGAAGCAGAGAGCTTTATTAAACTTCAAAATTTAGGGTTTTCATTCCACCTCTTTCAATAATTTGAGAAATCACTTTATTTCTAACTTTAGGGATTTTTTTTTTACCCCATATAAATTCATTTATCAACTCTTTTTTTTTTTTTTTAACCCTTTCTGGAACTGAAATGCAACAGCATTGATACAATATTTTGGATGTAGTCAGACACTTGATAACCATAATTTTGGATATAGATACCTTGTATTTCAATGTTTTTGATAAATTTCAAGTTATTAAAAACAAGTTGAATGAAAAATATAGATGAGAGCTATCAAGATATTCCATGCCAAGGAAAGCTGTTGACTCAGTATTAATGCAAGGAGGAAAGGGTTAAGTCTTGTAAAATCACATATCACATGAATTAAGGCTGATCATACATGACACAAGATCCTCCCACACATTTCGACAAATGAATATTACTTCATCATGCAGTACTCCAATTAGCACTCCTCTTTGTGTACAAGTTATGGTGCACAGTGAAAATGCACATAATTTTTGATTGACTGGATAAAGCAGATCTTTATATGTAAGCAAATACATGTTTAGTTAAAATGTGCTGGAGGATATCCCACTGGACCCGTCAAGTCTCCCCCTGTTTGGTGTGAATCTCATACTTTTTTTTTTTTTTAATCATATCAAATTCTTTTATTCTTCAGAAGTGGACAGTACATAGTGGAAGTGATACACAAAAACAGCTTATCCTGCTCTCTGTGCTAAGACATATATACAACATTTATTAAAATTATAATTATGTATATTTTTATACAGGCTGATGAGACAAAACAAAAGAAAACAAAAACAAAACACACACGCACAAAACAAAGACACAAACAAACAAACAAACAAACAAAAAAAACAGACATGTAGGAAGTATGTCTATGGTAGCAATAGAGACACTAAAGCATGAGGGCAACATACATGTTGTTACTTAATATCTCTAGGGAAAGGTTACTACATTGATTTTTATCAATTTTTCACTTTAGTTTTGGATTTTTTGTTTTGTTTTGGGCAATCTTTGCAACAAGATACATTCAATGGTTCACAATTCTTTGTTAAATACAAAATCTATTCCCTCAGGAGACAAGTTTTTGTCTATTTGTTGTCAGAGATGGGATTTAACCGTGTAATGCACACCACAAAACAAGAGGCCTTATTTTCATGTAGTTTTCTATTCACGCTTTGAACACGGCCTGTTGGCAGTGTGCGTACTTGTGGTGGCGCGCTGGAACTGTGACTCGTTGCAGTCCCGTCCCTGGGACTTACAAAGAGCGTCTGTTTCTTTGCAACTTCATTTAATTTTGCTTGAAAAGCAGTAGCAGTGAAACTGATAAAGTTATGGAGTAGACTGAAGGTGTGACAGAGTGCTAGATGGTTCATGTCAACAGGAAAGTGTGATGTCACACAAACAAGATTGCAGCCATCTGTCGAGGAAAGAAAGATGCTCTGACCTGCTTTGAGTTTGACTTTCAGTTGCCTGTTTGGTAAGTAAATACAAACTTGCAAACGGTGACACACCTCCCTTTCATCAAGTATTTCCAACCCAGTGTGTGAGTTTACTGAGTCTTGTTACTATGTTGTGTTTAGATGTATCTGTAAACTGTGTGTACTTACGTTTTTTGTGATTTGAATGGACTAGTGGAAACTTATGCACTCTTTAAGTTGTGTGTGGTTTCAGTTTAACTTAGCAGACCTCTAAAAGAGAAGACACCATATGGACAACCCCAACCAGCTGATGTCTTAAGGGTTATTAAATATATTATCACGTGAACACCCATACTAGGAGACAGTTGTCACTGGCATGTACAAGGTCGTACAGTCTATAATGAAATTGACAAAGCTGCATCAGCCAGCGCTAGCACAGCCTGCAGAAGACTTGAAATAAAAGTTAATGTTACTCAACTTATGCCTGCTATGGCTATGCATGAGGGTGGGTAAGGGGTTTCCCGTATTGGCGTACTGGGGCTTTTTATTTACCGTACTGGCGTACTGGAAGCCCTCTTATTTTACGTACTTCATATTATCCAAAATTTTGAAAGATTTTTATTTTCCGTACTGCGTACTCTAGAGAAATTTACTTACCTGTACCAGCGTACTGAAACCCCCCCTTACCCCCCTTCATGCATTGGTCAATTGCAACCACTTACCTTCTCCAAGGGGAATTTCACAATTGCTTTTGTGGTAAATGATGAAAAGTCTGCACCATGTTGAGCAAGACATGGAAGAAATTTCACATATTTGTTGGGAGTGGAACCTGACCACAGTTAAGTTCCTTTAAAAAAAAAACAAACAAAAAACCCTGCCATATACAAATTTACCCATCCCGGGGATTTAGATCCTGATGTTTGGGGCCATTTTATCATTGCACTACATAGTACATATCAAGTTTAAAAAAATGAATAACTGTAAGAGCAATGAAATAGAACCATATAAAATTCCAAAGAGTGAAGTCTTTCAGCATCAGACCTATTCAAAGCAGAGAGAAACAAGAACAACAAAAAAGCATTCAAAGTGTCTGAAAATTCTTTGACCTTTTCCGGTTTCTTTTATTCATTAGTTTATTTCTTTGTCAGATATGGGACCGTGTATCATTATTGCATATTCTACAGCTTTGTTGTACCAGATTAGAATGTAAATATATTTTTTCAAAATGTATTTATAGTACTATCGTTATGAAATAGTATTACGAAAATAATTTTTCATTGTTGTTGATCCAGTAAATGTTAATTATTGCTATACATCATGCAGAAACCTATGCTTTGCTGCTGGAATTCTCTTGTAAATGCTCTAGAGCTTGAAGAACTCAGAACTCTTTTATTTGTGACCAACAAATGGTATAATACATCAGTGTTGATTCTAGAGTGGGGGATTTTACCACCTTTTGACAACTTTGGCCCAGGTTATTGCACATGAAGGGCCAGGTCCCCCCACTTTTAATGCTTATAACCTAGTGCATTTCTATTGTGTTGGCCCATCATTTTGGCTATTTAGCCCATTCTGGAAAATCAGGTGGGCCAATTTGGCCCCTTTCACACAAATCCTAGAATCAACTCTGATAGATAAATATTGATACAACAAAAAGCTGTCTAAGTTGGTCAAGGGAGACTCTTGCTATAACATTATACATGTTGAAGTCTCAAATCAAGACAAACACAGGGATTCCCCGATTACCCCTGTCTGTTGGATTCGGGTGTGGGGGGCTACAACTGACTAGTCCACCACAGAGGACTGAATCAATAGCTTCCAAGAGAGTGTGCTGATGAAAGTTGTTGATTAATGTTTTTTTTATTTGTTGATCACAAAGAAGGAAGAATGAGGTATGTTGTCGAAATGAAAAGCAAATGATATTGATTACATCCATATGTGTACACTGTAAATTGCTGTATTTTCACATATTTAATTTTTCACAGTTTTAATTTCACTAATTTGGTCATATATAATTATTATTCAAACCATGTTAAATATAATATTTCACTGTGTTTTTATTTTCACAGTTTCATGTCATGAGCCGAATAAGCAAAACTAAGAATACAACAAAATTAAAGCAATTTACAGAACCAATATATTGTTACTGCTTTGATCCCCCAGGGAAGCAAGGCACTTCGAGCCAATTCATAACAACATATGTCATAAATTTACAACTTACAGGCCCCTTGTTCCCGTTGGTTGTTTTTCCATTATAGAAACAGGAGCCGCAGTGTCACATCTTCCATCCAGGTCTGAACCAAGAGTACAGAAAAAAAAAATTCTGTACTATAGTAATACTAATAGTAGAGGTTGCCTGTGCAAGCTTTTCACGGTTACAAGGATTAAAACCTGCTTCCAAAGTATTGAAAAGGCAAAGTGTGCCTGGTTAGCAAAACAAGATCCAACTATGTGATTTATTATTTGTCAGAAGTATTTTCCGAAGTTGTTTTTGTTTGGACTAGACCCACTACCACGACCATCAGTTTGTTTTTTTTGTTTTTGATAAAATGAATTAAAGACTTTTAAGTCCTTGGTTGTTTTTTTGTATGCCGATATGTGGTTATGAAATGTATATTTATGGAATGTAATAAGGTCTTTCATTTGCACATCCCTCTGTACATACATGTACTTGTATGTGTTAAAGTTATAGTAACTGTCATCAAGATTTTAATTAATAGATTAAAATACCAGGATAACTAGACTCCAGAATGGCATTATACCAAGCAGTTCGTGATTGATGATGATTGGATATACAGTAGTGCCTGCTGTATGCGGTCACCCCTTCTGCCAAGTAAAAGTGACCGCACACAGCAGGTGACCAGTCACTACAGGTATGCAAATATAGCCAACTGGGACCTGTGTTTGACTGGCCTTTAAAGGGAGCGCTAATCTGCTCAGCTGTCAATGAGTTGCAACAACTTCTAAAGCATCATCACTGGCTGGCCTGGCACGGGGCTTAACAAATCCTCAGTGCTCAGGCTGACTGAAGTTAACACCATGCTTCTATGGAAAATACTGGCCCAAACATACAATGTTATGAAAATTACATAGAAAATTTTGCCCGTAACCGTAGGCATAGAAATCCTGATCCGTGGAGTGTATTTTGCGTTCAAATTCTGTAGAAACGAGAAATTGTAGAAGTAAACAGGTCTGACACAAACACTTATATGTTGTCATGATTCTTGATGGCATTGTTAAAAAACCCTCTAGCTTGTAACTTGTCAAGAAGTCTATCAGTATCACTGCACACATACGTAAGAGAACAGATAGATGTCTGAGAAAAAAATGTCCATCCCTGAATTCATAGAATCATACTGCTCAGGTTACCTCCAAAACAGAATCTAATGGAGCATGATTGCTGGATGTGCACCTGGTGTTATATGTTTCACAATTATGAAAATGGCAAAGTTTGTTATATGTACAAAACTTGGCAAGGTCAGAATGTAAAAGTTTTGTATTAATCCTATATGACAGCTGCACCTTCTAGTCACCTTTTCAGCAAATTTATGAAGCATATCCACATTCTTTAACAATGAGGAATAAAGATATATTCAATTAACTCTTGTAGTGCTAACTGTGACTAGAGTCGAAGTACTTACAATGGATTACTCTGAATTATAATAAGGGTGCTAGATTCATATTCCCTGTTTAAAAAAAAAAAGGGGGGAAATTTCATTCAAGTGCCAGCATGCCTGTAGTCACATAGCAGGGTTTCTGCCAGAGTGAAATTTAAGGATACTCAAACACTCGTTTTCTAGATTAAAAAGTCTGAAAATAACGACATTATGGGTTTTTTGGGGGGTAATATATGCCAAAATTTTACTTTTTTTGGTAACATTTTAGGGTAAGCATTTAAACTACCCTTGACATTTTTTAGGGCATGCTATTTTAACGTTTTTACCCTCTGGTGGAAACCCTGCATAGAACATTGCAGTTTAGTGTAATCATGTCAATAGCTTTCCTCAGCAGAGTGAAAAGTTCGACCAGTTTCACCCAAGTGGGGTTTCGCAGGAACTGAAAATATAACAGCTGCAGTGCCGTTCCTCTCAAGACGTGACAATTGTTGTAACATCTTGTATTGTACTGTATGACATTAATGACATGTTTTGATCCAAGGAGTCATGTGCCAGCTTGGGTTGGCACACGTTATTAGAAAAACAGTCCACATGTCCAAGATGACGAGGTGTACAATGTGTAAGTTACGCTCGCAGCCTTAGATACACCTGCTCTTGTTATAAAAAGGATTGGAGAGCAAGCACAGCTTATGGAAACTTCTGCCTTCATACACGTACACAACATGACAGTTTCCATTGAAAATGCCAAGTGAATAACTGTAATCTGTGTTTTAAATGGGATGATAAATATGAAAATAGCTCAAATGAGAAAGCAATACAGCTTATATAAACAATAATCGAATAATGGCATTGGACAATTAGTCAGTGAATATAAATCACGATGACATTGTTGAAACAGCTTTGAATTTCGTAGAACTGATATAAAATGTTTGCCTGCAAAGCATCCCCTGACTCACTATTGCATTCACTGATGTGGACACTCGATGAGCACAATCAGAAACATATAGTCATCTAGGGGGTGCCTACTAGGGAGGCAAGTAAAATGTTGACTTGTCAGGGATGTAAAGCTGATACTGAGACCACATGTTGAAGTGGTTCCAGAATCAAAATCTTTTAGATGAGAGGATAAAATTTTGAACGACATCAGACAAGATTTCATTTTCTTCCTGGGTAAGCCGGAGGACATGCAGATAACATGTTATGTATCTTTTGAAATATATAGGGGGTAGAATCCATTGAAGTAGCAGGTAACTGTATATATACATAGGGAGTTGACGAGTGAAACAAAATCTTTGTCGGATTCACATCCCTGAGCACACTTATACAGTCATGTAGGTGGAGCTTTCAACAAGGCTTGTGAAATTAAACAAATGCTGATTGAGGGAACCACACTCTGTGCACTGGCACTGGTGGTGAATTTTGCCAGGTCATGTGATGCATTAGTAGCAACATTCTCTGATGCATGCAGACGAGTGATACACCCCAATTAAATTTGGTGTGTGTGTGTGTGCATGTATATGATATATATTACGTTTAAAGTGTCCTTAATTTTCAATGTTCACACTTGTACACACACAGAGTAAATTAATTATGTAAATCTACAGACACTTTCTGAAGACGACATCATCACTGCAATCTATGTACCTAACTCAGAGACTATGACCTGCAAGCCCAGCAAATGGGAGATAATTACGAAAACATCTTCTCTCAGCAACAGCCGCATTCAGCGCTGTCTATCAGGGGGAAGGTTGTGAAATTTGATTGATTTTCCTGATAAGCATACAGGAGATGTCCCACCCAAGTGGGGAGGGGGTTGGAGTCTCTGACTACCACTCACCAAGAAGAGCTCCAAAGTAATACATGTGTCTTAAAACTTAACTCAGAAGAGGCAGTGGGATCAGACGAAGTTTCTCTGAAATGCTTAGAGACAATGTCAGCCAAATAACACTACTCTTGTTATTAGTGTTTTAAGAGTTGCCTGTGTACCTGCATCATTGTAAAGCTGCCAAAGAAACAGCAGACAAAACCTAAATGTTCAACCACAGACCAGTAAGTGTACTCAATTGCTTTGAGAAAATATTAAAAAAATGAACACGTAGTAGATTTGACACATTCATAACAATCTAAATATGACCTGTAAATATAAACACCAGTTTGGATTTCAACACAATTTGTCAACCTCTTTCTCTCTTCTTGAAGTTATGGAAAAATGTGAGGGAAAACGTAGACAAAGGGCTTAATGTATTATTAGGTATATGTGTATTGATCTGGCAAAAGCCTTTAATACTGTAAACCACAACATTCTGTTAGGAAAACTACAACACAGTGGAGTCAGAGGAAATGCCCTTGACTGGTTCACCAGTTACATGTACCTTAGGGATAGGAGGCAGTTTGTATATTTAAAGAATTCATGGTCTTCCGCATCAATAGTCTCATATCGCGTACCCCAAGGTTCTGTCTCAGGACCACTGGTGTTCTTAATTTATGTAAAAAATATGCATTGTTCGGTGCAAATGGAAAACTGTGTTTGATTGTTTTCATGACACAAACATATTTGTTTCAAGTAGGGATTTGATTGAATGCTGTATGTGCTAGATAAGCTTCAATGACAGAGAACAATAAAAGGTCCTGCACAACTTGGCCAAATTTGAATACAGTGTATATGTTATTGTAAATATATTTATTTCAAAAACCTGGATAACCCAGTAGCTACAAAAGTAACTAAAGGAGGGGATCTCCAGACATACAAAGGCACAAGTGCTTTTTGTATCACACAATTGGTGGAGCACTTGAGCTGTAACTCTGACAGAGACTACGACCTGCAGAACCCAGCAAATGGGAGATAATTAGTAGTGTTACTTTACTGAACAAATTCCTGCATGGGGCCAGTGAGGAAGCAAGCTTTAGCTGAAAAACTTTCTGTTCAACATTTTGTACATAAATCTTTAATTTTGTTTCTGTATCCAGTTTTGTTGAAATTTTTGATGGATCCAGTACATTTCTTTGTAAAATACCCCAACCCTTGCAGGACTTTGGGTTAGACCACTGGGGGCATGACTTGCATATTTAGTGATCATCGGCCCATTAAAACCATTGTTCTAGAAACTTGCACATTGAACGAAGTGGAACAAATTCATTGAAGCTTACACAAGTGGTTGTCGGTCAATAAACTTACCCTGAATGAATGAATTAATGCTATAGCATCTTTACATCCACGCAAAATGACCCCAATTTAAAAAAAAAAAAAAAGAAAAAACTTGAAGTTGGGGAAATCACATGAAAAGGTACAATCAGTGAAATGCTTTTGATTAATCATGGATGACTTGTTAGGTTGGAGTCAATGTATACATATACTTTATTTATTGAGGGTGGCCCAGTTAGTATTTCTGCTAATCTCCCCTGAGGCCCTCAAGGAAAATTTGTACAATATATTTCATACACATGTGTAACAAGAACAGCCTAGCTGACAATCATTGCTAGGTTACATCAATTCAAGCCAAATTATCTAGCAGACAACAAGTAAGTTGTACAGTTCCGTTTAAAAGCATCCAGTGTCTTTGCATTTTTCACATCTTGTGGCAGCTGGTTCCAGATAGTAGCTCCATTGTAACTTAGGGATTTCTTCAGTATTCCAGTTTTGGGTTTTTTCAAATATAAACAGTCATTTCTAGCAGATCTTAAGTCCAGTGAGTGTTGAGCTTTAACATAGGAGAACATGTTAGTCATATAACTGGGAACCATAGCATGTAATGATTTATATACTAGTGACGCTTTCTTAAATAAAATACGTTCTTCTATAGTCATCCAGTTCAGCTGGGCTAATAATTGCTTATAACTGTAGAATCCATGTACACCTAGAACCAAGTAAGCTCCAACCTTATGCAGTCGTTTAACCTTTTTCAGTAACTCCTGGTTACAGTTTCCCCAGATAGTGCAGCAGTAGTCAATGTGAGGTAATACATATGCATTGAAGTATAATTTCCTAACTTGCAATGGCAAGTAGTTCCTAATTTGACGTAAAATTCCTAATTTTGCTGCTATCTTTTTACACAGTTGTGACACATGGACATCCCATGACAGAGTGTTGTCAATATGCAAACCCAATACTTTATGATGACTCACATTCTCTAATAGATTGCCTTGCAACTGAACTTTAAGTGGTGGAAAGCATCTCAAATAGCAATTTAAAGTTCATAACCTGTTTCAAATACATCAAAAACTACATCCCGTCTCATCATTTCAAAATATTTTATGACTCTTTTCAAAAGTCAAGAATTTCATATGGTCTCAAAATTTATGGCAAACTTTAAGTTCAAATGTAAAAAAAGTACAAATATTCCAAAATAAATCATTCAAGATTCTCCCATATTGCCATCCTAGAACAACAACAAACTTATTGTATAACACAGCTGAGGTACTAAAGGTAAATGTATGAATATGCCAATACAAACTATGTACATAGGCAAATATATGGTAAGCTTCCATCAATATATTCTAAGTATTTAACACCTTGCAGTCAAATTCCCCAACACAATATAAGAAATAAAATGCTCAGTCTTTATCTACCTCACATTAATATTTGGCATGGTCATAGCATGGCAAGATACATATGGGACCATATTTATGGAACAAACTTCCAGCAGAATTGAAATGAAATTTCTAGTCAGAAAATCGAGACTAGTTGGACAGTTGCTAAAGTGTCTTAACCACCAAGGCGACTAGCTTTAGTTCATTTAGCTCATACTTATTATGATCTCTGAAGTTCACATTCTGGATAAGTATGGAGAATTGTACCTATTCGGATTCTGTGTGTAGACGACACAGCAATGCCCAGTCTCTGAATTTGATCACACCACTGTACATTGTCACAATTAAGTGGCCAGCTAATGACTTTTAGCTTAATACATGATGTAGGTATAGATATATGGATTAAAAGAACCAAGTGAAATAAAAACAAAAATAATATATATATATATATATATATATATATATATATATGTGTGTGTGTGTATATTTTTTATGTTCGGAACGAGTGGGACTCGAACCTGCAACCTTTGGCACCAGTCGCCTGTATGTATATATATATGTATGTATGTATGTATGTATGTATGTATGTATGTATGTATGTATGTATATATATATATATATATATATTTTTTTTTTTTTTTTTTTTTTTTATTTCACTTGTACCGGTAGTTTATTTTGTATTTTATTTGTCTCTTCTTCCTGATGACAATTGAAGAGACACACCACCAGTCGTGTATTATTTATAAAGTGGTGCCTAGCTAGATGAGATTGCTCCTGAGGGAACCATCACTATATTATCAGTAACCACATTTTACATGTATTTTGTGAGTACAGTTCAAATTGTTTCGTCATACCATCTAGCCCAGTGGAGAAGGGCACCTTGTAGGTGTATATTGTTTGTGCAGCATTCATGATAGTGAATGTAGTCAAATGACTGTCATCATAATACATTGTTTGATGTCATACATGTAAACATATTCAGTGGACGATATTAGTCTTCAGTCAGTCGTGCTGGTAGTCCATCTGGCAGGAGCTGGTCCCAAACCTGCTCTCATATATGATGGGTAGCATAGCAGCGGAAAATATCTTGGCACCAGCCAGACACTTTGCTTGCAAATTATATTATAATGCAAATACCCAGTGGAGCATGAGACTACACATTACGTAATTATCTCTCAGTGGGGCCTGTTGACCTAATCAACAGCTTAGTGCATTTCTTAGGTTTAGGCAAACCATTTTTCAGTTCACGAAGCGCAAATTTTTGTCTCACCTGCTTTTTTTCCCCCCACAATAAAAAAGAAAGGGGATAGTACAGTCTCCACTGCCAGCATGAGCAAACTTTCTTTGATCAAATGTATGTTACATGTGTAATTCTAGAACTCATGTACACACACTTATTCACATCTGTCTGTTTGTAGTAAGATAGTGGTCTACCATAGTTTTTGAACTTTACATACTTATTAACCCTTTTCCCCTCAGATTGCCCAAAAGCGTCCAGATATAAATTGTCATGAGTCTTAATGTTGTTATTTACTTTTCTCGTCACTAGAAAACATTTTTGCTGAGATTTGTATGTGTGACCATTCATGATGGCCTAGGTCAATAGCTTTCCTTGGCATGGGTTGGGTGCACCATGCCATGGAAAGCTATTGACCCAGTGGTACTCTGACCAGGAATGTGTTTATGAAGTACATTGTTTTTTGTAACATGGTTATTGCCACTGTGAGGCTCATTGGTTGATCATGTTGTTTTGGCACAATGTAACTATGGTGATTGGAACTGTCGGTACCATTGGTCAATGTCATGTATGTTGTGTCAGGAACTTACCGTGCCATTGGCCAATTGTGCTGTGCAGGTATAATGTAACCATGGTAACAGGGACTGATGGTACAACTAAGCATAACCATGGGAACGTGGACTGACTGTGCAATACAGTCTAGGCATAAGTTCACCAAGCGGGAAAACCCCGGCACTTGTCATTTATGACAGGGAGGCATGCGGGCTAATTTTTTGCTACCAGATGGCGCGCTGTGCACCTTCGTGAAAGTGGTAACAATAATGCATGATGGCGGACACTAATCTTAATCGTATCAACATGAACAGAAAAGCAGGAAATGGACCAAATACAGGAGGTGTATAGAAGATTACCATTGTAGATCGTTGGCGGAGGGAGTGCGGAAAGCATTGGTAGTTAGAATGTTGAGTAACAAGGTGAATTTTATCATGGTAAACCACCACTGACTGTTGTGTAGTGGGCTGTAATGTTGATACCAGGAAGAAACGTCAAACTGGCAAATATCAAAAATAAAAGTGCCCCTTTATTCCTGCCATCAACTGATATTCCTTTGTCTTTCAAATACTTTTTCAGCCACCCTAGATTCTGTTTTTTGAAGAAATCATGGTTCGTGTATCACTCCTCGTTACTTGCAGTATTCAGTAGCGCTGTAGCCTGTGTGGTGTGCGGTATGACTGAGTGGCCCGCAAATTACTCAGAAACCTGTGCCCACCTGGCTCTGACATTGGAATCTCCGCTGGGGTTTCCCCACTTGGTGAACCTATGCATAGACCGTATTGGCTAATGCATAATGTTGAATGTCCTGACACAATGTAACCATGGTGACAGGGACTGATGGCTCCACTGACCAATTATGTTGTGTTGGCACTATGTAACCATAGTGACAGGGACTGATTCGCCAACTGACGAGTTATGTTGTGCTGGTGCTATGTAACCATGGTGACAAGGACTGATGGGTCCAATGACCAATTATATTTTACTGGCACAATGTAACCATTGTGGCAGGGACTGACTGTACCATGAGTCAATGCTGTGATGGTGTGCAGATTGTCCTCTTCATAACTAGTTCTGGCAAAGCAGCATGAAAAGGCAAAAATACCACCTTGAAAACAAAGTAATTAAAGATTCTTTGTGTAAAAAAAAAAAAATCACTAATACCCACAGAACTTATTGGTAGGCATGTGCTTTTCTTTAAAAAACATATTTTATTCAGGTCATATATTTAGATTACAGTCAGGCCGCGTTTATCTGGCACCATCTGTTTTTGCTCATTTTGCCGGATTGGCAAGGTTGCCAGATTAACAAATCACGGTATAATTCACCAGGATATACAGAGAATAAGAGACCAAATTTGCACCTAACAATGAGTAAATAAAAACATAATCACATACACGTATTACCAATCATATGAAATTTAAAAAACGAAACGTGCAAATTATAGGGAAAAAAACTTTATTCAGTGTATTCATATCCATATGTACAATAAATGTTACGTTCAAAATTACTGGAGCGAGCGGGCATAAATGTCCCAACCCTAATGTTTATCTCACACACGTATTTGGACATATTTTGCCTTTAATAGCTTATTTTGGCACAAAGAAATCCGAAATCTTTTTTCGTTTACTGCGCTGACTTTTCATATCTTTTAACTGTTCTTCTCTGCACCAAACTTTTGCTACGTCGTCACCACAAAATCCCTCATTGGATTCTGGCTATTGCAATAAAATTTAACCATTTAAGGCGGGAACAATTAAACATCTTATCAACTCGAAACTTGTTTGGAACGGGTGATTGTTGATTTTGCAGTACGGCGCAATCAGGTATGTTATTACAAGGTATATGCTCCATTGAATATCAAGTGACGGATTAAAGGGGCAAATTACATTGAAGAAAAGCCCTTTTGTTCTGCAATTAACATGCCAGTGACGAAATTCAAGGGTGCCGGATTATCATGTAGTAAATCAATGGGGGAAATCCGTTCACAGCTCATTGCTGCCAAATTTCAAGGGTGCCAAATTATCAAGTGACGGTTAAAGGCGGCCTGACTGTATTTTTAAATGAAATGCAGTCTAAGATGGTAGCAGAAAAGAAAAAAAATGGGCACCCACAAACTTTTAATTTTATCTGTATGTACACAAACCAATGACTACTGGTCAAAAACAGTGGCACCTGTCTATGAAGGGATATTTTACCATACTTTGCCATGGTTAGGAGGTTGATATCAACTTGATGCTTGTAACAGGTATATTTTATTGATACAGAGCCCCTATGATGCAGAGCCATGTGGGACCAGGGCTGGTAGTTTACACAAAAATGCACAAGAATTTTCAAAATCTGCCTTAACCATTGTCGCTTTCAAACTTAAGTCCAAAATATTTTTGCTGAAGTTCAAGTTATCTTTTTTATCAATACCACACCCCTATTACTGGAAGAAAAAAAAAAGTTTTAAGAGTGTTTTTTGCTGTACATCATATTTACTTCCTTCAGAATTAAATCATATAAGCATGTGTCATTGGGGTGATCTGAACAAAGTGTTACACAGATCCTCTCATATTTGGTCATGTTGGTATGAAAATACATGTATACCAGCTGAGCACAGACTCTTCTCACAGCCTCCTTGTTTTGTTTTTATTTTTCATGGTACAATTGTTCATTTAAACACTGCTAATTTGGCAACTTATAAATAACTAATATATATATATGTATATATATATCTGTGAAAACAAAAAATCAGAAATTGAGTCAGATTCAATATTTTGAGACATATCGATAATTATATGCAAGTTGTGTAGCTCTATAACCTGTAGGCATGTAAGTCATTGGGTCATTAATGTGGCACTGCACAGTGGCTTCCTTTATGGGATGAGAAAGCCATTTAAGCCCCCAACATGCTTTAATATTGCACAATGCATGGGTACAATTTTGTGTCAGATAATCGACTGTTTTGCGTACGTTATACACCTTGTCATCGGCCTGCTTTGAGTGATGCAACAGTTCAGTTTGTGGCAGTGGCTAACTTACATTTCGTGGGTTTCGTGCTAATGTTGATGCAGATTGCGTGCGTGTGTTCCCTAGACATTACATAGTTTCCTTTCACAATGGTGGATTCTGGTGCCCAAGAGAGATGAGTGGCAGTCATGGAAATATACATTGCAAATGTCTGAACATTTCAGGCCCAAGAATGGTAAGTATGAAAAGTATATATGTACATATATAATCATACCAATTACCCTTGCTGGAATGGAAAATATATCTTTGATGAGTTTCTGTGATGACTACATGTAATTGGTCTTTCCCCAGCGGTCAGCAGCCTTCTAATGTTGAATGAAACCCATCAGTGGTCCCCGAGAAATACTATTTATCAATGAAGCTTCTCAACCAATCTCTATTGTACAAGTATGCTTTCAAGAGAGTTCAAAAGTAGAATCATTTGGAATTAGGTGCAAGTTCTGTGGAACAGAAATTACACATCAGAGGCAAGTGACTTATCTTGTTCATTTTTTATATTTTTTTGGTTATATATGGAGTAGTTTATTGCAAACTATATGATACATACCTTCGCGTGTTAATTTCCTGTCTGGATAAGTGCCAAGAACCTTACCAAGTGTACATGTGTAGGCTTGACTGGAGCAACGTTAAGCTCTACAGGCAAAAGGTGATGCATGTAATTTGACCAGAACTATTTGACCAGAATTATTTGATCAAAATTACACTTCTAAATTGTACTTAATAATTCTTAATGTTCAAAATATCATATGTGTGACAAGAGTTGAAGAACTAAACTTCTGAAGAGGAAGAAATTCTGAAATGTACTTAGCCTGCATGCCTTAAAGATTCCAAATTTAGTCAGCCAAATCATAAATTTCCCAGCCACAGGTACATGGCTGCTGAGTATTGTTTTATTCATGTTGACCAGTTGTTAATTTAAGTTTGTTCATAGTTGATGCTTGCCTGGTATGTAGAAATCCTACGTATACATTCATCAACTCTATCAGTCATACAATGCTAGTCGGTCAAAGGCCTTGGTCAGTGGGTTTTTGCATGGCCTGGCAACTCAAGCTGTATACAGTTATGGCATGATTTGTCAGACAATGAAAATACCACTGACATGGGACCTGGCATGCCGGTACTAGAATGATATCTGTTGTGGTCCTCCACCTGTAAGGCCACCCCGAGTGTGCCAGAAATGTGGCCTTGTGTGTGTGTGTGTGGGGGGGGGGTCTCTCTTGAGGGGGAGAATAAAATGAAAATACAGTGGTCCCCTTCTTGTAAGGCCACCTCAAACACAGCCTAAAAGTGGCCTTATAAGAGGGATGGCCTCTTTTGAGGGGGAGAATATAATGGAAATACCATACTTTCTGCACAAGAATGCTGGCCTTTCAAGAGGGGTGGCCTCTGGTGAGAGGGGCCATATAAGAGGGGGACCACTGTACCATACTTGATGCATGGCAGAGTGACTTCTGTAGAAGGGGTGGCCTCTCGTTGGGGAGGGGGGGAGGGGCTTACAAGAGGGGGACCACTGTACTTGAATGAAAGCTCTTGTTATGAACAATTTTAAAATGTGACTTTCATTTCACTAAACTTTGCTTATTTTGCTCTTTTCACTGATGACATGAACCCATGAAAAAAAAAAACCTAAAATGAAATAGTATTTTATAATAGTTAGGTTTAATAGGAATTATATGTCCGAAATCACAGAATCCAAATTCAGTAAAATAAAACAAACAAAAAAAGTAAAATTATATGCATGAGAAGAAATACACTTAACTGTTTGCAGTCATCAAACTGGAAGATGTCAAAATCAAGGTCTGACATGAAGTGACACAACCACCTAATTGTTGCCAGTCAGTCCAAGCTACTCAAATGAACCAAATCAAGATTTACTGAAATAGCATGCTTTGATCTAAAGAAACTTCAGTTGATGTACATGTATATCCTGTTATCAGCAGATTTTATCAGAACGTTTATGTAAAAAAAAATAAAAATAAAATAAAAAATAAGATTTTCTGAAGACTTTGCAGCAACATGGTAGGAAATGTGGAGATTTGGGCAAATCTCCATACTTTTGGAGTGTGAACAAACCATCAATTATGCAAGACGGTAGCAGCTATGTGCATCTCCAGAATAGAATTTTTATGAATAGAGTTATTGATTCGTTCTTTATTGTAGAACTAACATTGTGAATTTTGATAGAAAAGTTTTTTTGCATTTTGGTTGCCTCCAAAGCAGATCCAAGCTCTGTGTTATCTCTACTACACTTGGTCTGCCCTTCTTTGACAGGATTTTATTGACAGTAATGGAAATAAAACTGTACTGTGACCCTCCCCCACCCCCCCCCCACCCCCCCTTGGCTGAGACACCAGTCAGGAAGTTAATCATTATAACCTTGACCAGTAGCAGCCTCTGGTTCCTTGTGTACTGCAGTCTGTTACCATACTCAGCCAATTAGAAACTGAGTCACTTTTCCAAAGTAAGAGAGTGACCTTAAATAAGGGCAGACTGTAAGCAGAGTAGACATAACACAGAATTTTGGTCTGCTTTGCAGGCAAACATTTTTGACTTTTCCTTGAAACTTTAAATCCACTATGTTCTCTATATTTCCTATGAACAGATGAATGCCATGTTACAAACCTTTTTTCACTGTGTTCTTAATATCACAGTTTTGAAGCATCAGCGCAATTTACGTGAAAATAAGAACATGGTGAAATAACATGAGCCCACAGTATAGAACATGTAGAACTGGATCAACTGGCAAATTCTGCACACACCAAGCCCATGTGATCTTGATCAGTCAAGTGAAAGTATGGTCAATCAACACATAACCACCCATTCCATCATCAATACACAGAATGATTATTGTTGACAGGGTCTTTGCTACTTACTGTTATTGACCAATATAATGAAATTTCTTTTGATTTTGGAGTACCAAAAAAAAAATGCAGTTTTGAGCAGTTTGTTGATACATTTTACAAGGCTGTGGGACCTATCATTAAGCATAAAGTAAATGTATCTGCTATGTAGTGTTTATATTGCAATCCTTTTAAGTCCAAATTGCGAAAAAGCTCCAGTGCATATTGTGTTTTTCATGTTTTAAAAAAATTCTCATTAATACAAAACATTTGTAGTGAGAATTGCAGAGACGCATAGCAAGCTATATACAAAAAGCTTCCTGTTTTCATGTATTATGTACAACTGGCGGCATGGATCACTGCCCCAGTATTACACTAACCAGGAAATGGTTAAAGCAGAGTTTTGTTCATAAGTATTTCCTCACAATTGTTGTGACACACTTGCCCAAAGTGCTTAGTTGCACCATAATTATGCCCCCCTCCTGCCAGAGCAGGACAGATAATAAACACTTTTTCAATGTTGCGTGCACCCGTCCATGACACTTCATGTCCGGGCTGTAACTCTGTTGTCCTTTGACATATAATCATGAAACTTAAAATACATGTGTATCTGAACTCAAGGGTGTGACATGCAAAAAGTAGGTCACTAAGTCAAGTATCTGGGTCACAGTATTATGGCTCAGGGGAATTATATATCTAGGAATCTCTGATTCTATCCTGGAATTATTGTGCTACAAAGTATCATAGTACTCTGGCCATGCCCCTTGAGAATTAATCACTTGTCACAATTTTTCGGCAAGTTTCAACATTTCAATACCCTCAGCATATTTGGGTCATGCCCTCCTTTTCCAAAAAGGTGTACACTTTGTTGGGGGTCTGTTTCAACACTTTTTAGCTCAACTGACTTGTCAGATAGCAGAGCTTATGTGAAGTGGGGTCTTTGTCCATCTGTCAGCATCTACAATTAACATTTTTAGCTTCTCCAAAATCATTGGTCAGACCCACTTTAAACTTGGTGGGAATTTACCTTGGGTGGATCTGTACCAATTCTTAAAATGGTCATGGTCCAAGGATTTTTTATTTTTTATTTTTTTTTTATAATTTTTTTCCTTCATTTTTTTTAAATCTTTAAAATTGTCTCCAATAGTGCAAGGGCAATTTCTTTGAAGCTGCATAGGGACCTTAAGACTTTAATTTGTTCAACAGGTGGTGCAGCAAATTTTTTCTTTTTTATTAGATCTGCTGATCAAAGGTCAAAGAATTTATAAGACCTCTCATGTCTGTCCATCTGTCAACTTTTACTAGTTAGGGCAATACCATCCGCGGTTTTCAAGTTAGCCCAATAAAACTTTCAGGACTTATAGGGTGTATGAAAATTTAGGCTCCTTTCAGTACTGGTGGCACCACCTACATTATTATGTAAAATAGGGGTCCCCAAGTGTGAAAATCCTGTGAAAGACTCTAGCATCTTTAATTTTCAGCAGATCTTCACCAAATTTTGTTGGATTGTGGGGAAGGTCAAAGTCGTGAGTTGGTAGTGATATTAGTAGTACCACCTATAATTTGATGGAAATTATGAGCCAGAATGAGTCTTAAGATGTAAAATTCCATATTTGGAAAAGTAATTACATTAGACTTGCCAAATTTATAGGATATATAGACCATGGCCAAAGGTAGAATATTATATAATATCAGTGACCTTGACGTGTTTTTGTGAGGTCCCCATGCCTGTAAAGTTGAAAAAGGTGATTTTATAATGGCAGGGTGTAGCTTGGACATCAATGGCAATGTCAGCACAGCACCAGACAGGCCAATGGGCCTCTTGTATTACATAATCTGGGTGTCCCCTTGATCATCTGTCCCAAGATCACTGTAGACATAAAGTTAAGGACTCACTCATTGTTGTCTTGACACATGCAACAATATTCATCATAGGAGTTGTACAAATAAGCAATAATTACATGGGGAGTGAAGTGCCATCTGGTGGAAAATTTTTACATTAAATGTACATAAGCCACTTGTGGACTCGTAACTTTGAAATGAATAGGTGCAATATAGCCACAATGCCAACAGAGTATTAGGCCCATGGGCCTCTTGTTTTACAATTTTTTGTGTTTTTACCATTTTAGAATTCTCGTAGAAAACCATCACTCACATTGTTCTGAAGCTTGGTGGAAATGTAGCTACAAACTTGTGGGGGGGGGGGGGGATGTACCTTGGGTGGGTCCCTACTAAGTTTGTTCCAGTGGTTACCCTTCAGTGATTTAAGATTTTTTTTAAACGAGTCCTTTTGTTCATTTCTTGGCAAAATCTTTAAAAGGCATCTTCCACCAAAACTGCTCAGCCAATGCTTTAAAATTGCATAGGGACACTTGTGGGCAGGTGGGTGAGACTTGCACAGTGCATGGGTGACTTTGACCTCGTTAACAAGGTCACAGGGCCATTTTGGTGAGTTTAACTGTGCAGCTGATAACTTGTAGAAATACTTCAGCCAAGACTTTGATGCTGTACATGGCCGTGGTCCTTTTTAGGGACATACTTGGACAGTGTATACGGGACCTTGACCTCATGGTCAAAGTCACAGGGCCACTAGCATGAAACATTGATAACTTGAGAACTGTTTGATCTAGGACCTCATTAGTGCTCTTCAATGAAGGTCAGACTTACACAGTACATGGGTGAACTTGACCCCAAGTAAAGGGTCACTAAGGTCATGACTTTCTGAAGCAGCTGAGCGTGGGCTGATCATGGAGCCCTCTTGTGTTTGTAAAATCTCAGAAACTCTCATCTGGGCCAGTTGCTTTAAAATTGCACAGGGACACTGCTGGGGACCCCTAGACATTAATTGTTCAACAGGTGGTGTTACAATTCTTACAATTTTCCTGGACTTGATCTCCACCAAAGTTGTTCATTACATGGTGATGCTGTCATTTTCTGATTTTTAGCAAATGATCAAAAGAAGGCACAATCAGTAAGGGGAAATGTACACGTTAGAATTATTACTGTACAATAGAGATAGCAACAAATCTGATTTATTGGCTTTAATCTTGGTAATTTTGGATACTGGGCCAATGATTACTCTTAAAAACACTAATAGGAAAGTACCTATTTGGTTTCTTTTTGGTGTTAATTTTGACATTTAGTGACATTGAAAAGTCATCTGGCATAGTGGCTAATATCTTGATTATGGTGGATCAAAAATGCATGGTTACTATTATAACACTTAAAGGAAAACACCAGGGGTGGGGGGTGGGGGTGCTTTTAATGTTGGTAATTTTGACCTTGAAATATTAATCCTTCAAGTGCTAATCACTGCTGTAGTTGTATTCTCGTTACCGTTAAACATATAATGGTTAAAAGAATCAAAGTCCTCATGAAAATAACCTTCAGTCAAATACCACCAAGGGTAGTCTAAAGCAAAAAGGAGTCTTAGTCAACACTTTAAGGGTTAATCTGACACATTTGCATAGATCTATAGGCAATAATAGATTCCATCACTTTTGACTTGTGAACTGCATGGATGAAGACTGATATCACAAACAGTAATGGTGGTCTGACGGACAACCGTGATATTATTCTGAAGGTCACAGGACCACCTCAGGCTGTGCGTGCAAGGTCCACTGAGAACAGAACTGTCACAGACCTCTTGTTATCTTACGACACAAAATTTTGGTCACTGCTGGCTTCTTTAGTGGTACGGCTAAGGTACCTTTAGATCTGTTGATCAGAAACAAACAAACAAACAAAAAAAACCCAGCTATGGTGCATACTCACAGCACCCTCACAGGGGACTCATTCAAGTGTAAGAACCTGGTTTACTTGTTAAACTTGTAGCATCTGCCAGAAGCAATATGTGGGACAGATGTCTCGCTCACTAATGATCCAGTTCAGCAAAGACTTCTAAATCAATAAAAGGGATATGAATCAACCTCTGGATCGGCATTGTGCCAAAGTGGACCAGCAAGATTGGGTCCTCAAGGTACAAGTATTGGAGGATGTCCCTTCTCTGCTGAGCTGAAGTAAACAGTTTTACTCAAGCCAAGCAGAGAATATCTTTGGATTTTCCAGTTGTGCACTGTGCAGCCCTTTGGTCTGAATACCATAGGGATGTATACAGCATTCTTGCTATGTCATATTTTTTTCAGTTCTCATACTTACTTTCTCTGACATGCTGTGACAAACATGCCACAGGAAATCAAACTTTACATCTATGGACCATACTTCACACTTCCTGTTCTCCTGATTCCGAGTTACATCACCTCGGATGTAACTATCTCTCATTTGCATAATGAAATGTGCAATTTTTTTCTCCATAAATCGTATTAGCATCTCCTATCTGCCAGGCATCTTCTCCACCGGAGAGTGCAGAGGAAAACATGGGTTCCAGCTGTCAATGTTATGTCATACTCAGATCACATGTGCTGTCTTGGCCACTGGCAGATGTGTTAGTCTAACCACTAGCCAAAGCCTCATGTGTGCAATAGCATGTCAAAGCACCGAGGGTTAATGCCAGCATTTGTATCGTTTCCACCTCAGTCCGTGAAGAGTCTCGTACAAGACGAAACTGGTCCAATTGGCCTTCGCGGTATTCAATGGTCTATTGCTGAGCCAATTTTAATATTTAATATTTATGCTGTGGTACATCCGCCACCTTGGCACATGCCAGGTCTTTCATGACGTCAAAAAGAAGATTAAAACATACACACTGTAAAACAGAAACCGTGATCACGCTCACACACCTCCTGCCATTCAGTCTGATAAGTATGACATGATATGGCATATGTAACCAGGAACCATGACGAAACTCACACACCTCCTGCCATTCCTTCTGAAATATAACATGATAAAGCATATGTAAACAGAAAAGTCAGGGTATATATATATATATTATCAAGTGGGATCTTAATCTGAATTAAAGCTTTTGATAAAATTAATGAGTGGGTATAATGTTGCTACTTTGAATTATGTGTACATCCTTTTAAAAAATTGATGATGTACATATTTGGCTGTGGTGTAGTAATGGTTCAAAGTGATTAATTAACAGTGTAACATTTTCTTGTGCATACCTAGTTACATTATGTTACTGTAAATTCGTTGTATTTCATTGTACTTTTGTTTTTACTTGTTTTGCTGAAGGCACACGACAGTGAAAATAAAAACATGACAGTAACAGTCAGTATTACAAGATAAGTTTAATAGGAACTAGGTTTAAAATGGTGAAATTAAAACTTCCTTTAAATGCCTAAAATGCAAAAAAGCATCAAAATTTATACATGTTGAAACAAGTACATTTCCCATAAATCATAGTAAAGGTTCATGTTAAACTTTGATGTTAAACTTAACCCT
Organism: Hermodice carunculata; assembly: GCA_964020975.1. Classification (NCBI taxonomy): domain Eukaryota; kingdom Metazoa; phylum Annelida; class Polychaeta; order Eunicida; family Amphinomidae; genus Hermodice; species Hermodice carunculata. The sequence goes on from OZ026622.1 coordinate 7,493,554, forward strand.
TTCCCCCTCAAACCGGCTGGCAGTCAAATGTCGTCTGCTTGAGTGTTTTCAACTAATTTCAACAGTTCTGAAAAACAATTTGACTGAGAAATGTACATGAGACTGATCAAGATCACATGCCCCAGGTCGATAGCTTTCCTTGGCGTGGGTTGGGCACTTAGTGCCCAACCCATGCCAAGGAAAGCTGTTGACTCAGTCTTAATTCAAGGGGGAAAGGGTTAATGTAAAATTTGACTGGGCATACCAGAACCTATGTTCAGTCATGGTACTGGTTCAGATTATTGAATGATTTAAAAATTTATTGCATATACAGGGTATGTGCGCTTAATATGGTAAGAATATTGTATGAATACATGTACATTTTAAAAGGTCAGAGTTAAGAATTATTGTCACTTTCAGTTGCGGCCCAAGATGACAGGCATGGTGTTTTGAAGCCGCTGACCAGCACAGAATTTGCAAAGTTAGTGGACTTTTTATTTTGAATCTTTTGTGTGTCAAAGTTTAGTTTGCTCCTAAGCATACCTTCTTGGAGGGCGATAGCCCTACAATGCCCATTCCCACATATGTTGAAAGGGTACATGTACCATAAGACTATCCCCCTCTGAGACAGTCTGCTTTGGAGCATAAGCGTTGTGCCTTTAGACTCTGTAAAATGACTTTGCTGATTCTCGTCTTTATGTTTTTGAGGTGACTTGTCAGTCAGGTGAGTGTATAGGATGGTCAGTTAATTGTCGTGTAGTTTCGTGTCCAGTGTCCATCTGTCCACAATTCACATATTTCTTCAAAACCATCAGCCAGATCCACTTCAAACTTGGTAACGGTGTACCTTGTGTAGGTCTCAACCAAATTTGTTCAAGTGGTTGTGCTCCAGTGATTTTTAGATTTTTTATGAATTTCTTTGTTTTTGTTTTGTTTTGTTTTGTTTTTTGTTTTTTAAGAGTCGTTAAAAATCTCCAAGAACCAATTGGCCAATTGCTTCAAAATTGCAAAGGGGTACTTCTGGGGACCCCCAGACCTTATTTGTTCAGTAGGTGGTGCCACTTTTTTTTTATGAATTTTTGTATGACAATGTTAAAGCTATTTTTTATATCTCCAAGATTGTTCTGAAATGTTGTGGAAATGTAGTTTGTGCAAAGGTAAAATAACTTGTCACTAGCTGGTGATGTTACAGTTTGCTGAGTTACAATGTTTTTTTTTTTTTTACATGTGGGCCACTTATCCGTTAATACATATATTCCTGATGATTACCATGCAAGTCATTTGGGACTGCAGTAGTAATTCACATCTTGGACTTCTCCAAAACCATCAGCTATATTCATGGACTTGCTCAAGTCTCACTGAACTGTCTCCCATATTATATTTTAAAATTAAATTTCATTGCAAACTTAAACTTATAGTGAAACCCGTCACACACGTTGTAGTCTTATACTGTTATAATACAGGTAGGCCCCTAAACCTAGCTACTTGGCTGGGAACGTGTCTGTAGCCAGATAACGTTGATCAGATGATTAGCGCGGGGCAGTGTGCACTGTGATTTCTAGCTCTGCTGTACTAAAGGTCGCAGAGGTTATAGCATTGCTCATGTCTGTCCGGCCATCACTTTGTCAGTCCATAATCTCTTGGGTTGTGAGCATAATAACTTTAAAAGTTTTCATATTAGCTCAATAAACCTTCAGGACTTACAGGGTGTACAAAAATCTAGGTCCCTTTTGATATTGGTGGCACCACCTACAATATTATGCAATATGGGGTCAAAATATAAAAATCTTATGAAACACTCTAGCATCTCCAATTTTTGGCAGATCTTCACCAAATTCAGTGGAATTGTGGGGGAAGTGAAAGTCTAAGTTGCTAATGATACTATTGGCGCCACCTATAATTTGATGGAAATTATGAGCCAAATGTGTTTTAAGATATAAAATGCCACATCTTGAAAAGTAATTGGATGAGACTTGCCAAATGTATAGGATATATAGACAATATCCAAAGCTAGAATTTAATATGATATAATGAGAGTGACCTTGACCTATTTTTGTGAAGTCACCATGCCTGTAAAGTTGAAAAAAGGTGATTTTGTAATGGCAGGGTGTAGCTTGGACATCAATGGCAATGTCAGCACAGCACCAGGCCTATGGGCCTCATGTGTTACATAATCTGGGTAACCTTGATCTATTGTCCCATTGTCATTGAGGACATAAAGTTAAGGACTCACTCATTGTTCTCTTGGCACATGCTACAATATCCATTACAGGAATTGCACAAATCAACTATGATTACATGTGGAACGAAGTGCCATCTGTTGGACATTTTATACACTAAATTTACATTAGCTACATGTATATATGTTCAGAAGCCACATGAGAAATCGCAACTTTGAGCTGAACAGGTGCAGTTTTGCCATGGTGCCAGCAGAGCATTAGACCCATGGGCCTCTTGGTATAGATTGAGGTGGAAATTGTAAATTTACACCAAATATGCTTTAGCCAAATGATCAAACTTTGTAAAATTTTGGGTGACTTTGGCCTATTTCTCAATGTCATTAAGGACATATTAAAGGGCACTACATTTGATCATTGCATTTGTGCTTTTACACATGTTTCAATATACCATTACAAAAATATTGTACAGGCAAAAGTTCATGACATGTTAGGTCATAGTGGCACCACTGGTGATATTAAGTGGAACGACAAAACTGAATGAAATAAAGGTACATTAAATTCTTTACATACATTTTTTTGATTTCCAAATGGAAATGGAACTGCAAATCATGCCAAATATACGTTAGTCTAATGGTCAAATTTTGTAAGATGTGTGACCTTGAGCTATTTTTCAAGGTCGTCAAGCACTCAAGAAAAAGACACTAGTCTAATTCAATGTGTTGTTTTGCTGAAGAATAAAGGGAATGATACCAAATATACCACAAATGCGTGTTTGTGTGCGAGTTTGATGTTGTGTCATGGAAGATCTTGACTAATTTCTCAGGGTCATGGAGGGAATGCATTTCAGAAAGTGGCAGTTTGGTGATGGTAATCAGAATATACATGTGTGTCAGCAGAGCATCAGTCATATGGGCCTCATTTTACAATTTTTGTTCATTTTCACTTTTTGTACTTCTCCCAAACTGCATATGATTCTGTTGGAACTTAATGGGTATATACCTGGACTTTATCTCCAAGTTTTCCCAGCAGATGGTGCTGCTGTAGTTTTATGGCTTGTTACTAATTATCAACATTAGGACAAATGGATACGGGTATATATGTACATGTTAGCATTGGCACTGTACAATAGGAATAGCAGCAAATCTAACATATTAACTTATATCTCAGTAGGTCAGCTGAGCACAGGACTGTCCCAGGTCTCCGTTTGTTTGTTGGTGTTTTTTCCCCAAGAAAGGGCAAGCATGGAGATTCTCTGATTGTTTATTATTAAATAGAGCATGAAAAGGAATTATTTTTCAACAAATTAACAAGTGGACAAAACATTTGGTTATTTTGACTAAACTGAATGAAAAAAGTTTGAGATTTGGGGGGGGGGGATCAATAGGAAATTATATTACAAAAACATATTTCACTCACTGGATGGTGTGATATTTGTAAAATAAAACAAATTAAAATTTAAAAAAAACAAACTTATATCATATTTCACTCAGTAGGATGATCATTATACCAACAACAACAACAAAAATAGTGAGTAAAAATATATTTGATTCAGCGGGATGTCATTAGATTATGATGCTCCAAGATTGAGCTTATAAGGCATATTAAAGATTTAACAGCAAGGATCATTTCAAAAGGAAATGAACGTCAACAGAGGTACTTGAGACTTCTCTTTGATGATCTCGTACAGCATTCTGCTTGGCAGGCGCTTTCACAAGACACCAAGTAAATGGACTAATATGAGGTATATTAACTCATTCCATACCAGTTCCTTTTTACCCTCTGCACATAAAGTGCCGGAGGGTATTGTCGTCCCCTGCATCATCCGTCTGTCTTGTCGGCGTTACCATGATATCTCAAAAGATATTCACTGTAGCTGTACCAATTTTTTGTCTCAGAGGTACCTTATGATGGAACAGATTCCTATTGGAAACCAGCTTCCTCTGGTATTTTAAAACTTTTTATGAAACTTTTAATGTATGGCGTCAACTGTGACAACGTTACCGCGATATCTCAAACAATATTGTCCAACTTTACCAAATTTTTGACACAGACGTTTCTTATGATGGACCAGGTTCCTATTTAAAACCAGTTTCTTCTGATTATTTTTTAAGCTTTTATGAAACTTTTAATGCACTTATTTGAAGGCCGTCTGAGTGGCATCAACCCTGACCATGTTACCACAATATCTCAAAAAATATTGACCACAGCTTTCCCGAATTTTTGTCAGAGATGCATCTTATGATGGACCAGATTCCTATGTAAAACTAACTTCCTCTTTGTATATATAAACTTTTTATGAAACTTTAAAGTATTTATCTTTTAGGCCGTTTGAGTGGTGTACAAGGGGATGACGTTACCATAAAATCTCAAGAAGGATCCAATGCAGCTTCCCCAATTTTTTTTTTTTTTTCAGAGATTCACATCATAGTGGATCACATTCCTATTGAAAACCAGCTTCTTCTTAGTATTTTCAATTTTGTTATGAAACTTTTGAAGTGTTGATTTAATGGCCAACTGAGTGACGCACAGTACAGTGGTCTCTATCACCAAAGCTTGCCCGAAGAACACATCCAAAAGTGCTCCTTCATGTCATAGACAACAATATGGAAATTGTAAGTAAAGTATTCTACTGGGAAGTCTCAAAAAAAATGATTAATTGAGGAAAAAAAGATTGTGGGCGCCGAGGGTAATCCATTCTCTGAATACTATTTTTAACTTATTCTATACCAATCCCTTTTTAACTCATTCTATACCAGTCCCTTATTCACTCATTCTAAACCAGTCCCTTGTTACCTCATTCTATGCCAGTCCCATATTACCTCATTCTATGCCAGTCCTGTATTACCTCATTCTATGCCAGTCCCATATTACCTCTTTCTATGCCAGTCCCATATTACCTCATTCTATGCCAGTATCATATTACCTCATTCTATGCCAGACCCTTATTATCTCGTTCTACACCAGTCCCATATTACCTTATTCTATGCCAGTCCCTTATTAACTCATTCTATTCCAATCCCTGGCTAGTTGATACACTTCCCTGGATAAAGATAAACATTGCATAGTGATATTCTCCGTAAAAAGAACTTTCATTAAAGTAGGAACATGCCTCTATATCATGTCAGCCATTGATAAAATGCTATTGAAGAGTTAATCTGACACATATTACCAGGTATTCCTAATCACGTTTTTCCAAGCATGTAAATACACGACCGATACACTTCAGCACTGATGGAGTAGAATACTGCAGAGTGAGGGAGGCTTTAAAAAAAAATTACTGAGATGCTTTGAAAAAAAGGCCTCAGTGACGACAATGTTTTATGGGCCACAAGCTCCAAAAGCCAGAAAGCACATTGTGTACATATTGTTTCCTCCTGGATTTTTTTTTAACCGTGCTTTTTTGACTGGCTCGCAACACTTGTGGTGTGTGGTGGAGGAAATGTTTTCTGAGATGCCACGTGTCATATTTGTACTCAATGTTACGTATTTCACTGCAGAATGTTAACCTTTTGGATGCTGAGTCAGCAGTTGTCTTCAGTCTGGTCTGGGTGTGGTGTGTCCAGAGGGCGCACAGGAAAGCCGTTGACCCACGTTATATTGTGATGAGGAAAAAGAACAGGCAAAATATATGACCCTGGACATTCTTTTTGGGGGGGTGGGGGGGGGTATTTTTAATGGGAAAAGGTACATACCTATGAATTGGTGTTGGGCCATCTTGGGTCATACAAATAGAGAACCAAAACCCTATGTGAAAAAAATGAAAAAAAAAATAGTCTCCTGTGTTGTCCCTTGCTAGGGCCCCTGTCCCCTTAACCCCCCCCCCCCCCCCACCACCACCACCACCACACAGTCACTTCTCTGGCTAAAAAGAATGCATAAATAATGTAAATACATGCACCTTACTTTTTTGTATCATTGATGTAAAAATAATGCTATTTGTAATATTCAGAGTGTAGATCTAAACTTCAGTTTTACAGCTTGAAAATTCCCTCAGCCCCTGTAGTGCTAAACAGGAATAATATGGTGGTAAATATTTTTTTTAATCGTTCCTTTGTACATTCTAATGTTTTGATATGAGATGGTAATTTACCCTCCCAAACCCACCCCCAATTAAACACCACAGTCAGTGCTGTGCTGATCACTAACCTAATCATTGTGTTGACAGATACCCCTCCCTGTCCGGTATTCCCTGCCGTTTAGCGAGGGGCTCCCAAACACAGATACCTTACATTTATACATACTTGACATGCACTCAGACAACTGCTTATGTTGAGGAAAACAGCATGTATACATGTATATATATATATGTATAATTAACATCAAAGTAGGGATACGGCTTTGAGCGGCTGGGTTAGGTGGTCCACTCAAACCATGTCTACCCTATATTTAGACTGCTACTGTCAGTGGGCTGGTCAGGCAGACCTGCAGAGGCTCACGCTGTGTGTACATCATGTGCGTGGAAAACACCAGTAACTGACTCCGTGTTCACATGCGGGGGAATCTGAGCCATTTTGACATGTGTATATGTTTAAGGTAGGGGTGAATTGCAATTTTTTTGTTGCAGTTTAATTCATTTCTTGTTTATTGGCGATTCTTCTTTTTTTTTTTTTTTTACAAGACAAAAAGAAATTGACATTGTGTAAGTGATCTGATCAAATCTAATTTCTGTGGACACATCATGTGGGCCAAAATAATTCCCCCCTGCTACCCCCATGTTGAAGAGGGGCATTTATGTACATAGGCGGCCGGTATTGCAGAGCCATTCTCAATTATTCATGAGGCATATTGATCCAAGAGGTGAGAGACAGTATGGTCTCCTTTCAAACCGACACAAATGGAATCATTTGACAGACTTATGAATAAGAAAAAGATACAACAGACAAACAACAAGCGATCTAGGGGCCAGTCTGCCTGAAATTTAAGGCTGCAAATTTTAAACGAAGAATTTCCATTCCATATGGTAATTGAGAAAGTGTTTTTGCCATAGTTCATCAAAAGGTAGAGTAACTTTTCAAGAATTTGTAAACTTTTGACCTTCAGAATGAAGATCATTTCATGTATTCAAGGTATATGAGTGGATAGTATGAAAAAAAAATGAATGCAACAAAAGGATCCACATAACATGGGTACGTGGTGCAAGCAACACGCATGCACATGTCGTGATGGACGAACTAACCATTATTTACTATGCATTATGGGATAGGTCAAGACAGATCAGACGTAATTAAATTTCAAACATTTCTTGGAGATAGCCAACATGTGTCGAGAATAAAGTTGAAGTGTGTCCCTGAAAAAAATGGAGTGGAGGATGCCAAATGTCAATACAGTTAATTGCTTTTGGTCAGAATGGTCCGTTATGGTAGCAGGACTAAATTAAATTTGAGGTAAGTGCGTGGGACATGTGCATACTTCAAATTCTTGCAGGAAAACAGACACTCAGGTGCTTTTGTAAGTGAAAGGAACAAACTGTGGGAGGATATATCTGCACATAAATGCCTTGACAGCAAGTTAGGACAATAGTCATATGACTGAATGTTTGTGATGATTGCTGATAGGGTTCGTAATATTGAGATCTTTCATTGAAGTACCAGCGTGCCTGTAGTTGTAGAGAAAATGCAAAGACAAACAAAAAAACCACAACTGGTCCAGGTCAGCAGATTTCCTCAGGTCACGAGAGATGGGTCACGTCAGAGGAGCATGGAGGAAATATATAACTTGTTCCTAAGTGGATTAAATTGCTTTATTTTCATGTGTTCAAATTTTCAAGTTTGTTTTTTTTTTTTTTTTTTTTTTTTTTTTTGTATTTTTGACATTTCACTGTAGTTTTCATTTGACTGTTTTGGACATAATTCCTATTCAAACAATATTCAAATACTAGGCCACTGTATTTTTGTTTACAAGGTTTTGTGCCATCAGCGAAATATAAGTGAAAATGAGAATAGAGCTAAATTCCAGCAACTTACAGTATTAATGGATTGGGTTCCCTGTCCAGCTGAAATTCATTGTGCTTTGCGTGTTTAATTTCCTGTCTAAAAAGAGCCTTCACAAAGATAGCAATACATGTTTTGCATTGTTTTCGCTAGTCATGCTCCAGCTATTGCATGAACATCTGGAGTTTGACCTACAAGACAAGGATTTTTTTTTTTTTATAAATGGCCAGAGCCTTTGCCAACTGGCTGTGTATAGTTGCCATGGTTATTGTGTTTAATCTTGCCACTGGAAAAAATTGTCACTTTTGTACCTGTTCTTGCTATCAGATATCAACATACACTGATGTCAAGTACAGTGAAACCTGTGTCAAAAGACATGAATGTATATATATTATATATACATATACATATATATGTCTAAAAGGAATATGCAGAATAAGTATGTGAACAGATAGATGTAAATGAACATACTCGTTTCACACACAGCTGATCTGTTCAGTTGTTGCTGCATCCATATTGATGTTTTCTAGATTCAAATGCTTGTGCTCAGAGGGTGCATGAAAAAGTGTGTGAATATCAATAGTATTAGAAGTATCATGATATAGTGGCTAAAAGTATGAGCACTGTTTCCTTCATGTATTTAACCCAAGAACAAGAACAAAGGTTACCTTCCTAAACATGAGGACCTGAGGTATCAGGTCCCACCCTCTCCTTTCCCCCGAAAAATACTTTTGCCAATAATACTGACAGCCTCCAAGCTAGCCTATGTTAAAAGTAGGAGATCTCCCTCCTGCAGGTACTGAAAAGTGGGAGGGCGAGTGCCGAAGGCGTGAAGCACAGCTAAAGGGGGTCTAGGGGCATGCTCCCCCAGGAAAAATTTGAAATCTGCACTGCCTTTTCCTGCCTTTTGAACCATTTTAGGCACCATTATTGGCATATTCCGTGCATACATAGTACAAAAGCACAGCAAAACAGTACAACTTTACAGCTACCGATGGAATAATGTTTTTTTTTTTTTAAATTCACAAAGGGGGAGACATTTTATAAAAAGTGGGAGAGTGGGAGACTTTATAAAAAAAGGTATGAAAAAGCAGGAGTCAGGGGGAGACTTCGAGGCTCTGAATACTGTACAAAGAAAGTGCATGCAATATGTTAATGGGATTTTTCACATCGTATCTTGGGTCACAGTTTTCCAGTTTTTGCTTTGATTTTAGTCTGAATTGCAACATTTACAAAAAATAAAACAACAAAACCTGACACAGTTTGTTCAGAAAAAGTTCCCTGAGTGAGATGCAAAGGTTAACACATGATTATGTAATTTGTCACTTTTTTTTTTTTTTTTTTTACTCTTGACTGTCATGGTTTTGAGTTACTATGCTTTCAAAATTGGTTACCATAGCAGCAGTAGGCAAAGGTTAATAGATGTGTTTACCATTATTCATGTCGACTACACACATAATTCTATACGTCTGTATGTCATGGTGCCTGCTTTACATTACGTGTATGTAAGGTAACAGTCCAGTGTAAACCTTCAGCTGTAACAATCAAGTTTAGCGATAGGCCTCGACCTCAGTGCGTTTATAGCCAATTACAGTTACCCAATTTGAAGTCTTTGATCTAGATACACTCAAATTACAGTCTCGGCTGTTAATACATTTGATCTATGTACTGTAAGTTCACTTAATTTTGCGGTATTCTTATTTTCACTAATTCAATGATGACAAGACCATGAAAACAAAAATACAAATATTATTTTTACATAGGTATAATAAGAGGTATGTCTCAAATTGTAAAATTGAGATTTCAGTTAAATACTTTGAATATAAAACCTATGGAAATTCATAAGCATGAAAATAAGTATTTTTACAGTACACAAGATCTTCATCATAATTTTGTGTTTGTGGAGTCAGTCACCATATTAAACCTTTTTAATGCCCCCTCTTTTTTGGAAAGCTAATTTTGAAAAATAATAAAAATGATGATTCAGATACGATATTCTGAACTTGGTCTGAAAGTGAGTCCCATGTGCAGAAAATTCCCCAAGTGCAGAAGGTATTAAACAGGAATATTACAATAAACATAAAGTTTGAGAAGACATATTCTTAAAAGGATATATCGCCTTCGTGAGTGAGAACATAAGAGAACCTAGTTACCTGATCAAACTCTGAGAGACCTAAGTTGTATCAACAGTCAGCCATTACAACAGAATGTCTGCTAATACCAGAAATGCCCGTACAGGACTTGCACATTGGGCTTGGTGGTTTTTGCCATTCAAGCATTGTGACTGTACATGTAGGCCGACTTTTGATTGGTATCCCATCATGCCTTATAAATTAGGTCAGTAAGTTGGCCATACACAGCCTTTGTTTTCCAGGAAGCCTAAACCCACTGTATATGTAGTCCTTCTTATTTAACGGAGTCAACAGCTTTCCTTGGCATGGGTTTGCAGACCAGTGGTGCCCAATTCAAGCCAAGGAAAGCTGTTGACCTGGAGCATGCTATCTTGATTAGTCTCGTCCACTATTCTCATTTGAATTGTTTTTCGTGATTGCTGAAATTAGATCATTGAAGCAGGCGACTTTTGGCCACCAGCGGGTTTGGGTCAGTTTGTAGGGACAAACATTGAGACTACCCCAGCTGCCTGCAAAAAAAAAAGAGTTTAAGTGATCTCATATTGAGAAAGAGACATCTTGATGTCTAGTCTCTCACGGGAGGTGGTGTTCTGGGCAGGTATTACTGTGGCGGTACCTTGCCTGGTAAACCAACCGTCAAGGCGAAAATTAGACCTGCAGTACAGGTGCTGACCCCTGGTGAGCTCAACAGCATCCATGGTGTCTGTGGTGTGTTGATACTCACGATTTTACGATACATGTAATCGCATCATAGGAGATGTCATGAGTGGGAGTTGATAGAAGTGTACCTTGAACAAACAATCAAGCGGGGCTTCCTGGATCTTGCTGACTCGACCAATGTATTAATTTGACTTAACTTTTAATTTCTGCGATGCTTAGGTGTGGTTCTTGCTGACCTGAAAAGGGGTTGTCGTGATGAGATGAATACGTATACATGTATGTGTATTACAGTGGTACCTGTCACAAGAGACCACTCGAATGAGAGACCACCTGTCGTGAACATGTACCTTCACATGGGGTAGCCCAAGTTCCCTCTTGCACGTCTGCCTTCATACCACATGCACATGTAGTTACGCCAGGGGTTCAAGCAGTGTGATCATCCAAAAATGTTTAATTTACAGATGCATGGTGCACAAAAAAAATTATCATGATTATTTCATTGTAAAATACTGAATAATATCATGATCATTGCATCAGCAGAACATTATCACGATCTGCACGATTATTGCATTGTGAAATAAGCTGGATGTACAAAACCTCATCAACACTAAGTCATGAAATAATCATGCACAAAATCATGAAAATAACATCATTATCATTGCATTTTGAAATAATCAGGAATGTGAACATAACTTTAAGTCTGATTTGTAGTAACGTTTGATCTGTGGTCGTAGTTATGATAATTTCTGGTATGTCTGAAAGTAGCAGGAAGTGACACTGTCTGTGTATGTTTCCTCTATCCAAAATTCTTTCACAAAACTGAAGAAACACTTAGCCCAGCACCTGGTTTCTGGTACCAGCAATGAAACTCATCTTGTGTCGGGGAAGGTTAGATTTATTTGTGCATAGCCTGAATGGATACTTGGTCAAAGACTTGAATCCCACCAAGAGAGCGCTTGTCCCAAACAGGGTCCATCCCTGCCAGAAATGTCTCGGTAAATAACTTTGGTAAATCACTCGCCAGCAGATTCACGGGCTTCATTTATTTCCAGAAGTGAAAGATTATTAATCACTTGTAAATGTGGATGTGGGGGAAAAAAAAGCGACTGAAGGATCCATGTGCGTGACATAAATGAGTTAGGGCAGTGTTAGCGAAAAGTCAGACACATGTAACCACAGGCTAAAAGAGGTGGGTGTGGGATTTAGCCATAATGCAGTTCTGTTGAGTTTGGGGTAAGTAAATTTAAACTACTATACGTAGAATTCACATTGCTTGTTGATTCAGGAGACTGGGGGCAAGGGAAGTTTTCGAAAAGCCACAATACCCACAGGAGTTGTGGATATTGAAAATCAATAGCCCCCAAGATGACTAGGTAATGAATATTTATTATTGGAGTGTGTACAGACCAGGCAGACTTTTTCCATGTAGTACCCATGACAAATTAGTGTGGCAGCTTCCCTGTTGGGACTCCTTTGCCCATTCATCCAGAAATCCTATTTGTCACGGCAAATTTTGTGGTTTGCCCGCAAGGCTAGTGCTTTGAAAATTTTACATGCCCTGATTGAGATTTCACTTGTCCCTGGCCATTAGACAAGTACCAAATGGTGATTCCTGGAAGATCTTTCAAGGACCTTGAGGTAAATCCCAGTTGGTGTCTACTGCAGACTTAAATTTGTGCCAAGGTGCTTGCATTAATTTGTGGGAGAAATTCTTGGTCCAGTAGGAACAGTTATAAGTTACTGAGGGTTTCGCAAATGGGTTTACAAAATTCTTTATTCTTGCAAATTTTGAAAGTGTATCAATTATTTACCCCCAAAAGGATGCTCAGATTTTCCTGTCTGACCTTTTGCCATCTGTTCTTGCCTACTCAAAGACTGGTCCACGAATAATCAAACATTCGGCATGTAATCGACCTCATTTCACCCAGCCTCAGGGAAATACATTAATGGTACATGGTAGGGAGCAGGGAAAAGAGAAAAAAAACTACACATCATGGTTAATCCCACCATAGGTTTCAGGAAAAAAAAACTCAAGATTTTTATGTATTGATGAAAAGTTCCACACTCCTGTTAACCCTTTCATACTGAAATTAAGTCAACAGTTCCTGTCTTACATGTGCGTGTGGGTTGAGCACTAAGTGCCCACATGACACCTAGGAAAGATGTTGACCAGGGGCATGATATTCTGATAGATCTTGCCCACAATTTCCGTTCAGTTTTTTTTTTTTTTTTTGTTTGCTTAAGCAATTAAATTGATTGAAAAAAAATTCTTGAAGCAGATAAAGGTTCATCTCCAACTGGTTTTTGGTTGGTTTAAGGAGGAAAGGGTGCATTAACTTGGAAAGTTTCAGTAAACGCCTGAGGAAGTAACCCTTTCAGTGACAAGTTGTGGACAGAGTCGATGGTTTTCTTTGGCCTACTTCAGAGCATGCTGAGGAAAGTTGTTGACTGCAGATGTGTTGTTCTGATGGAGCTTGTCTGTAATAAATTCTTACTCAAATCCTTATCTGTTTACACTAAGATTTTAAAAATTATCGAAGCTGAAAACATTTTACCTCCAGCCCACTGTAGCCAGTTCAAGGTGGAACAGGGTTAAGCTATTAACATCATCAAATTTTTAGCATGAAAATTGATAGCACTTTCATTGCTTTGTGCCGTTCGAATATTTTAGGGGGGACCAGATCACTCATTGCATCTTTATGGAAGTTGTGGACCCAGGAGGTCAAAGGTCAACACATTTGCTTCTGCTGGGCCTTCGTCTTGTAAACATTCTGCCCGAAAGGCAACTAGCTGCCTGGTCTTTCAATTGCTGTTGTAGTAATGGCAAACACTGGGCAGGTACAGACTGGCGTGCTGAACATGACAGCCACTTAATAACAAGCTGCACAGCAACGCCTGGCGCTTTCCTCTTCACGTGTGCACAAGTTCTCTGTCTTCAGCATGCTGTCTTCATTTTCAGGCATGATATATTTAACTCATATCGGCTGCAATCGAACGATGCTGCCACAGTCGATGAACACCATGTCAAATTGCCCAAAGTTCCTGCTGAACCAGCTGGAATAAGCAGCAGGCTATTCGAGTGATAGGGACAGGTTTCGCACCTGTTCCCATCCTGTGTTTTTTAACCTCAACACAGACGTCCAAGTGTGTAGACAACGTTGGAAATTTTGATGTGTCACTCTTGTTCCTCGGCCCAAATAGAACTGTAACCAAGGCCATAACTGCAGGAGCAAATGACAGATATTTCTCCAGCAGATTCTGATTGAATCTTTAGTTGAGTGACAGAGTACAGTAAATCAGTGCATAGGGGACAATAGAAGTCTGCTTCAGATTGTGGGTTATAGTGAAACACTGAAGTCTTACATTATATCAGACAGAACATCTTGTGAGGATGTTTCATACTTTACAAGTCTGTGGTATTTTTTGTTGATTAAACACCTGTACTGTTTATGTATATCATGTAGGAAATTTGATGGGGACATATATAATATTCAAAGTGTCATAGGGATACAAAATTCAGAATCTGTTGTATTTATGCATACAATGTTTAAAACGAGATTGGGATGTACAGTTCACTGTCATTTGTATTTATGTATATCATGCTCAAAATTTGATAGGAATATACAATTTATAATATATATATGTGATAGGGATGTACAATTTAGAATGTACATGCAAGTTCTTGTGATGAATCACTTGAAATGTTTACACATGCGTCTAGCATTTTACACAAGTTCTTCACACTTTTTATCATAACTGTTTTTTTCTTTCCTGGTGTAACAGGGAAAGGAGTTTGTCATTTCTTTACAGATTTTGACCTTTTACAAGAAGAAGCCAGCAATATACGACAATGTGTACCCAAAACCCTAATGAATTATTATCAAATGACAGGAATGTTGCATTATGCTGGTACGATACACCTCAGACAATAGTCATTGTTGATGGTAGAATAGTGTAATAAGGGTTTGGCTAGAGTTTCAATTTGAGGGCATGGGAACCTTAGCAGTACATGTATATTTCACCAGCATGCACTGATCCTTTAGAGCTGTTGCAGTGGGACTAACCACATCTTGGAATGTGTGTGACACACTTGTTTGGAGTCCAGTATTGTGTTCGTTCACTTTAAGGTGACAGACTGGTTTGCCTCAAGTTTTTTGTGTCATGAGAGTCTCAAAATTTTGCACTGTTGTGGCATCATTTGTCAATGGGGCAACATTCAGATGATGTCGCTCCCTGCTGCCGACAGATGTTGGCAAAAATGCACTAATCAAAATTGCATTTTCAAAAAAGTCCTATCAATGGACTGGTAGAAGTCACGCCCTCTATGGGCATGCTTGCAACTTTTCAGGTCAAGCTTGTCACGAAAACAATGCCTCCTGCATATGTGACCATTCACAGGTGAGACAACACCTGCTTCAAAGACCACCTCATTGTGAGAGACAAGCTATTCTCCAGAGCCTTCCTTTGGTGCCACCAGTCTTTGTTGCTGATAAATTTATCTGTACTTTGAGACCACCTGCAGTAAGAGACCACGACGCGGCTCATGGTTTCTGCATCAGAATCATTTCATTCTAACCAGAAACACCGTTCATGATGGTTTGTATAAGTACAGTGAAGTAAAGTAAAATAATGTAAAATAACATAACAAAAATAAAACTGAAAGATGAACGATTAATTACCCTGTAACTCCAGACTGTGCCTCAGGATTTGTAGCTATAAATGTGTGCATGTGCATGTGTGAAGTGACATATCAAGTTCAGTTGACAATGTACCTTGTCAAATTTTTACATTTTTGTCAGATTTTGAAGCCTGTGTTTACATACATATAGCCTTACTGTGTTCTAATGATGGACTGAAACCCAAGCCATCTATTGATGTCATCAACTTGTGGTCTTGGATGGGCAAATCCTACATCATACTCAGAATACCGTCCTCCACCCAATATAAATCAAGTGCCAGTTTCCTTGCCTCAGGTGCAGTGTACATGCAGCGTCTGTTGCCTTGCCTTGTTTACCATTTTAGTCAAGCTCTGGTGTATTGGTTAGCAGTTTTTGCAGTGCCTTCCATGTGATATTAGTCAAGGCCTGGTGTTTTGGTCAGTGCCTTTTGCTCAGTGCCTGGTATATCGGTCAGTTTGCATTGCCTCACAAATCACGTCCTGCTTCCAATTTCTTATGGAGGGCTGTGGCATGACTTGCATGGTAGCCCAAAAAGTAGGGACGTGAAGCATGATGGAACATTGGAACGAAAGTGCCGCCACTGGGGATCAGCTGCAGGAGTCTCATTTGAGGCCCGCCATGCACAACCACATACAGGAGTCTGCCAGTAATGCGAAGTAGATTTTTAACCCTAAAGGACCCGATTCCAAAAGTATCAGCATTCGACTTTTCCCCGGTAAAAATGACAAGCAAGTACCTGACACTTTAAATGTCATCTGCTACTTTTCTGTCATTAAGAATAGAATATGCCACGAGCCACAAATTATTGGAGTGCACTGGGGAAAGCTATGGACTGAGTGGCTAGAAGGTTAAACTGGCTGAGTGTCTGGAGGGTTAAAATGACTGAGTATCTGGAGGGTTAAAAAAACTGAGTGTCTGGAGGGTTAAAATGACTGAGTGTCTGAAGGGGTTAAAAGATGAATTGAAGTGGATTAATCCCCTGATAATCCATATATGGAATAAGTTAGCAGCACTGGACGTGTGGTTATTCAAGTTAAGTGAGAAGCAGTCATTTGAGTAAATTTAGCTGTCAGTTTATAGTGGTTTGAAATGCATGTACATTATGTATGCTTTGAAGTAAATGTTGCGGAAACAAACAGAAAAAGTGTCGGCAATAATCAGATATTGACGATGCAGTAGGCTTACACTTTTATCAGCAGCACAGATGATATTTTTGTGACCAACATGTGTACATAACTGAAATATTTAGTTCATTAACAACTAATAAATTTAATTATTTTGTAATTTAAAATGGAGCGTGTTGCATATTAGGTGACACTACTGGTAAGGTCCATCTGTTGTAGGTGGAGAAACCTGGGGGATAAACAAAACCTGCTTCATTTATTGGTTGAAAATGTCGTGACATGGGAAGCACGTGCTGCCATCATGCAGAATAGTTTATCTGATATTCCCTATTGTCTGATGTGCACCCTTACAATGAGACCACCTCCTTCATAAGACCATAGTTATGTTGCTGGTGCTATATCTTTTCCATGGTAGTGTGATACCCGCTATCAAGACCATGATAGACCACTTGGCCTTTAAGCAATTTTTGAAGACACGTGAAAGTATATTATTTTATTAGGGGACCGCCGAAGGCGAGTTCCCTATAGTGATCCCAGGTTCCGTTCCTCTGTCTGTCCAGATCGTTTCTGCATGATAACTTGAAAAGTTTCTGAGCTAGGGCTTTCATATTGCACAGGATTTAGTCCTCTATAAAAGCCTCCTTAAGTTGCAAGATGGGTGACCTTGACCCAATTCCGAAGGTCAGAGAGCCACATTAGTGAATTTTGAATTTCTGCATAATAACTTGAGAAGTTTTTGAGCTAGGGCTTTCATATTGCACAGGATTTTAGTCCTCTATAAGGGCTACCTTCAGTTGTAAGATGGGTGACCTTGACCCAATTCCCAAGGTCAGAGAGCCACATCAGTGAATTTGGCATTTCTGCATGATAACTTGAGAAGATTTTGAGCTAGGCCTTTATATATTGCACATGGTAATTGTCCTCTGTAAGAGCTATGTCAAGTTCAAAGATGGGTGAGCTTGACTGAATTCCCAAGGTCAGAGAGCCACATTCGTTAATTTGATGTCATTTCCGCATGATAACTCAATAAGTTTTTGAGGTAGGGCTTTTATATTGTACAGGATTTTAGTCCTGTATAAGGGCTACATTAAGTTGTAAGATGAGTGATCTTGACTTAATCCCATGGTCACAAAGCCACATTTGTTAATTTAGCATTTCCTCATGATAACTAGGGCTTTTATATTGCACAGGGTTATTGTCCTCTGTAAGAGCTAGGTCAAGTTCAAAGATGGGTGAACTTGACAGAATTCCCAAGGTCACAGAGCCACATTACTTGATTGGTGTCTGCATGATAGCTTGAGAAGCTTTTGAGTTTAATAGGGCTTTTATATTGCACAAGATTATATACCCCTGTTAAAGCTAGGTCAAGTTCGAAGAAGGGTGACTGTGACACAATTCCCAAGGTCACAGAGCCACATTAGTGAATTTTGTATTGACATGATAACTTGATAAATTTTCAAGCTATAGGGATTTCATATAGTACATCATCATAATTTTCTATCAGGCCAAGGTGAAGTGCGAACACGAGTGACCTTGACCCAATTTCCAATGTCACATAGCCATTTTTGTGAAATTCTGTGTCTGCACAATAATTTATAAACTTTTTCATTTATGGGTTTTAGATTGTACATGATTATAGTCCTCTATAGGGAAGTTTGAACATGGGTGACCTTGACCCACTTTTCAAGGTCATACAGCCACTTATTTACTTCTGGATGCTGGATTTTATGTTCAATGATTTATTATTGTGCATAGCTGATTTTGAACGCATATCCAAGGTCAGTTTACCCAATGTCCAAGGTGAGATATATTTGCTGCCCAAACTGTCCCATATTTGTACACAGCGGTCCCCTCAGTGGTGCAAGTACCACTATTACATCTTGTCTTAAATTCATTCACCTTCATTTTCAGATCCACATGAGACCTTTTTGCTGGTAGTACGGGTGGGGTGGTCTTAAAAAGCAGGTATCACTGTATTTTACCTCTATCGAGAAACCAGCTGCTTCCAGGCCAGACATCTGTAAATCTGCCGTAGGGTTGGTCTAACACAGACAATGCTGTTCACCATAATAACCAGACCGGGAACCTTAATCAATTGCTAAGCACATGATATTACGTGTATAGCAATTAACCAGTGGATCATTATTTCAGGGACATTTAACTGAACAAACATCAACTTGATGATTTATTTCTATCCTTTAATAGATAGTGTCTTTCTTCTAGGATGCAACTGTGATGATGGTCGCTAAAGTGATACATGTCACTCTGGTCCTCTGGGCATCAGTGCACTAGGCACATTGAAACATTGCTGCCAGCCCTTCAAGAAGTCTATGGGGACGCCAGATTATTTCTGGTCCAAATTTTCTGCCAATTTCAGAGCTTTTTTCGTGACAGTTTCCTTCCAAGATAGCTAAAATGTCACTTTCAGGTCTCTACTGTCCATCTAGTTTTGCATCATGTCAGGATGGATAAGGATGACGGTTAACCTTGCAGTGCTTTAAAGACAGGCTGTGTGTACACTCAACCTCAGGGTATGGAGGAGTATTGATTGTAAAGCATCAGTCACAGATCACATTAGTTAATCAAACCAGGTGCGTCCAGTCTTCACAAGTGTCTATAAATACCAGCAGATGTCTCCACTGGTGCCTTCATTTTTCAGTCATGGTGAAGTCCTGAGTTTCACTGTGTCATTTTACATAATCAAACATGTGAATGTGCTCTCTCTAATTTCAGGTATGGGGTCCACAAATGAACTTGAGCAGTGGAGCAGTTGTCCTCACTTGTGGCCAGATGTGTGTGCATCTGTCGAGTATATGTGCACAAAATGTGGGTATATACCCATATGCTAAACTTTCTACGATGTTCCTTGACATTGTATAACTGACAGTTGACAATGGATATGTGTGGTTCTACAGTCATCAACATAGAGTTGCCCTCACGAGGCAGGCCCGGCAAAATTATAGCCGACTCGTGCGAGAGGCTCCATCGTATTCCGACCTGTATCATATGCCTCATGATCATTTGTTTCCAGGACGTGGTCCTCAATTACTACATCATCAGACAAAGCAAAGTGTGGTACTCGTGGATCATCGCCGACAGCCTGGTTCTGTCTGCGTTTATAGCCGCCTTCGTATGGGCCTTTAAACATCTGACGCACCTCCATGGAAGCAAAAAGAACAACCCGCACTATGACAGTAAGCCTCGCCCGGGAGGGGAGCTACCCATGGGGTATATCACCTGGGCAATATATGCTGTGGTTCTAGCCACCAAAGTGGCAATTATATTTGGGATTGTTACCGATAAACTCGACCAGAAGGACTTCTTTGGGCCAAATATGTTGAAGGTCTGTATCGGCTTGACGGCACTCATCTACCTTCTGGTTGTGTTGACGCATCACGACGCACCTCACCACTCAGACAGAAAACACTACATTGACTCCCTGACCAGTGGAGTGGCTCTGGATATTCTAGACTGCATTGAATTCATGGAGACGCTGTTCCACAAAGATTCCACTCTTCCATCGAATTTACGAACGGCAATTATTGCCGTATCTTGTATTAATTTGATATTACCCACAGTACCGCTTCTGGTGCTGAGCAGGACACGATACGGGCGTGGTGACAAGACACAGGCCATTAAGACTTTGCATACATTACTGTATGTCTTAGTGGTAAACGTTCCCTTCATGGTTCTTCGCATTATTATCTGGCACACCTTGCACAAAGACATCTCCATATTTCTCATGAAGAATATCATCATGACATATCGCGCTTTACACGAAATCTATGAAAATTCGTACCACGAACTAGATAAACGGGTGTTAAGACCACAGCCCAAGGTCACTAATGACCCAGAACATCAAGAATTGAGTGAGAAGATGGGGACGGACACGGATATTGATATCGATATGGATCTCTCTGACAATTTGAGCAACTGGAGCAAAGCAGAAGAAGACGACGCGGAAGAGGAGGATGACCTCACTGAACTTTGACCTTTGTTCTCCCAGGATATAGGAATTTCTGAAACAAAAATATCTGCTATAGTAACCTGACCAAAAGAGAAAAGAAAACACAGTTGATTGTTGTTTCATACTTGTTTTTCGAGAGAAAGCGCTCCCGAAATCCAGGTCATTTTATTTGTGCCTGTGCATGTAAGCCGTGGCCTCTCATTGTACATAGGGCGGGACTGACTTGAGATTTTTGTCCAATGTCCAGAATATCCAACTGCCAGGTCTGATTTCCCACAAGTCCATCAGACTGAAAAGAGAGAGACAAAGGAAAGATGTACAACATTACTTACCTATAGATTATATGTAAATTTTAATTTATTTGTATATAAACACCAAGTATTTTGGCATCACTCATCTTACTGTACAAATTGCATTTTGCATTTGAGATTTATATGCTCATCAGTTAGAATCTGACGCGTGCATGTACTGTATGAATAGACGTGGTCCCTTTTTAGGTTGACTGCTGTTTGAGACCACCATTTGTCTGGTCCCATGTGCTGTCTTAATCCATGCTATGTTACAGCCTGTTTTGTGTGACCACTGTTTAACCCTAAGGGTGGTCTCTCAAAGGAGGTGCTGTTGTACAGCTTTCTCCACTTTGCCTTTTAAACAACAGTCACATAGGTAATTTTTCTTATATGTCTGATTACGACCAAAAAAAAAAAAAAAGAAAAAAAATGGAAAATGGAAAATTAAATATTTTTTTCTGATTCTCCAGTTTTGAAATTGGCCCATCCGTATGCCAGAGTGAAACTAATTCCACCCACAGGCCCAAATCATCAGCATTTCTCACAACTGTTCCTTTCAGTTTCATGGTCAAAATATCTCGAGAAAGTTGCTGCCTTAACTTTCAATGATGGTTGTCATGGCGACTGTCAAAACAGGGTCCAACTCTGTTGGTTCTGAGCCGTTTTAGTGATGCCTGTGAATTGAAACACCTGGTAGGTAGGTGATCTGGACTAAGGAGTTGAGTCAGCGTCTTTACTTGGTAACTGTACACAGTTTGAAGTCAAGACTGAGTCATGCAGTTGTCACGGCTCGTTTGGACATAGAAATTGGGTCAACGCGTCGTCATATACGTTAGACCCTTTCCTGATCAAATTGCCCAAAAGCGCTGCATGTAAATCGTTGTCTGCCCGAACATTTTTTACTTAAATTTCTTGCTACTAGAAAACAGTTTTGCTGAGATTTGTATGTTAAACCATTCATGATGGTATGCCTTAGGTCAACAGCTTCTCTTTGCACAGGGTGGATGCATTGCGCCCCACCCCCAACCAAGGAAAGCTATTGACTCAGTTGTACTCTGACTAGGAAATTGGGTTAAAATTCACATTGTACATATTCTTCACTCGTAGTCAGAATGAATTATGTCTCTTAACTTTGCATCATTAAAAGAAGGTGTCTTTATCAAGTGGAAATAATCAGGAAGTTATGATTTTCTGCAAGATCTGAGCTTAATTATCGGTTAAAATGGCCTGCAAGGTCTCAGTATGCAGTGGATATATATGCCTGGTTGAAATATAATGTCTGATATACATCACAGCACCCCTCCTGGTGGTTGCAGTGTACAAGTTTAGATCAAGACCAAGTCATGGATTACCATCATAATAATAATTAATTTCAGTTGGTAAAGACAGATGAGCATTTTATGGTCATTATGTCCGTTAGAAACTGGAGAGAGATATTTGATGATTAACCACATGGCAAATGCTACAAAACTTGTGTACATAACTTGTGAATCCCATGCACTTAATATAAAGTTCCATTTCACCTGTGTGAGTGACAATGTTGGCTCCCTGACAAATACATTCACCTGTCACCATTTTTTCATAATATCACATTTCATCACATTATGAAATTTAGATGTAACCCTTTTATACCATTCGCATTGGCTGTTTGTCATATTGAATTGCAATATGCTCTGTAGCTACTTGTCGCCAAAGCTATGTGTGCTTGTGGAGCACACTTACAAAATGTAGCTAGGTCAGGGGCATACAAATACGTACGTACTGGTGGTGGTACATGTATGTGTACCTGAGGGATAGTTCATTATGTTCACAAGGGTAGAGAGAGAGCACCTGGTGGAGGAGGGGAGGGGGTACATGGTGCTGTACTCTTTTTGAACTACATAACAAAATAATGAAATCGCAGTCTATGGGTTTGCCCCTGACAATTTGCAAAAAAAGAGAGAGAAAAAAAATGGACTTTGTGTTGAGAGCCCAAGAAATATTGTTAATACATTTTCCCCAGGAAAATTGATCAAAGTAAGCCAGGCCTTTCATGACTTTACCTCTTTCTTTGGCAGCTGAACTGTGAGGTCATTATTTATTTTTAATGGTGGGAGAGTACTCTGTATGGGGGGGGGGAGGGGTCATTATTTTTTATGGCAGGAAAGTACTCTGTTTGGGGGAGGGAATGGACGATGAAAAACAGTACTTGTGTGTATTGTCATGAAAATGATAAAGATGTTGAATCATCCATAATATGTTGGTTCCTCCGTGCAGCTTAATTGTCATGAGCAGATCTAGGTCAGAGGCTATTCAACACAGGAAGTGACCTTTTCCCAATCAACTCCTCAAATTACGCTTGTAACAAGAATCAATAAGCTGTTCCTGATTACCTGTCTAGACTACAGTTTCGTAAATAAATTATAATTAAGACCATACAGTCTCTTGACCGTCACAAACACCAGCAACAGTCTCATTGTTAAAACCAAACTCTCACCCAGAATAATCAACTTTTGACCATGCATGCATGCAGTGTGTATCTGTGTGATAAGTGACAAAAAGCTGTATCTCGTGATATGACCAGAGCAGAGGACCCACCTCAGGAGTGGGCTCAGCAGAGCTAGCTGCTGATTCCGCAAACTGTCTTCTTATTTGGGAAGGGGGGCAGGGGCTGGTATTTGGGTCTTTTACAGCACACCAAAAATCATATCACTGAAATCTCAGGAGTTTACTTTCAGACAAACTCTGTTATCCAGGACAAGTACAAATTTTAAGCTTAATGAATATATTTAGCCCACTGCTTGTCAGAATTGTAGACAAAAGCACTGGGGGACAAGCAACCAAATTGTCCAATAGGGAAAAGAAAGAACAAATTGTCCAATAGGGGAGAGCAAGAATAGAAGCTTCTACTGCTCTCCTGTAGAGGGCATTTCAGTCATTCAGGAATGCAGTTGTGTATTCCCATTACTTTTCATTGTAATTTACAGCTTAATAACTTCAAAACCTGCGTTGCAGATGTACATAGCTGAAATGTTCACATCAATTTTATTTTTGCAGCTTTAAAAGTAGTCTTTTTATTTGAGGTTAATTTAACATGCAATACAATGGGAATACACATCTCTAACCCCGAAGGATTCTGTGAAATGAATTGTGTATTCAGCTGAATACACAGATAATTGGTAATTGTGACCTTTCCTATTGAAATTATATGTCCGCAGAAATGGTATTGTGACAAATGACTGTTCTAGAGAATTGGGCCCCTACTAACAAGTTTACAGGACTGTTTGCCAAAACTCCAGCAAGGACACAGGCCTTCCACTTGTGCTTGCAAATTTTCACCAAATTAGAAATTACCCCTATTTGCAGCGTGGACAATTGCCACAAACAAATGGTAAAAGAATGTTGCTGCGAGGAGGTTGGAGGGGAAAGAATTTTTTTAAAAAGGAATAAAAGAAAAATGGATGAACCTTCACCAAGCACAATATAATCAATTATTGTAATTGCCATTTACATCAATTATTCACAGTGTAGATATGTTCTATCCTGTTGAAAATAATAGTTTTCCTGTAATAGGCTTCCAGTGCACATGGCTATATCACAGTGCTGCCATATTTACAGGCAAGTGCACTTCTCTCTTACCTCTTTAGTGGACAATTATAGCTGAAGGTTTCTTTGTACACACTCCAGATAATCTGTCCAATTTCTGCTTGAATATATTTATTTCGTATAAGAATGTTGTAAACCTGCAAGGCAAGCCTTGCCTTTGAAGTATCATCACCTTGAGCAGTGTTAATTACTGTTATCAAATTTACCACACTGTAATGGCTGGTTACCACGGGAACCAGGGATGACCAATCAGTGACTGGAGTCCATGTAAGAAAGCTATAAACACAATATCCATGTGGAAACTGGGCAGATGGTGTCCAGTGCAGACTACATGGAAGTTAAATTGGTATGTTCAGCAGGCAACCTTACTTCATTCACTTTCAGTGATGATGTAGACCCCTCTTGTCAGTAACATTCCACAACCAGCAGTTTTACTGCTTGGATGAAGACAAGAGCAATATGACAACAAGGACAAGCACCGCGCGGGCTTATTGACAAAATATTACTACCCACATGTTGACAAAACAATGGCTTAATTCAGAAAAGGATAAAGTTGACACGTCAAGTGAATCTTGAAGCAAATATATCAATTTTCGTAAGACTTCGGTTAGTTATAAACTGAGATCGCTGCATGTGACAGTGCATTTCACATTACAGCTTCTCGTGAAGGTGACCGTTCATTTCGGCCAACTTGATAATGGGACTGAGTAAGGAAATACCAGTTGTGGAAAGTTTTTTTTTTTTAAACACCCTTTCTATAAAATTTTTATTAGGCTAAAAAGATAACTACATAGTGTCATGCGCCAGAGGTATTTACTCATATGTGAAAGAGTGTTGTGTTATTTCATTGTGTTTTTGATTTTTTAAATCTAAATGCCAGCAGAGAACTGTAAAAGAAAGATGAATTTTTATGCCTGTTAAACGATTATCATTAAAACACCGTCAGTACTCTTTCCTTTGCCCCATTTTTAACCTCCCATGCACCCCCACCCTCAAATACCCAACAAAAATGAAGAAGAAGAAGAAGAAGAAGAAGAAGAAGAAGAAGAAGAAGAAGAAGAAGAAGAAGAAGAAGAAGAAGAAGAAGAAGAAGAAGAAGAAGAAGAAGAAGAAGAAGAAGAAGAAGAAGAAGAAGAAGAAGAAGAAGAAGAAGAAGAAGAAGAAGAAGAAGAAGAAGAAGAAGAAGAAGAAGAAGAAGAAGAAGAAGAAGAAGAAGAAGAAGAAGAAGAAGAAGAAGAAGAAGAAGAAGAAGAAGAAGAAGAAGAAGAAGAAGAAGAAGAAGAAGAAGAAGAAAGCCCATTTTGGTAGGACACCGAGAAATTCAGAACAAAACTTGTTACAGTTTGAAGAGTAGCTTTTGAAATATTCATAGCTGAAATGGCGACGGTAAAGGGCATGGTCCAACATTGAAGGGGGATGCATAACTGGGAGGAAGGGCCCTTTCATTTGGTCAGTTGGTTCCATTATGTCACAGTTAATGGCACGAGTCGCTCTACTTTCACTTGAAGTATGGGATCAAAGGTTGTAAGTAGTCTTCCACTTGCCGCACCGACTACCACACAAATATGGACAGTGCCTTCACTCAAGTTGCACATTTATATATGTATCACTGATGCTGCATGTATCGTCTGTGGGGCATTCTGCTTTCATTATGTATCAGTGCCTGTGACATGTTATGCAATGAGTAACTTATATAATGCATGTGCCTGTAGCTCTGTCTGTCTATATACAGATGTTCCTATCTTGAGAGACTGCCTGTCTTGAAAGACCAATGTTTCAAGAAACCGCACTTTTTACGTTATTTGTACTTCTTATGAACCTGCAGAGACCACGATTTGGTCGTCCCTATGTAAAGTCTTTAGAGACAGGTTTCACTGTAGAGATGTACGCATATATCCCTACTCCTATGCAAGTTACGTGCATGCACTGTATAAATTCTGTGTCTGGAAATAACACAATCCAATGCTAGTTATGTCCATAAATTGTATGCTGGAACATGTACACGCAGGTGGCTTTATATATCTTCCAGTACAGCAGGCTGGTGTCACAGCAAAAGGTTCCTCTCGTACCTGTCACTTGGCTGAACATCATCAACTATATATGTAATGAGAGACAGTATGTGTACCCTCCGTGACATATCAGACTTTGTAACATAGTACAACCAAGTCTTGACAAAAAAACACAAATACAATAGTACCGATGCCTCAAGGAAATTGCTTTGATTTAAAAAAAAAAAAAAATTCTGATGGAAAGTGCATTGAACATGTTGATGATCATACTTGTTGGATTAGCTTGTCAGTTTTGTGGAGCAAATTGTTTGTAGGACAAGCTGGTGATATTAATTCCATTTAGCACGGACTACAAACGTTGCACGTCTTTTGATACTTGGTGCAGCGGTTCTTGTGGATGATTTTGCAGGCTCTTCCTCTATGTTGCCAGCTTGGTCTTGTTTATGTGATGCTGCAGTTTGTAATATAATTGCTTGCCATACTACCATGTCAGACTTCTCTGGCAGTATCTTCGTGTGACCTCTTTTCAGTTCTGATCACAACAAAAGTTTGGTTCACCTGAAGTACACCTGTGTTTGCAGATTCAAATTCCTCACAAAGAGACCTTTCATTCAAGTACAGTAGTCCCTCCTTTGAAGGACCACTTCTTTGGGAGACCACCTCCTTTGAGAGACCACAGTTGTCGGGTCTCTCTGTAGTACACTTCATGTTATTTATACCTCTTTTGAGGTACCACCTGCTTTATGTGACCACCTTTTGTGTGGCACTAGGGGCGGTCTCTCAAAGGAGGGACTACTGTACCAGCATGCCCCTGTTTCAAGGAAAAAGAAAAAAAAGGTTCAGGTCAACAGCTTTCCTTGGTATGCCAAGGTCAAGAAAAACTGTTGATTCTGCCTCCAACTTAGCATTGACAGAGTCAACAATGCATGTACAGTGTAACTGTTACTTACAAGTACATGTGCATAAAGGAGTGGAGAGCCTCCTGGGGGGCCCAGGGCTGTAGTCAACATTAAATAAAGGGACATCAACAGCGTACTAAACTCTTCAGAATACTGTAAATTACTTTATTTTCGTGTGTATAAATTTTCACGTTTTTTGGTCTTTTTGATATTTCACTGTAGTTATAATTTCACTGTTTTGGACATAATTTCTATTCAAACAATGTTAAAATACTATTTCACTGCATTTTTTATTTTCGCAGTTTTGTGCCATCAGCGAAAATAAGAGTACAGCAAAATTAAAGCAAGTTACAGTAGTATCTCCAAATAAAATCACGTGGTTTTGTCCAAATGCTATATTACACTTTTGCTGTAAATTAAGTGAATTTTGCTTGTATTTTGACTTTCATTTCTTTTGTTGATAATACAAAGCTGTTCCAATAAGAACACAATGAAATGGTATGTTAACAGAGAAACAAGTCCAAAATATAAGAACACAGTGAAATAGTATGTTAACAGAGAAACAAGTCCAAAATATAAGAACACAGTGAAATAGTATGTTACCAGAAAAATAAGTCCAAAATGGTGAAATTAAAACTTCAGTTCAGTGCTTGCTTTATATCTTGGTAGCAGTGGACGCTTTGTCAGGAAATAGCATGACAATCAACAAAGTGATGTTGGAAATCTCTTATTCTGAAGCTAGAAATATCTGACAGCCTTGCAACCCAAAAATAACAAAAATAAAAAAATATGATGCGTGACTATGACGGCAAGTTGCCACTGTGGCTAATGAAAATATGTCCGACTTGTTTCGTTGCAACTTGAAACTCATCAGGAACTGTTGGGAACACTGTGAGTAGCCTCTATATATATAAATATATATATATGTATATTTATACCGTGGAGTAACAGATTTGTTGCTACATATGCAAAATGCAAATGAATTGTGATAGTGCAGGTGCAAATTCTTATTGGATGAGAGAGTTGGTTTCCACGGTGGGATTTGATTCAAAGGATTTTTTAATCTGCTGTGTTTTCATTGGTTGAAAACCCAGCTTGATCTCACTGAGGTCAGTGGGTTCAAACTTTGATTTTGGCTTGAATGGTCACTGTAATAATATTACAGTTGAGGCCCTGAATAAAAAAAAATAATGTGTACCTAAATATTCTGACTGAGAGCTCAGTGTTCACAATGACTCCATGTGTGTACTGTAAATTGCTTTCATTTCACTGTTCTCGTATTTTCACTTCTGTCACAGATGGCACAAAGTGATTAACATAAAAACACAGTGAAATAGTATTTTAACATTGTTTGAATAGGAATTATTTCCAAAGCAGTGAAATTCAAACTGCTGTGAATTGTCAAAAATATGAAAACCATGAAAATTTATACACACGAAAATAAAGCAATTTACAGTATCACATATTATTACGATTCTTATCACTCCTCCTCTCAGGAATCATGTCATATGACAGCACCTTGGGTTGGAGATGACATGTATGACATGAAGGCCAAGCTCCCTGAGGGAGACTGTTTGTGTCGGAGGAAATCGTACTTTGTGAACAGACTTCAGTGTGTACAAAAGGGCACGGTCCACTTTCATTTTGTAGAGATGTGATTATTTGATGATCATGTGCTATTGAATTTGCTTGGTTTGTACTCAAATGATGTCTTGCCCGTTGGGTTTTATATTTCCCTTTAACTTTTAAGGGATCCAAACTTCAATGTAGGCAACTTTTTCCAATGATAAATTACCGGTGTACATCTGATGTCATAAATGTTGTCTGCTGCTTTGGGCTGTCAGAAAGTGTCATACATCATCCAAAAGCTTTCCTTGGTGCAGTCTGAACAGAATACACTGTGGAAGGCTGTGCACTCAGTGTCCAGAGGGTTAAAACGCAACCAGCAATGATTCAAGCTGCTGTTTTTGAAAAAAAAAAAAAAAAGATGATGCAGAATTGCTGGGAAATAATTTTGGGGTCAGCTGTTCTTTTGCAGAATACAGTTACTCATGTCATGTACACATGTACAGGTTAACCCTATTAGCAACATTAGCCAGGTTTCACTGTTAACAGTGTTGATGTATTAGGTGTATATGTATATAAATACATATATATATATATATATATATATATATATATATATATATATATATATATATATATATATATATATATATATATATATATATATAAAATTTATATGTGGCCTTTTTTGGTTTGATTGTTTTATTTGCTGATTTGCTGTGTTTAGTATGTTTATTATCATGGTCATTTATGATGTTAAATGTTTATTTTATTCATCTTATTTGCCATTCTCTGCTATTTACGAGTGTGTTGTTACCGCATACATTTTAGTTGCCTTTTACTGGTGCTAAATTATTTACTATACTCATTTTATTTGCCATTCTCTGTTTTTTGTAAGTATGTTGTTGTTGTTGTATATATTTTAGTTGCCTTTTACTGGTGCTTTATTATTTATTTTATTCATCTTATTTGCCATTCTCTGTTATTGTTAATGTATACATTTTAGTTGCCTTTTATTGGTACCTCAATCCTTTATTTATTACAGATGTTTCTATACCTGTACGTGCTGTTTATTTTCGGACATTTTGTGGACAGTTTATGCATTGCGTGTCGTATAGTTTCACACAGATATCTATATTTGCTGTTAAAAACAAAGCTTATGTGATCGACTGAATGGATTTTGTCTGACTTTCATCCAGTGCTAACCTGCTAACCCTGTGACATATTTGTCTCATTTCAGAGTAGTGTTTTCTGAATCAATAAAGGTAAAGTTGGCTTTATAACGGTGTCAGCTATCCCAATAGATCCTGTCAGGTACCCAGAGGGCACCACTTGAGGAACACCATCAAGTGCTGCCATCTTTGGTCCTAAAGTCCACTATCAAAGGGTAGCCTTTAATGGGCTTAATCTAAGACACTCTTTTTTCTAAACAAACACCTTAAAGTCTACTGTCATGACATCACAGCACTGTTGCCTTAAAACGCTTAGAAAACCTGGTTATCTTGACGTACATCAGCGCCCTTTGATAACCAACACAAAAATACATGCTCATATGTACCACAAGTGGCTGGTGTCTGTATTTGTCCGTCAGGTGGCGCTCTTTTTACTGTTGATCTCCCTTTTGTCGAAAATCGCTTCTGATTGCAATTCAGAACTCCAGTATGTACCCAGACGAGATCACCTCAGACTCTGCTCTTAAGTCCAGTATCTGTATGTTACCTGTGCTTTCGAATATACTGATACTGCAAACCACTTTTATCTGTTTGCATAAATTTTTGTAGTTTTGCTTAAGTTGACAAATTTGTAAGGGTTTAAATTCACCACTTTATCAAACCAGAACACAGGGTTCTATAATTGCATCCAGAAAACAGTCAGACCATTTGTATTAAAATGCTTACAATTATAAGCAAAAATATAATTTTTTATTAGGGAAATTAAAGAAAGACAAACATAGATTAGTCCCAGAAGTTTTAAGCATTTTAAAATTTATGGACATTTGTGAATACAAAAATAAAGTAATTCACAGTATCTGAGTGTATGTGTCAAAGATGTAATATTATTTATTTATTCATATTTTTGTGGTAGAACTGCTGTGTTTGGTACTTAAATTACAATGTATCATCATGTATTCTGTTTTTAACAGAGATATGATATAAAAGTGTCGTCTTTAAATTATAAATTTTTAAGACATTTCAGTATGTCAGATATTATAGTCATGATGAAGATGCTTCATATAAAGTACCTTGAAAATGCATCAATTTTGTATTTTCTGTGTTTTGCCATTAAAAAATAAGTGCTTCAATATGGAGAATTACCATCACTGATGATAGTGTAAACTGGGATATTTTTTTCTCAGGCTGGGGGGGGGGTCATATTTACTTCCTGTTATACATTTTTGGTCATTATCAACCTGCCAGATTTTAGACCCAGTGACTCTTGTGTGTATGTGGGGAACCCTCGCCCCCCCCCCCCCCCCTCACTTTCCATTTATTTGAGGATATACTGTTTTGGCCTCAGTTCCTGTGGCGCACATTAGTCAGAAATAATACCATATTCATTCCAATTGTGGCATGTGCCCTAATAGAAGCATACCCCCTAGTTTTGAATCGGGGGGGGGGGGTATGAAAAATTCAATATTTTTCAATATTTGTAAAAAAATTGTCTGCCTTTGATGAAAGAAGAGAGTTGATTGTTGTTGTTTTATGCAATATGGATTCTATAATAATGCTCGTGGTATTATAAATTAAGACATATCATTGTCACAAAACTCCGCGAAAACCATGTTTGCTCCAGGATATCTTTTCATGAGCACAGCATGCTACTATTGGAATGAATACGGTAATACTTGTATGGTTGTACATATGAACACGGCAGTGAAGTGGCTTATTTACGGCTACATCAGCTTCCCATACCTGTATTTGCTAGGCAAGGTGTTCAATGTTCTTTGAAAAGACATGTGGTCAACATTGTAATCCTGTTCAAAATGTTCACACATATTTGTTCAAAAGGAAGCCTGTTTTCCAAGAAGGCGACATAGTGCCAATTGATTTGAAATCAGTGGATATTCAAATGTTTGAAAGGTACAAGGCTGGCCCATTTTAAGTTTTAATTTCTGTCATGTTGAATTTGAAACTCTGATAAATAAATGATCTACACAGTAGAGCAGCCTACCTGCTCATGCTGATGATGAATTTGGGATATACACATTACTTCCCTACCACGTGTTGCTAGGCAACATTGAGAGTCAACCACTGTGACAGGGGCATACTGATGGGACACCAAGAGTGTTGCTGACATTCATGTTAATAAAGAATACATATTCCAAATATATGATGACTTTTTCTTGTATCAAGCTCAGGTTGTATTTGGAGACTGGTGGTAACAGGGTCCAGTACACGAGGGAGCAGAGGCTGCTACTGGTCAAGGCGATAACGATGAACTTCCTGATTGGTATCTCAGTCCAGGGGGAGGGTCACAGTATAATTTTGTTTCCCGTACTAGAAATAAAATCTGGTTGAAGAAGGGCAGACCAAGTGTAATAACACAGGACTTGGTCTGCTTTGCAGGCAAAGGACTGAGTAGAAGACCCTAAATTTGACATATTTAGAATGAAAAGGTAAACAATACCAATTTGTGTGGAAATTCGATATTGCATAATATGGGGGAGCTTGACCTACTTTCTGAAGGTCACAGAGGGAATGCATTTTGGGAAATGATTTTATTGTGATGCCCATGACATATTAAATCTAGATAGAGCTGCAAACTGTTCACCAAGTATGCATTAAGGCAATGGTCTTATTTTGTAATATGTTGTGTGACCTTGACCTATTTTTCAAGGTCACGAAGCACTTAAGAGGAAAAAGACACTAAATTAACTATGTACATAAAGAATAAGCAGAAGGATACCAAATGTTCCACAAATGTATGTTCAAGTTCAAGTTGGATGTTGCATCATATGGAAAACCTTGACTAATTTTGCAGGGTTCATGAAGGGAATGCATTTCAGGAAATGAATTTTGGATGATTGTTATCAGATTATGTGCCAGCAGAGCATTAGGCCCATGGGCCACTTGTTAAACACTAATTGTATCGAAGTTGCTAGTTTGGCAAGAGCAATCTATTTTGCCATTGTTGATAGAGGGCTGTGCTGCCACATGTGGGCACTTCCTGGCTGATTGACAAAGGCCAAAGAGGCAACATTAGTTACAGTCAATAAGAATGTCCCATATGGCACACTATAACAGGCTTATCACACTCACAGTGAACTTCACCACAGAACAACCTGCCTGATCATGTTGATAATGAACTGCAGAATCTCTCTGAATTTACTGATGATGGACTACACATGCCTGTCATGTCTCTCCCCCCCCCCCCCCCCCCCTGTGGATGGAGTCTCTCATTTTTTAGGCCTGCTGACCAAAGGTCACAGAGCTCATGCAATCCCTGTCCATCCATCCATAGACCTTTGCTTGTGAGCACAACACAGTCCACAAAATTCAAGATAACTCCATGTAACTTTCAGGACTTATTACCAATTATATAAAACCCACCAGTACTTTCCGACCTATATCTACTATCGGGGCAACCTTCTCCTCTAAGCTCCAACTTTGAGTCAGTGGGGGCTCTTGGCTCCTGTACCCAGTGCTGCTACTTGATTCATAGTGCGTGGGGACAACTTCAGTGACTGATACAATATTCATATTCTGGGGCCCACCGCTTCCAAGGTGGAGGTCAAAATCTCGTTGGCATAGGATACCAGTGGTGGCACCTACTTTGACAGAAATTACGTGTGTTAAAATGTCTTGAAAGATATAAAATTCCGAAATATCGAAAAACAATTTAAGACATGATAAATTTATAGGATACAGTGAAACCTCCCTATACCAAATACCCTTAGGACCAGAAAAAAGTGTTCAGTATAGCGAGGTGTTCGGTTAGAGAGGGTTTACTGTATATACATGTAGATAATGTCCAATGCCGATATATTATATAACATCAGTGACCTTGACCTATTTTTCATAGATCACCAAGCCTGTGAAGTTGAAAAAGGTGATTTTGTAACAGCAGGGTGTAGCTTGGACATCAATGGCAAAGAGAATTTTTTGGTGATGGTCATCAGATTATATATCAGCAGAGCATTAGGCCAACGGGCCTCGTTTGCCTTGCTTCCTGCACTTTACATCTGAAATTTGGCCTATTTGGCCAATCTCCCACATGAAAATGTATTTTGTTTCCTTTTTATCCTTTGATAGATATAAAATCTTGCCCATGAGAACAAAAACACACTCCACCCCACCCCCCCACCCCCAAAAAAACATTTCTTTCAAAGAATATTGACAGGCATCACTGCATGATATAATGGTTCACCTGATCATCCTGATAATGAACTGCACAAAATAAAGATCTACCAGATTGTGCTGATAATGGACTGCACAATAATTGATATAGCATACCTGACAATGAACTGCACAAGACGATAAAGCCCCATGGGGGGCATGCTGAATGCAGTACACCATGTATACAGCCAAGGAAAGAGGTCATGTAAACGCCCACTGTGTATGGTTAGTGCACCATGTATACAGCCAAGGAAAGAGGTCATGTAAACGCTCACTGTGTATGGTCAGTGCACCATGTATACAGCCAAGGAAAGAGGTCATGTAAACGCTCACTGTGTATGGTCAGTGCACCATGTATACAGCCAAGGAAAGAGGTCATGTAAACGCTCACTGTGTATGGTCAAAACACTCTGTGCCCAAACTTGATTACTGTAAAGTCACTTCATATCATTGTATGTTTAATTTTGCCTGTTTTGCTGGTGGCTCAAAACCATGAAAATGAAAATGAAAATGCACTGAAATAATATTTTAATACAGGTTTCAAAAGAGGGAAATTAAAACTGAAGATCAATGCATGAATGCATAAACCATGAAAATAAGTACATTTACAGTAGTCTTAATTTTCTGTGAACATATCTGGTCAATTCAGACGCAATAATTGGTGTTTTTTGTACTTTGTGCATAAAATATTAATTGTAATGGTTCACAGCTGATTAATTTGTCGGAAGCCAACATTTTTAAGAAACGCTATAGATAATTTTCATGGAATCTTTTTCAACATTATGAAACAATCTGGACAGTTTGATTAAAGAGGAACTGTGCTATTGATAATTTTCATGGAATCTTTTTCAACGTTATGAAACAATCTGGAAAATTTGATTGAAGAGGAACTGTGAGGGTGCTTGTACGTAGAATTGCAGCAGAACCAGGGACAAGTAGATGCAAATAATTTTTTTTTTTTTTTTTTTTATTTTGTGGGCTGAAAAATGTCAGAAATCAGGATTAAGCCTTGCCCCTTGAAATGAGACTGAGACAGTCCTTGAAATGAGACTGAGACAGCAGTGGTCTTGCAGTGGTGTGGGAGCTTAGCGCCCGCCCCACCCCAGAGATGGCATGGAGCATGTTCTTGTGAATTTCTTCAATTTTTTAAGGGTCCGCCCCATGGGGCGGACCCTTTCTGTTTTGGGGTTGTCCGTCTGGATGTCCGTCGGGATGTGCGCGTTCTTGTTACTGCTATATCTACAGAATGCTTACATGTATTTTGCTCAAATTTGGCAATATGCCTACCTTACTTGGCAAGATGAACTGATTAGATTTTGGTGTTACCATGACATAATTTGAGCAAATGGCGGCCTAATTACATGCTCATCAGGGCTCATTACTGCAATATCTCCAATATGCTCCAATGTCTTTTGCTTAAAGGTGACAGCATGCTTATCTAGCATGCCACGATGAACTGATTAGATTTTAACTGTCACCATGACCTTATTTGAGCAAATGGCAGCATTTTCTCCAGGCAGACTCTTCAGTCAACACTTTCGATTGAAGGTATGTCTAGTTTGACATTAATATTGATAAAGATAAAATAATGGAAGCAGACCACATGATACCTCCAGCTAGTTCTAGCTGGTTTAAGGCGGAAAGGGGTCAGAGGGTATGTGTACCAACATTGGTTATCTGGGCAGGAAGAAAACAGTTTTATAAATTTCAGACCTGCCCAGATTAGCTTACTGTTGAACACAACTGAAACACACAAGAAAATTCCCAATCATGGATCACTTTTATTGTCATGTTTCTGTGCAAACGGCACCCACATGTTCAATCATGACTGACACTGTATCATGCTTTCCTTCAATAAAATACATATTTAATGAAAAAATGTGGACATATATGTTCTGTTTACAAAATGGCATATCTAATGGTCCCATCCTTCATTGGGGAAAACTGATCTGCTTATCTCAATAGTCTATGGAATTTTTACTTATGAGAATATTCCTGCTGAAGAAAGATAGACAGACAGACAGTCAGATGACGAATTGTAAGCAGATTACATTAACATTTAACCCTCTCCCCTTGAAGTATGACAGAGTAAACAGCTTGCCTTGGCATGGGTTGGGCACTCAGCACCCAACCTATTCCAAGGCAAGCTGTTGACCTGGGTCATGCTATGTTGAGTCTCATATACAGTTCTCATGCAAATTGTTTTTCATCACTGTTGAAGTTAATCAAAATATTGAAGCAGACGACATTTGACCACCAGCTGGTTTTAGCCAGTTTAAGGGGGAAACAGTGAAGTAGAACATGTTATCAATATCAAATGTGGCATCGAAGTTGAACCTAGGCTATATGGCAGGAGAAACAACTTGCTGGTTGATGATGATATCTGTGCTCAACTGGTTTATCAACATTGTTCGTGTTGTTCAGAGGGTATTGTCAGAATGAGATCATTAACACACAACACAACAATGTGACTGTGTTGCCCACAAAGCATGCCATCACTGTCATATTGAACTGTTGGCAAAGCATGCGTGTGTTGCCATTGGCAGTTGGTGGACAGAAAAGAAAATATGACTCAATGCCTCATTTTAAGTTCAGCTGACTTGTCAGTCAGCTGAACTTATACAGTATGTGATGGGTCTGCTTCTGTCATGTTTCTGTCTGTCTATCTGTCCGTCTGTCAGTGTTTACAATTTACATTTTTGACTTCTCCAAAATTGTTGGCCAGATCCATTTCAAAACATTATAAACTATTAAAGTACAAAGTATACAAAAGACCTTAAGTAGTAAATATGAAGTATACCATGGGACTTATAGCATATCTGTATCAAACATTTCTTAAATTGTAATAGAAAATCTAATTTTTTTTTTTTTTAATATTAATAACCTGATGATTCTGAAAGTATCTAGTTTGATGTGGGTGGCAGCAAAAATAAGAACAGCAGATTGTTGAGGTGCAAAACCTAGCACCAGTGCATCATGGGAGCTGTACAGATCTACCATATTAATTTTTAGCTCTTTTGACCATCTAACAGAGCTTGTGGGATCACTCATGTCTGTCCATTTGTCCGTCTTGGGTGCAAGTAATAAATTTTGGTGTTTTAAGTGGTTAGGCCTATATGCTTTTTTAAAAAAAAAAAAAGAAAGTGTTTGTAGTTAGTGAAGAATGTATTTCAAAGGTTAAGAGGACCAGTTTAAAACCACCAGTTGCCTTTTATGGATGACTGGCTTATATATACAGTCTTGTATGGGTGACTGCATGTCAGGAGTGAAATTAATTTCATATTGGTACTGGCAGATGAACACTCATGAATTTCTGCTTTCTGCTATTTTAAACTTTGCTCTTGTTTGTTGGGTTGAAAGTTTGAATGTGGTTCATGTTTTTCTAAGCGATTGGAGATTTGCGTATGGAAATATTCAGTTTCCTGGAGACATAAGTAAACAATTGTTTATCAACACAATTGCATCTACCAAGTTAACCTCTTTGAATATTTTGGACATTTTCTATGGATGAAAACCTAGGTTACTTTCGTTATTGGTGGTGCAGCCTAATGGTTTACGTAATGCAGTGACGCAGATTAGCTACAAGGCTTAATTTGCTGTACTTTATTTTTACTGGATCACTATGAAATTTGGAGGAAATATTCCAGAGGCTAATATGTCAGACCAGAACAATACACATGGTGTCGCCTGCAGGCGTACTGAAAAATATGAGTCCATATTTGGTGAGATTTATGAAATTGATTATCTTAAGAAATAATGAGGCAAATTATACCAGATGTGCAGCAACATGTATCATGTGTGGAGTTTACTATAACATGATATTGATGACCTTGACCTTCACAATACCAGTATACATTTGAGGAAAAAATTTGTTATGGTCATTACATCTGAACTTGTAGACATACATTCATATGCCATCACAGCAGAAACATTATACAAAAGACAATTAGACAAAACTTTGTACCATGTGGAGTCATGGTAGCGCCACTGTTGGTATTAATTGGAACTAATATCATAGACATTGAAAACACCTTAAAATCATCATGGTGATAATACACTGAGATGGACCTACAAAATTTATGCTGCACATGTAAGGCCCATGGTCAAATGTTGTAAACTTTTGGTTGACCTTGATGTATTTTTCAAGGTCACTGAGCACTTAATAAAGAACACTTGATTCAATATGCTAAGTAAGAATAAAGCTAATGATCCTAAATGTACCACAAATGTGAATCGTATGTACAAGTTTGATATTGCATAATATGGATGACCTTGACCCACGACTTCAAGGTCATGAAGGGAATGCATCGCAGAATTTTTTTTTTCCTGATCGTTCTTACATTTTAACTTGTGTACATACATCCATATACCATTACACAAACATAGAGATAAAGGCTAATGATGTGTTTAATTATGGTTGCACCACTAGTGGTATATTGGAACTAATATCATCAGTATCAAGAACACATTAAATTCATTATGGTGACAATAAGCTGAGATGAAACTGCAATATTTACACCAAATATGCATTAGGCCAATTGTCAAATTTTGTGTAACATTGACATATTTGTCATGTTCTTTGAGCACTAGAGTAAAGGGCACTAAAAGTCTAATTTGTTGAGAAAGAGTAAGACTGACAATACCACTGGTGCCACAACATGTATCATGTGGCAGTTTGATGTTACAAAATATGGATAACGTTGTCCTACTTTCACAGGGTCATGGAGGGAATGCATCACCGGAATTTTTTTTTTTTTTTTCTGGTGATGGTCATCTGATTGCATGTCAGCAGAGCATAGGGCCCATGAGCCTCTTGTTAAATTCATGTATTATGATGTGATAGGATCCCAAATATTGTGAGCAATATCTGTCCTGTGGCACCACATGATGGACTTGGGCTGAGGTATCATACAGTACAGGTCCATAAGCTGGGTTTTTGCAAATAGCGTTTGCCTACAGGACTTCATGGGAGTGACAGAGTGAAGTGAGAAAGCAGGGGATGGGTGTGTTGGGTAGTGGGTAGGGCTACATGCCAAGGGTTGAAACTTCTGAGAAAAAAAGTCCCTAAATGGTGCTTTTTAGAGGAAAAAGGACATAAAGATTCACATATTTAATGCCAGAACTGATAGAAGACAATCTCATCAATTATATGAGACTGAATGACACTTTGCCTCCCTAGCAGACTTTGTCTGGTCCCCAGGGGGCCAACAGTATATATCCCGTCCAGGAAGTCTGTTTAGCAAGCAAAATGACACTACGTCTGCTTGTTTACTGAACCATGTGAACCCAAAAACCACTATGTGTGGGGCAGGCATTCATTACAGTTAATGATCTGTAATTTACAGTCTTTGGAAGCAATAATTATTACGCCTCTGAAGGAGGAGGGGGCATATTGTGATTACTTTGTCTGTCTTTGTCCAGACTGACAGTTTTCAGGCAATAAATCAACAAGTTTTTTGTTTGGGGATTTGATATTGCACATGCTTATAGTTCTGAATGAGGTCATGGACAAGTTTGAAGATGGGTGACCTTGACCCAATTTCCAAGGTCTTTTGTGCTTAGGGGTCTCATATTGCCCATGCTTATAGTCCGAATAAGGTCTCAGACGAGTTTGAAGATGGGTGGCCTTGATCCATTCCTAAAGGTCACAGAGCCAATTTAGTGAATTTGGTTTTCACAGGATTGAAAAATCTTTTGACATAGGCCTCTTAAATTGCAGATGCTTACAGTCCTACATAAGTTCTCAGACGAGTTCAAAGATGGATGGTCTTGACCCAACTCCCAAGGTCACACAGCTATTGTAGTGAATTTGGTTTTCACGTGATAAGTTGAGAAGTTTTTTGCATAGGGGTTTCATATGCATGTAGCACATGCTCATAATGCTGAATAAGGTTTCAAATGAGTTTTGAAGATGGGTGACCTTGACCCAATTCCCAAGGTCACAGAGCCATTTTTGTGAATTTGGTTTTCATGTGATAACCTGAAAAGTTTTGTGCCTAAGGGTTTCATATTGCACATGCTCTTAGTCCTGCTTATAAGGTCTCAGACAAGTTCAAAGATAGATGACCTTAACCCAATTCCCAAGGCCACAGAGCCACTTTAGTGAATTTTTTTTCCATATGATAAGTTGAAATGTTTTTAACATAGACCTCTCTTTTTATATATGGTTTTAATCCTACACAAGGACTGAGACAAGTTTGAAGTTGGTTCACCTTGACCCAAATCCCCAAGGTCACAGGGGGGGGGGGGGCAGATTGCATTTTAATTCAAAGTGATGCTACCCACAGTTCTATGTACATATGTACATTATCTGCCCCTTGTACACAATTGGAAAAAAATTTGGAGAGCAGTGGCTACTTGTGTGTTTTAAATGGGCTCTCTGATGGTCTACATTATTCTTTCTTTCTTTCTTCCTTCCTTTTTTTTTTGAGTGCCGGATGAGATGCAAAGAGCATCAAAATTTAATTTCAAAAGCTTTATCGATCTACAGCCACTGGCCCTGTTAGCTCATTGTCTTTTAAGCTTTCTTTCTAATTTTAAATTTCTGACTAGCTGCAAGACGTACATTCCCCGAGGCACAAAAATTTTGTGTTTTCAACTCAGCCCTGAAATGTGTGAGCATCACAGAAGCTGTCCACTTACTGTCAACACATTCAAATACATGCATGTAGCGACGGAAAACAAACGACTCAATGTTGATGACTCTGTGATGACTTTATTGCCCAAACCCCAGAAAATCCCCAGTAAAAATCAACTCCACTTTCCATGTACGCCAATGGCTCCTGAACACTGTATATAACTTCACACTTGTAAACTCGCTGCTATAACCCCAAATAGTACACCCAGCACTGGTGCCATTTGCAATGACTAGCCTGCTGAACAATCACTGCATAGGCCTCTTGTAGCATCTGTGTGGCGGCACCTTCATATACCAGCTTCAGGAACACCAGAGAAATGTGACATGCACCATGCCTTGTCAGACAAAGAAGGGAAGTACCAGAAAGGGTGTGCACCAAACACCAGGTGTAATAAGTGACCAGTTAACCCTGGTTAATTCGTACAACTTTTAGTTAGGAAAGTGACCAAATGATGGCAGCACCGACCTGTGCTGGACATACAGGTACCCCAGTGTGAATGACCACTGGCAGGAGTGTTCAGTGATAAATGCTGAATACATTTATGCCACTCAGGCAAAATATTGGTACAACATACATTTAAAGCTGCATTGTCATATTTCCAAGTTACCAAGATAGTGTGTCACAGACAGAAAAAGGGTATCTTTGTGATTTCAAGGATAATTGTGTCTATTCCATTAACCCTTTCCCCCTTGAATTAAGACTGAGTCAAAAGCTTTCCTTGGCATGGGTTGGGCACTAAGTGTCCAACCCATGCCAAGGAAAGCTGTTGACCTGGGGCATGTGATCTTGATAGGTCTCATCTACAATTCTCGGTCAAATTGTTTTTTATTGCTGTAGAAATTTGTATGAGAACACCGAAGCAGACAGAATTGACTGCCAGCTGCTTTTAGCTGGTGTGTGGGTGTGGGAGGGGGGGGGAGGGGGGGGGGTTGCATAAATCTTTCTACAGTGGTACCTGATCTAAAATTGTCTGCAATTGACATGATATAAGACCACATGTTTTTTCAGACCAGTTTCTGAAGATGGGTGGTTGGATTCCTCTGTCAAATGCACCTTCAGCATAAGACCACTTGTTGCTTGAAGTAAGGACCAACAGTTACCTTAAACCTTTCTATCCATTTTGAGCAACAGTTTTCTACAATCATTTCAATTTAACTAAAACCTCAAGCAACAATTATTTTGAATATTTCTATCACATTGAAACAAGACCTTGACCAATGATGATCTTAAAATCTTTCTATCACTTTAAAAGAATACTTTTGGCAATAAGCAGTTATTTTAAAATCTTTCCATCTCATGAAAACATCACCCAAAACGTGACACTCCCGGTGAAAACTGGAGAGTTGACAGCTCTGCTTGAATGTTTCTATCTGATGAAAACAAAATCTTGAGTCCTAGTTGTCTTGTATCTTTTTCCTTTCAGGAAATCATTTTCTTGTGATGGTCATTACGTCTGAATTTGTGGACACACATCTGTATATCAGTACAGGAATATGATACAGACAACTTAGAAAAGTCTAAGAGATGTGAAGTCATGGTGGCACCACTGAGGTGGAAGTACAAAATTTACACCTATTATATATTAGGTCAATAGTGAACTTTTGCAAAATTATCAGTGACCTTGACCTATTTTTCAAGGTTATTAAACATTATGGAAAAAGACACTAAATTCTACATGTTCAGAAATATACCAAATATGACGCAAATGTTTACCATATATAGAACTTTGATATTGGACAATATGGATGACCTTGACATACTTTCTCAAGGTCATGGAGGACACACATT
The DNA here is from genome assembly GCA_964020975.1 of Hermodice carunculata. Classification (NCBI taxonomy): domain Eukaryota; kingdom Metazoa; phylum Annelida; class Polychaeta; order Eunicida; family Amphinomidae; genus Hermodice; species Hermodice carunculata. The sequence continues at coordinate 7,536,316 of OZ026622.1, forward strand.
TCATGAAATGACTTTTTGTGTGCTGGGTCATTACATCTCAACTTGTGTTCCTACATGCATATGCCATTACAGGAAGATTATTCAGGCAAAAGTTTATTACAGAAGGAGTCATGGTGATGCCACTGGTGGTAATTATTGGAACTAACATCATACCTATCAAAACACATTAAATTAATTACTGTACTAATAAATTGAGATGGAAATGCAAAATTCACACTAAATATGTAAATTATGTGGTATGTTGTGTGACCTGGACCTGTTTTAGAGGTTATAAAGCACTTTAGAAAAGGACACTAAATTCAGTATGTTGACAAAGAATAAGGCAAATGATACCAAATGCACCACAAATATGTACATGTACCATGTGGATGTTTGGTACATGTATTGCATAATATGGATGACCTTGACTAATCTCTCCAGGTCATAGAGGGAATGCATTTCGGGAAACAATAATTTGATGCTGGTCATCAGCAGAGCACCATGCCCATATAGACCTCTTGTATTTAGTGTTTTATGTGTGGAATGCTCAGTGTGTGAGCTGAGTGAATGTAAACTAGGGACATACTGCCTGCCACTGCGTACCATCTATTGACCATGTGCTCCGTGCACAAGTTGCACTTGTGAGTTTGAGGAGGTGTCTTCGGCAAATGAGGGGTAGGCATAAAAATGACTTATGATCCTTGAAATTCAGTCTCTTTGGCAAATAACACAAGAGATAAAACTTCAAAATATGAAGAGCTAACGTCAAAATATGAAGGGCTGACTTCAAAATATGAAGGGCTTACTTCAAAATATGAAGGGCTAACTTCAAAATATGAAGGGCTAACTTCAAAATATGAAGGGCTAACTTCAAAATATGAAGAGCCAGTCTGTGACCTTGAGGGTCTGTACAGTATGATAATATGCCTATATGTGAAGTCTGTATTATATTTATTGTATTTATGTAAATAATTATTGTACATATGTCATCATGCATGCAGCATATTTGTTGTTATTTAACCTATTTTATCCCATAATGGGGCCCTTTGGAGGATAATAAAGGTATGTGTTACTGCTATCACGTCTGCTTTCCGTATCATATAGCACATGTACCGCATTACATTTCTAGAAAAATGGACCCATTCATCCACGCATGGCAGTGTTGGATGATTATGTTTTACTATGTATTTCTGGACTTTTTTTTTGTTTGTTTGTTTGTTGGCTACTTAAACAGAATATTCCATAGAAACATCATGAGCTAAATACAAACCATCATTCGCGTGTGTTTCTGGTTGGGACTCAATGGTTCTGCCCAGGAAACCACTCAGGAAACCACTCGCCGCTTCGCAGCTCGTGGTTTCCTGCTCAGAATTCTTTCATCACAACCAGAAACATTGCTCATAACAGTTTGTATCAGTAC
>OZ026622.1:7537914-7562914 GCA_964020975.1 Hermodice carunculata
ACATCTTATAACTGCAGACATTACAATGCACTTTTATTAAGGTGTATACTGCACACATGTATGTTGTATACATTAGTTGTCACATACAATACAAATAAATGTATGTCAGTGTCCTATACTTAGTGTCTAAAATTCCCAGACACCAGATTTCCAGCCCGGTAATATACAGGTACCAAGTTGCACATACACAAAAAAATGTATGGTGAATGTGATGCCTCATCCAATCACATTTTTAGTGTGTTACCCTAGCAGCAGAAGTGGTGTGTAATAATTTCAGAAGTTTTACATATAAATGATCCATTAGAATAGCATAGCTAGACCATCAATACGCTCCACCCAATGTGCTCCGTCCTTTTTAACCAATCACGGTTACCAAATTTGTTACCCTGACAACAGAGGCAGAGCATATTAGTTGCTGAAGCCTCACATATTAGTGGTCCATTGGCATAGCATATGCCGTCAATATGCTTCCCCAAATTCGCACCCTCCTTTTCAACCAATCACACTGCTACCCTAGCAATAGGCCTTTAACACTTAAGTATAGAATACAAATATCATCCCATGGTTTATTCTGTATGCTATTCTGTACATGTATTTCTCTCCCAAGGGCCTGTATCCGCCTGAGAGCTCTATCGATACAGGCCCTTGGGAGAAAAATATAGGATAACATACAGAATAAACCATGGGATAACAACATCAAAGTATCTACAATGTAGCTATCCAGAATACAGCACTGTAATTATGATATTCCTTTACATTGTATTACTGTCAAATGTATATTTGCATACATTTTGATGTGCCTATAACTTTCATTGTATAGATATCACTTTTCAGTGAGACAATTACCATATATCTCTCCCTGACACTGCCCTAGGCAGTTACAAAATGACCATGAAATAAGTCTTTTTATTTTACATACATTTTAAACCATGTACATATGGATACCATGAAAAGATGGTTAAATATAACATATTTCAGTCTTAAATTCACTTTTTCTGATTACAAGAAGGTGTGGGAAGGGCACTCGTTGGGTGACAAACCTAGGCATTTACCAAATTACCATAAAATAAGTCTTTTGTTTTTTTACCTATTTTTTAAATGATGTACATATGGATACCATAAAAAGATGGTTAAATGTAACAGATTCACACATACCGGCCGCCATTGAACCATTCTTTTTGGGGATGGGGATTTGGTGCAGTTGGTATGGACGTTTTCCATTTTCGGCTAGGTGATTGGTGCTGAAGGTTGCTGGTTCAAGACCTGGCCATTCCATGGTCACAAAACATGATATACTTCCGTGCTCCTTTGATGCTGGTGGACTTACCTATGTACAGTCCGCGATCTGAGCCAACTCCAAATACACTACTTGTAATGGATAAATTACAATGAATTGGGCCGTGTAGATTATGGCATTCATACAACTGGCCTCTATTGAACCATTCTTTTTAAGAATGGGGATTTGGTGCAGTTGGTATCTGCGTTTTCCATGTTCGGCTAGGTGATTGGTGCTGAAGGTTGCTGGTTCAAGACCAAGCCGTTCTGTGGTCACAAAGCATAATATATTTCAGTCTTAAATTCACTTTTTCCGATCCCAACAAGATGTGGGAAGGGCACTCGTTGGGTGATAAACAGTATTTTACTGAAACCCACCATGAAGCAAAGACAGAACAAAACAGTTTTGTCAAAATAGCTTAGATCTGAGGAGAAAGGTTGGGGATATAAAGTTTTGCTAGATGTCCATATTTCAATTATTTTACAAGGGTATATACATGTAGTAATATCTCTTTATATTGCTCACATAATATGCTTGCCTACGTCATAATGTTCATGCATTTGCATTTTGGATGCAATTTATACTATGACGTACCTAAATCTAGAATTTATAACATACTGTACAGCTGTCCATGTAATGTACTGTATCTAGTAATTATAAAACAAATTACAGTGTGCTGTATCTGTAGTCAGCATGACACCAACTAAACCTCAATCTGTAGGGTATAAATGAGAGGAGCCCCCCCCCCCCCCCCCGACGCATTTCGCCTCTTGAACGGAGGCTTCGGCCAACTACTAAAATACTAAGGAGCCTCATCGGGACGAGGGTTTGTAGTACTTTATTAAAGAATGCTCAGGTATATTAATATTAATAGTAATAAGGAGCCGCATTATTAATAAACCTGAGCATTTTTATATAAAATACTAAGGAGCTCCTCTCATTTGTACCCTACAGATTGAGTTTTAGTTGGTGCATTCTTATATCTACTTTTCTACATGAATCCACAGTAGCGGTTTTGAAGACACCGCTGCATCCCCAAGCGGATCCTGAGCCTCTTTCTTCATACACATGAGTGCTGGGGACACCTTCTTCTTAGCCTTTGTAGTCAGCATGAGACAGATTACAATGTGCTGTATCTAATCGACATGAGACAGATTATGGTGTGCTGTATCTAATCGACATGAGACAGATTATCGTGTGCTGTATCTAGTCAGGATGAGACAGATCATGGTGTGCTGTATCTAGTCAGCATGAGACAGATTATGGTGTGCTGTATCTAGTCAGCATGAGACAGATTATGGTGTGCTGTATCTAGTCAGCATGAGACAGATTATGGTGTGCTGTATCTAGTCAGCATGAGACAGATTATGGTGTGCTGTATCTAGTCAGCATACAACATCATGTTCTGTTTCTAATACCTACAAGACATAATGTCCTGTATCTTATCACTGTTGACTCATGCGTATAATGTCCTTTGTCTCACTATCATAAGACATATTAAAATGTGTCTGTATCCATATTAAGTCACTTTCAGACACATAATGCACTTGTACCTACGTGCAATAGTTTTAAGACATTACAATGTACCTTAATATGTAATAATTATAAGACATAGTCATTGTATTGTACCTGTATCTATAAGACATTACAATGTACCTTAATATCTAATAATTATAAGACACAGTCATTGTATTGTACCTGTATCTATAAGACATTACAATGTACCTTAATGTCTAATAATTATAAGACACAGTCATTGTATTGTACCTGTATCTATAAGACATTACAATGTACCTTAATGTCTAATAATTATAAGACACAGTCATTGTATTGTACCTGTATCTATAAGACATAATATAATGTACATGAATCTAATAACGATAAGACATTTATAATGTACCTGTATCTAGCAATTACAAAGACACAATATTGTGCTTTGTATCTTGTAACCATAGGACATAAATACAATATGCTGTATCTAATAATGATAAGGAGCATTTCATAGTAATGTCATGTATCAGGCAATCATGAGATATACATATATTATAATATGCTTGTATTACAAGACACATTATAGCCTATAGGGTACAGATATCTGAAAAAAAGACATAACACAATGTACCTGTGTGTAGTAATAAGGTATTTATAGTATATCTGTATCCAGTAATTATAAGACACATTATAATGTGTCTGTATCAAACATTTATACCACACATTACACTGTGCCTGCACTGAAACAGTTCATCCAACATTCTTTTGTTGCGTTCACAGCAAATTATAACTTCGTTTAATTCAGCTGTCAAAAGTAGCTGAAGTTGGATCAGCTGTAAATGTGAGCTTTAAAATTTGTGAATACAATGAAAGTTTTATATTGTGTGTATATATATGAAAATCCAAAACTGTTAAGCGCAGTTCCAATTCTTTGTAGAGTCTTTTCAGCTCATGGCAGCCAACAAGGCGCTTGTAGTGTCAAATCATGGTGTGTTTACATGCTAACCATATATGTGGACAATGGTAAAGGGGGGGGGGGGGTATGTTAGATGCTCTTGAAAAGAGAAACCTTGATGACAGGTATTTGAAAAAAGATTTTGGCCTACATTGTTTTTGTAGTTTCTCAAAACGATAACTCAAGATGTGTTCTCTGTGGCTGTTTGGAATTCTAGATTGGAAGAGAAATAAAAGGCTTCTGGACCCAGTAGACATCACTTGACCAGTCTCCAGAGCACCTCTTGTTCCCCAGATGGCTCCACTCACAACAGGTCCCATCAAATGTGGTGCCATCTGTTGTGTGACATCTTTCATTCAAAAGTTTCATCATGTTCTCATCCAGGTATGTGTTGTTTTTTTTCTGTCTTTTCAGGAGAGGAAATCCAAAGTGAACGGAAGACGTGAGCCCGTTAGGAGCGGCTGTTTAGTCCCCTGCTTGTACTCAGACACGTTGCACCTTTCCACATAGAGGGAGTATACAGCTTGCCCAAGTGTTCTTAACTACACTGGAGACAGTACATACTGCAGAATGCCAAGTACAGACATGGCAAATGCTGATTCTGAAACTGGAAGTACGCCCAAGCGGGGCAATGTTATAGACACCATCTGTGAGAAGTTCCATGGTATTCCTTCGTGTGTCGCATGCCTTTTGGTGATCATCTTACAAGACGTGGTGATGGATTTTTACCTGGTCAAGTACAACAATCCCGTGTGGTTTGCCTGGATTGTGCCTGACGTCGTTGTTTTTGCAGCATTCGTGGCAGCCTTTGTGTGGGCGTTTATACACATGAAGCACATTCGCAGAAAGAAAAAGAAAAACCCCGACTATAAGAGTAAGCCTAAATCCAGTCCCGGGGGCGAACTGCCAATGGCATATGTCGCATGGGGGATATATTCAATAATTCTGGCTGCTAAACTAGGCATTATTTTTAAGTCTATTGCATACAAGCTTAACGAGAAAGATCTGTTTGGGCCCAACATGCTGAAGATGGCGACTGGGCTGACTGCCCTGGTGTTCTTTCTCTTGGTGAGTACGCATCACGACGCACCTAACCACTCGGACAGGAAGCACTACATCGACTCCATGACCCACGGAGTTGCCCTGGACCTATTCGACAGCGCCAGCATCCTGGAAATACTCTTCTTTGAGCAATCGCGCATCGAGCTGCCCTTCTCTCTGCACAATGCCATCATTGCTATTGCGTGTATTAACATGATGTTACCCACAGTGCCTCTGCTGTCACTGAGTAGAACTCAATATGGTCAGGCAAAGATGACCAACATGATGAAAAACATTCACACTCTACTGTATCTGCTAGCAGTGAACGTCCCCAACATGGTTGTGAGGGTCATTATTTGGCACGGCCTTGATAAAGATGTCTCCATTTTTCTTATGAAGAACATTTTAATGGTAATCAAAGTCTTGTATGATGTCTATGAAAGTATATACGATGAAATTAACAAGCGAGCCAAGGCCAAACAAGAGCCTGAAGGCCATGAGATGAGTGACAAGATGATGGTGGATGCCGAGGGTGTGGCTGGTAACCGGGGTAAAGTGGACAAGGGTGATGAACCAGATGCAGCAGATAGCGATGATAAAATCACAGAACTGTAGCCACCAGTAGACTACAGGACTGACTCTGATTGGTTATGCAGAACATGTATCATAATGGTGATTATAACAAGGACTGACTCTGATTGGTTACGCTGAACATGTGTCAACTTGGTTATTATAGCCAGGACTGATTCTGATTGGTTACGCTGAACATGTATCAAAATGGTGATTATAGCAAGGACTGACTCTGATTGGTTACGCTGAACATGTGCCAACATGATGTTTATAGCCAGGACTGACTCTGATTGGTTACGCTGAACATGTATCAACATGGTGATCATAGGAAGGACTGACTCTGATTGGTTATGCTGAACATGTGCCAACATGATGTTTATAGCCAGGACTGACTCTGATTGGTTACGCTGAACATGTATCAACATCGTGATTATAGCAAGGACTGACTCTGATTGGTTATGCTGAACATGTATCAACATGGTGACTATATCCAGGACTACCTCTAATTGGTTGGGATGAACATGTATCAACATGGTGACTATAGCCAGGACTGACTCTGATTGGTTAGGCTGAACATGTGTCAACATGGTGACTATAGCCAGGACTGACTCTGATTGGTTAGGCTGAACATGTGTCAACATGGTGACTATAGCCAGGACTGACTATGATTGGTTACTGTACCAATATATGTCAACATGGTGGTCATGGGACTAACATTGATTGGTTGTGCTGTGAACATGTGTTAACAGAGGTGCCAAGTTGCCCAACATATAAAACGGGTGCTCAAGCTGAAAAATGTTGCAAAAAGCGGGAGTCCTATTATATTATAATGGAGGAAACAGGTGAAAAAGTGGGAGATAGACAAATTTAGGTGATTTATATCATTAGAAAAACGGGAGATCTGCCAAATCGGGAGACTTGGCACCTGTGTGTAAACATTGTGGTTATAGCTGGGAGTGCGACAACCTGGTGTTAGTGTGCGTTTACTCATCATGCGTTTGAGATACATTTGGCAGCTGCCAATGGGCACTGTTGATTGAGTAAAGTACCAATAATGGGTGGAGGTGAGGGTGATTGTTTGGTTTGAACATATTGGATTGATCAAATACATCATATGCAGCATATATCTCATCAACGTAAGTAAATGGGAAAAAGGCCAAAGCCCTATAAACCGGTTTCCCCTTAAACTGGCCAAAACCAGCTGGTGGTCAAATGTTGTCTGCTTCGGTGTTTTCAACTAATTTCCACAGTAATGAAAAATAATTTGACTGAGAACGGTAGGCAAGACCTGTCAAGATAATATGCCCCACATCAAGAGCCTTCCTTGGCAGGTTGGGCCTAACATATGCCACGGAAAGCTGTTGACTCAGTCTTAGTTCAAGGGGAAAAGGGTTAAAATCCCTCTTGTGGGGAAAAGACAACACACAGGACAGAAGTAGACACTCCAGTCACACAGTGAGGGAGGTTGTTTAAAAAGTTGCACTGTGTGGAGCATTCTACTACATTTACAGTTCCAAAGACATGGAAGAAGGGCATGAATCCTAGTTTTCCAAAGTAGATAGAATTATCCTTCAACTGCTTCAGGAGCCTCATTGGCTTTGCCCATTGCTCATGTCAGGAGAACAAAGACTACTATAAATTGGAAAACTGAGAGGTGAAAAACAATTCAAATCTAAAATGGAATAACGTTTGTAATGCTGCCCATTGTCGATGCAGTTATTGTACAATAGGCGTCGGCAGATTTAAGTGTTTCCAAGCACTTTTGTCGTAGTTTTTGAGTTGAAGAAACCAGGACCAGTGTTTTGCTTATCTGGAACTTTCTTAACTTTAACCCTTTCCACCTTGAACCAGCCAAAACAAGCTGATGGTCAAATGTTGTCTGCTTCAATGTTGTGACTGATTTCAACAGCAGGGAAAAACTATTTGAACAAGAATTATTGTAGATGAGACCTATCAAGTTCACATGCCCCAGGTCAACAGCTTTCCATGGCACGGGCTGGGCATTCATTTCTTGGAAAGCTGTTGCTCAGTATTAATTAAAGGGGGAAAGGGTTAAGCATTTTCAAACATTTGTCACAGTCCTTGGGTGCTTAAGAAACAAAGGCTTGGTGTGGTGCTTAAATGCAAAACTCTTCAACATTAACTAATTTTGTATGTGCAACCATAAGCCAGGACAGCTGCTTTTGTACTGGAAGTGGGAGGAATACTGAAATCTCTGGTGCTATGTCCACAGTACCCATATGCAAGATACTGGTATATGCAATGTTGTATTGGATCATTGGTGACGATAGATGTTTCGCATCACAACAATAAATGTCATACGTTGTGTTCCATTTGGTTGTTTGGTGGCTTTCATAGGATAACATACATCAGCAACAGGTGGAGCCACCAGCGCAGGGGGAAGTAATGGATGACGCATCACTTCCTGTTGGCAACAACTGATCAAGCAGAGGAGCTAGGTTTGGCTATCAGCCAAGTGGCTCCACCTACTCTTAACTGTAGCTTACTTGGGAGAAGTATACTGGTGGCTCCATCTGTTGTTAACAGATGCTATTAGATTACATAGGAGAGTCTACTTGTGACAGATGCACCAACTGCGTGAAAGCTACATGCTCTAGCAGTCACATTGTGTAGTTAATGTGTTGTGCAGGTAATTACTATATGGTCATGAAAACATTAGTCATGTCTTCTCATGTGGGTCATTATACGCTGTGCTTATGTGAAGCTTTGGTAGAGCCTGTATTCCTAGTGTCAACCGAGAAATAGTACTTTTTGAGCATTTCAAATCGTTGAAAACATAACAGACAAAAGTTTGGGTCAATTTAAAAATTGGTATGTAAAATGGAGCAAGAACAATATATGTATTTCGATTTGCCTGCTGAGCAAACCAAGTTCCATGTGTCATAAGTGTGCATGTCTACCCTCTCTGGTCGCTCTTGCTTGTCACGGTAACTATCAGCAGTAAACTAAGGAATAATGATTACCAATGGGCAGGATGATAGCGAACAACTTCCTAATTGGCAAATTGTTTGTTGCAGTTTTACAACTCCATCAAAATAAAATCATGTACGCACCAAGAGGACCCCATGCAGTGAAAAAAAAAAAAGAAGCACGGAGCTTGGTCTGCGTTGGAATGAACATTGCAATATGCTTGTGTGGTGTCTGTTATGCCATGTGAATGTGTGAAAATGGCAAAGAAATAGGTCTGCTTGCAATGTATAAAATGTTACAAGCCTAGGCTAGGAAACGTTACGGTATTGTCATGAAAGTTTCTGTATTGAATTTCACTTGCCAACAATCAAACAGTGTTTGTGCTACAGTGTGCATAGTCAGGCCACGATAGATGATTCTTTGAACATCATGGAGCAATAGCTTTGATTTTAGATTTGTCTTTGTTTGAAATCGTTCCTTATGGAGACTTATTTTTATTATTCCATGTTGGGGAGTTAAATATGTTTTTGGGGGAGTTAAAACGCAAAAACCATTTTCCATCCTAGTCACATGACCAAAACATTGTTATAACTGAATTGTGATGCACCAGCACCAATGACACAATCCTTTAATACATAACCAAAATTAAATGTTTGCAGTGACTACTGGCATGACTTGCCGAAAAAAAAAGAGAAAACACACACACGCTGACCGAGGACTTTGGCAACTTAACCATTTTTGTATCAAATGGCACAGTTATGGTTGTACTTTTTGATATTTAAACAAAATTTTATTGACTAATTCAATTTTAAAAAGTCATGTGTCATTTAGTCCAAATTATGATAAAAAAAATAAAAATGGGATAAATGAGTTATAATCCACAAAGATATCTATTCAAGTTACAATATATATGTATAAAATCAAAATTTGGTTTCACAATGCACATATTTTTTACAGGGACACTGTGGGGTGTTGCATAATTCTGGTGCTTTACACGTAGAATAAAATCTTCCTATTGAGACCACCTTCACAGCCCCATTACAATCAGTTTGTTCCAGTCTCATTTTGGGTTTTATTTTATAGTATTTTATTTTTTAAAGACCACTTCTCTGTTACAACCAGTTTGTTTGTGTCCCATTTTGGGTTTTATTTATCATTTGTCCATGTTAAGACCACTCCCCCATCATGCCTTCTTTCAGGACTTCTTTTGACCTTTCCTTTGGCTGGCCAGAGTCTGTTATCTGTGGTACATTAGTGCATCCCAACATTGCAACTCTGTCTCCATCCCCTTCTAGAAAATAATACACATGTTGAACAGGTTGCTCTGTGGAAAAATCTAGTTTTATATGCAGCAGTTCTTGGAATATATGATATAGTGTGATACCAAGAATTTTTATGTAATAGAAAATAATTCAAAGAACTTGCATGTAATATGAAATTATACGAGAACTTTCATGCTGCGAGTCATTTTCTTAACCCAAAGTAAATTTTAACTTACAAAAATTTTGGTATATGTAAGCATTAATTTATTTTAAAACCCCAAATGAAGTATTCTTATGAATCATCTTTGAAATTGTCATGTATCATATGTCAAAATTTGGAAGTTCTAATCAAAATACAAATTAAATGGAAGAAATGATTGAAACTATTCAAGGTTTACTTGAACCCGTGACACTGACAACAGTGGAGACTTACAACAAGTGCACTTCATCCAGATGTATTTCTGGCACTAATGGCTAGCTTTTAGTCAAACAAAGGCTGTGCTTATCATAAATCTCTATGTGTTAAAAGTTTCAGGGATTTTTTGCTTTTTTTGTGTCTGCTGACCATGGGTCGCAAAGCTTATGCAATCGCTCATATTAAGGGACATGTTTTATTAATGAAAATCTAGGGTTCCTTTCATTATTGGTGGCACCACCTAGTGGATTATGTAATACACCAGCCAAAAAGTGAAAAAATTGAAAATGCTCTGGTGTGGTGGAAATATTCTGGAGGCTAATATGTCATACCTGAACAACACTAGTGTCGCCACCTGTAGGTGAACAGGAAAGATGGGTTAATTTTTGTTAAAAATTTATGAAATTCATTATCTTGAGAAATTGTAAAGCTAGTTTCACCAAATGTACAACTTGTATGGCGTAAAAGTTGAATATTACATAATATGGATGACTTTGACCTACTTTCTCAAGGTCACTGGGGGAATATATTTCAGGAATTGTATTTTTTTGATGGTCATTACATCTGAACTTGTGAACATGCATCCATATATCATTACAGGAATATTACACAGATGAAAGGGTGTCATGGTGGTGCCACTGGTGGTAATTATTGCAACTAGCATCATGGGTATCAAAGACGCGTTTAATTCATTATTGTGATAATGAATTGAGACAGAACTGCAAAATTTACTCCAAGGATGCATTAAGCGAATGGTCAAATTATGTGAAATTGTGGATGACCTTCGCCCATTTTCATGATCATTACGTAGTGCTGCCCCGCTGAAAATCTCTGTATTGAAATTTATCTTGACTTCTAGCATTTTTTTTCTGCTTCTTTACATAACAAACACTTATTTTTGAGAAAATCTGTTGCAAAATTTTGCTACAATACTCCAGTCGGACAGCCCTGTTACGTCTGAATCTGTGGACATATATCTGCATGTATGTACCATTACTGGAAAAGTATTCAGGCAAGATATTGTATGCCATGTGGAGTCATGGTGGCACCACTCGTAATAGTAATTGGAAGTACTCTCACAGGTATCAAAAACACATTAAATTAATTTTTTGACGATTATAAATTGAAATGGGACTGCAAAATTAACACCAATTGTATGTAAGGTTAATAGTCAAATTTTGTAAAGTTATGAGTGCCATGGACCTACTTTTCAAGGTCATAAAGCACATAAGAAAAGGACACTAAATTCTGTACATTGATAAAGAGTAAGGCAAATGTTACCAGATGTAATACGTGTGTCATACGGAAGTTTGATATTGCACCATATGGATGACCTTGACTAATTTCTCAGGGTCATGAAGCAATGCATTTCAGGAAGGGTCTTTTTTGGGGGGTGATGGTCTTCAGATTATGTCAGCAAAGCATTAGACCCATGGGCCTCTTGTTTTGAAATTGATTCATAAAGAAGACTGAGGGTTACAAAATTATATTGCTATTTTTTGGCACATCAAAACATGAGGAACAATTTGTAAGGATTGATTCAGATATGAGACTTATTTTTGTAGTTCATCAAATTAGTCGTCAGATATATACATTTACGTCTTGAAATTTGACTATTTTTTTGATGTTTTGTAATATTTTTATACCAGTGCAACATAATGATGTCATTTGGGGAAGTCACTAGATTCTCCAGATCTTAGCAGTCATGGGGATATGTATATTTATGTTAACAAAAGATATTTCTGGCCTATACGGGTTTGAACAGTCTCCATACCATTAACATAAACATGCTTTCCTGTTCAAATCATCCTAATGTAAATCGTCATCTGTTTTAATTTCTCTTGCTTGCCTAAATTTCATGTCAATAGACAAAAATTTTGGAGCAGTGTAGATCAATTATAGAACAATTGGTGCAGTGCTGGGTGTAATACCAAGCCATGAGAAGCTATTGATTCAGTGGTAATCTGAGGAGCAAGGGGTCAACCGGTTTTAATTTGCCGACAGCTGGACACTGGGGAAAGTGTCTCATTTTTCAAGAAAAAAACTGTGGTATGAAATTTGTGCATGACATGTCGTAATCTATAAACTACATGCCAATTTCAACTGTCCAGTTATTATTAGAGGTCAGCAGTTGGACATGGCCACATATGCAGCCTGTTCTTTTTGTCATCCTTTTGGACAAGGAAGTGAGAGAAATGAGGCAGTTCCATCCATTGTTTGAAGTTATACCAACAAAATCATGATTTAATCTGACTGTGACACCTTGCCTTTTGATAGGTTTGTATGCCCCGATTTACACACATGCACAACTGTGGAAAGGGGACGTGTTTAGATTGGATGGTTTGATCTGTGACAGACATGTTAAACGGAGTTCATGAAAAATGTTTTTCTTCTGCTGAGACCTGAAAGCTACAAATCTTGTGTTGTGTATGCATGGTTTATATTTTCTATTTTAAATCTCAAAGTTAAATGTCCTGCACTATTTGGCCATCATCAATACCTGATTTCCACTGGACAAGTCCTGTGCTCTCCTCGTCTGTTGCAGTCATTGCCTCTTTGATGGTTACAGCATGCTTAAAGTGTAAGCATGGTGGTTACAGCATGCTTAAAGTATAAACATGGTGGTTACAGCATGCTTAAAGTGTAAACATGGTGGTTACAACATGCTTAAAGGCTGTACAAGTCGTATCTCGAGTGTTCAGCATGCGTAAAGGCTGTACAAGTCTTATCCCAAGTGCCTTGAAGGCCACCCAGGGTGTAGATAACATGTTTGCTCATTGAGAAAAGGTTAACAAAATGATCGTACAGCACAAAAGGGTCACATGTCCATCAGTTCAAGTATGGATGCATCTTTCTCTTGAGTGACCACCCCAAGGACAAGTTGAGAAATGGTCACACCATGCATGTGTTCTGTCACTGGCAATTAAATAACTTGGAAAGATAGCACCTGGGACACCAGAGTTTCCCTTTTGATTCTAATTTCTTAGAGTCTTCCATACTCTTTGAGATTCTTTGGGGTGGGGTAGGGTGGGGTGGGGGGAGGATCTCCAGTGCTCTCAGAGGGTCACAGGCATATAAAGTTTCAATAAATCTAATTAATCAACATTTGGGGTCCATGTTCTGGGATTTCCAGGGGATCTCTTGTACCCTTTAAGTTCAAATTTGGGGGTCAGGAGCGAATTTCTATGCATAATATATGCACATTTGTGCTTGAAGGGAAATGCTACGGAGTGATAAATGTGGTCTTGAAAGGCAGCAGATCTCTTAAAGGAGGGACAATTATACAGCTGTCTTCAATGCTATACTATGGGCATGTTTACCACAGATACAGACTCCATGGAGTTTTAGCAGACTTCTCTTTGTCAATCTTCAGGTGGTTCATCAGGCACATCCAGAACATGTTTAAAATGAAGCTGACATACAACAATATATATTTTATAACATGTATTTTGATGTTACGGCCTTTTATATGATCAAGGAAAAGTTCCCTTGATTCGATGTATGCAGTGGACTTGGTTCTGAGAGGTATTCGTGAAGTATGATTTTATTTACTTGTTTTGAACAATGCTTTTTTGCTTCCTGCTCGAGTACAGTGATGATGTATGCCTTTGCTTTATGATAAGTTTATTCAATATTTTGTAATAAATATATGGATATCACAAAGGACTTCTTGTGTCTTCAATGCTGGACTTACCGATTCAATTTATTTTTGTGTACATGGAGTGGGTTCTTTTGCAAAGCATTCATTCATTTTTTTCACACATGTCTTCAGGGCAATTTTCAAATTTATTTAAAGAATTCTATATATTGGTATCCCACCTTTTGGCTCACTTAGTTATGATGTAAAAATTATTGGATATATTGACAGTTTTAACATACACTTTTGGAATATGAAAAAATATTTTGTTTGCTGCAGTTACAATAACACGTAAGCGATTTTGAAATTCCAGGGCAAAATTTCCAAAATTGGAGGATATCTGATTGCATTTTGGACACACAATTGCAGCGTCCGTGGAAGATTAGGAAACAAGAGTGGGGCATTTAAACAAAATTGGCCGCAAAATCAGTTTTCAAGGACTTTGATGGACCAACCTTTAATCCTTAAATTAAGACTGAGTCAACAGCTTTCCCACTAAGTGCCCAACCCATGCCAAGGAAAGCTGTTGACCAGCAGCATGTGATTTTGATAGGTCTCTTTGAGTCTACAATGCTTAAATTGTTTTTCATTACTGTTGAGTTTAGTTGAAAACTTAAGCAGACGACATTTGACCACAAGCTGGTTTAAGGGGGAAAGGACTAAATTCCAAGCCTTCAAAATATGAAATGAAATTCAAGGGCTCCAAGGTACATCTGAACCCTGCAATGTCCTTTGTGAATACGACGTAGCTGAAACAAGGAAGACAGCTGAAATGCAGGCTGCAGGCAACTGATGAAGGTTAGTCAATGTGCAGGAGCAGGCATGCAGACTATTTATCCCACACAAAATGCTCCATAGTTAATGCAAAGACAATCTGTTTGAATTCCTAGATGTGTGGGGAAGGGGGGGGAGGGGCAGAGGGGAGGGCACAGGTTTCTCATCATGTGGACACTGGTAAGAATTGCGACACTTCATTCTGTCCATACAAGTGATGGTGTTTCCAAAATACTCGACAGATATTAACCCATTCCCCTCAAGCTGGCAAAATCCAACTGGACGTAAATTGTCATCTGCTTCAATGATTTTTCTTTAGTAATTTTTAGCTCAGCTGACCTACTAGTCAGGCTGAGCTTTTAGGAGGCTGAGTCGTCCATTCACAATCACATTTTTGACTTCTTCTTCAAAACTGTCACCCATATTCATTTCAAACTTGGTGAAGGCAATGTACTTTGGGTGCGTCTCTGCCAAGTTATATGGTCACACTCCAGTGATTTTTGGGGGGCAAATCTGAAAAAATATTCCTTCTCCAAAATTGCACACCCAATTGCTTTGATATCATACAGGAACACTCCTAGGGACCCTTGCTTTTTAATTATGCACCACGGGTTGCTGCATTTTTTTTCTATTTTTTCATGATTTTTGTGTGTTTTTGCTATTTTGAACTTCACCAAAACCAACACTCAGATTAAGCTGAAACTTGGTGGATATTTTCCTTGTGAAAGGGTTAAACAAAGCTGTTCAGTAGGTGCCACTGTTATGGATTCCTGATTTTTAACGATTTTTTTCAATTTAGGTACTTATCGGTAAATGTAGTTTTCCTATTGATTACTATGCAAGTCAATGGGCATTCTAATGTTAATTCACCTTTTCGCCTTCTCCAAAACCGTCAGCCAGATTGACTTAAAACTTGGTAGCAATTTACCTTGGGTGGGTCTCTATCAATTTAGTCCAAATGGTCATGCTACAGTGATATTTGGATTTTTTAATTATTTTTTTTTTTTTGGGGGGGGGGGCAAATTTTAAACAATCTTCTCCAAAACTGTTAACCCAATTGCCTTATATCACAGACGAACATTTCTAGGGATTCCTAGTCTTAATTTGTTCACCAGGTGGTGCCGCAATTTTTTTTTTCTATTTTTTACTGATTCTTTTGTGTGTTTTTGCTTTTTTCAACTTCTTTTCCAGAACCTTTACTCAGATTAGCCTGAAACTTGGTGGATATGTTCCTTGCAAAAGAATCAACAAAGTTGTTCACTACGTGGCACTTCTGTGGATTCAGGATTTTTAACCATTTGTTCAATTCAGCAAATGCACCTTTCCTATCAATTACTATGCAAGTCATGGGCATTCTAATGCTACTTCAAATTCTCTGAAACAGTCATCCAGATTCACTTCAAACTTGGCTGCACTGTACCTTGGTAGGGTCTCCAAGTTTGTTCAAATGAACACACTTCAGTGATTTTTGGATTTTTGATGAATTATTTTGGTTCTTTTTTGGGGTTAATCTCAAAACATCTCCAAAACAGCTCACCTAATTGCTTTGATATTACACAGGAACATTCCTAGGGTCTCCTAGTTCTTAATTTGTTCACTATGTGGCACTGCAATTTTTAGCGCAGCTGACTTGCTAGTAAGGCTGCGGTTATAAAAGGCTCACTTGTCTGTCTTAGAAATACTTCCAAATGTCATATGCACTCAGCATAACATGGGTCTATTTCTATTCAGCTGCAACCTGTCAAGCTTAGGTCAGCTGAGCATGGGCTGTTCACACAGCCCTCTAGTTGTTTGAATGAAGTACAAATGTTATAATTGCGGATGATCCTTTCAGTATTGCATGCCACAGGTCAACAGCCTTCCCTGAGGCAGGCTGGACACTGCCTCCTGTGACCCCAGGAAACCTGTTGACTGCCTTATTTAGAAGGGGGGAGTGGGAAAGGATTAACCCTTTCCAGCGCCCAGATGTAAATTGTTGTCAATTGTTGTCTGCCTTGACATTTTTACTTAAATTTCTCGTTACTACACAACATTTTTACTGAGATTTGTATGCAAGACCATTCATGATGGCACGTCCTAGGTCAATAGCTTTCCTTGGCACAGGTTGGATGCAATGCACTCAACCCGTGCCAAGGATAGCTATTGACTCGGTCAAACTCTGACCAGGAAAGAATAGTTAAACCTGCACTGCTATTGGAAATCCCTAACAAACAACCCCTTTCACTCAATAACCAAGTCCCCTACACATTGCCAGTCAGGTCATGCTCCATCTGTACGAGCGCCTGGAGCAGGACATGACAGGTAAAATTCTTTACTAAGGCTTGACCAGCAGCAGGATATACCATGATTTATGAACAACTAGAACTTTGTACAAAACGGCTTTATTGTCATAAAAAAATAATTACGATACAAAAAGTATTTTTCATACAGCCATCATGAATCATGTCCACTCTCTCCAGTCTGTATATATGGATAAATGGAAATATACCGTGGGGAGGGTGCAGTCTTTTTTTTTATTATTGTTGTTGGAGTCTTACACAAAATCATATCATAAATATGAGAATTTACAAAGTACACCAGTACTTAATATAAACACCACCTTTTATGAAAGACTGCGTGACTTTTAAAGACTTCTCCTTCAAGACACTCCGTCTATTTCTTTGTTATTTAACCTATAATTAAAGACCACCTAATATGCAACAGTCCTTTTGGTTGACACCAGAAACAAGTGATGCTTTGCTGGCAACTCTTGTCATTTGACCTTCAAGTTTCTTTGTTCTTTTGGTGAACTTTTTTTTTGTAAATTTATTCTCCATCACAGGTTATGACATGATTTCTGTGTACAGGTTCACAAAGCACAATGTCCAATTTTGGCCTCCCTTCAGTCATTGTTTTTGTTTTTTTATTCAAAGTTAACCTGGTGTGTTTCTTATACATCAGACTAAAGTCACCCTCAGAGAATTGTAACCAGGGAGCCTTAACCCTCTCATGGCCGAGTCAACAGCCATCAGTGCACAGAGGCAGGGTATTGGCTTGAGACATTTTGTTCTTGACGACAAAGAAAGCAAAAATTCAGTCCAGAGAGTCTTGACCCTGCCAAATAAAGATCCCACTTTTTGCACCAGTTTTCACTTGCGTCTCAAATTGTAATTTAACACATGCGGCTTGGGACCACATCACCATCATCAGGTCATCGGTCACTGACCTAAACAAAAGGTCAACATGCACAGCAGGGTTCATTGATACAGGTAAGTCTAGTTTCATTATGCAGCCTGACTTGTGCCTATAATGGTCAATGTTCATGAAAGGGTTCCATCAATAACGACTGTAGTTTCATTTCATATAGTTTCTCAGCATTTTGACTAATCTTGACCTCTGACTTCAGCAAGGTCAGTTTCTCGTCTAAAGACAGTTTGCAGTCCTCTAATTGTGTGCCTGCACCTGGATATGTCCCTTCTGCACTTGTGTATGGCAGGTCATGGGTCAAAGGTTGTGGAAGTGGGGTCACCATGAGCAGATTTGTCGATGGCGGTGATAGGGCTCCCTCTGAATCCAAAGCATTTTGCAAGAACTCCATGTACGCCTCCTCATGTTGTCGTTCCTTAGCAACATGATTTCGTAACGTGTGTGCCACATCACACGCTTGCACGTAATCCTGGCTCAGCCGTTCAATGTCAAGCGTGTGTGTGCTGGTTGAATCGTCTGCTCTGGCTGACTTGAAGCCAGTACTTACGCTGTCCCCAGTCAGCTGCAGCTTCCTCTTCTCCGCTCTGGATATAGTCTTTTCAAACCCAGGAGATTCTGAAAAGCATGAAGCAAGTTATTACACGGTGTCTATAATTGCTACAATAATAACGACTGCCATTTGGCAGACATACATACATCTGTCTATATGCATTTTGGCAGCCCACCACATAGGCACTTACTTGAGATCAAATGAATATGCAGCAAAGCCACAGAAAAAGAGGAAAGTTCAAGGAAAATCTTCAAATATTATGAGCTGAGGAATTACCCTGCTCAAATATTAACTGATGCTAAAATAAAAGTGGACTCAGTCGACAGATCCACTCCTTTGTCACCCAAACCGACCAATACAAATTTTGATCAGAACTTTCTACCCCTCACTTCCCCTTATCAAAGAAATTATCCAGGGTCACTGGAGAACTCATGAAGCTTTTATTGATAAGGAAGTGATTGTATGTTTGATCCTGGTAATTAGTGCTGGGACTACTTGCATCTTTCATTATCAATTATCTGAAGTTGTGTTAAGTTTTTATCGATAGTTGTATTGATTATTTCAAGACGCTGCGTCACAGTTCAAACTTTCGTGAGAGGTATAACGAAAGACATTGAAAATTCAATATTTCATACTACTTAGCCCCTATCACGCCATTGTTGTGGATTCGAGCAGTGAATGCAACGCAACATGGCATTGCAAGCCAACCTTCATCAGCTTTCAGCTGGCCAACAATGTTAATTTACCTGCGAGCGTGTGCATTTTATCGTAGACAAACTTCAATACTTACAGATGGCTGTTCCAATTTTGCGGTTAAAAAAAAGTATATTCTTTGCTAATTGGATAAAAAATAAACAACTGTCCAGTTTTTGTAATATTTTGAATGATACAGCGATAAAAAATACCTCAAAACTTAGTGACTTTGCACCTTTGCTGGCATGATGTTTTGCACCGTCCGCCATTATATTTTATACTGCTGGAATCTTCATATTTTTGTCTGTCTATGTGACAAGCTCTGTCTATGTGACAAGTTCTCTTACTGGCTAAGAAAAAATATTCCTGGGGTATCCCTCCAAAAATAGCCAAAAATGGGCTTGGACACATCATTTTACTGCATTATAAATGCGCTACGATCACGTGCCGCTCACTGTCCAATCAAACTCGTCTTTCCAATGCCATGTGCAGGTCTCATGTCCGAAATGTTGGAAAACAAGTTGTATTCACGCAAAGACTATTGGACCAAGCTGCTACATTTTCACAAAAAGACTTCGGTCGCACAAATCTAGATACAGATAAAGGCAGGAGTAAAAATTCCTTAAGGAGGCAAGGAAAATATGCAGATTAGTCACTGCAAGGTGTCTGCGGCAAATAAGTGGAGAGCTACAGAAGATTTGCCTAAACACGATGTGTTGTTAAATGCTATCTCCAATGCGATGTTTTGGGGTAAATTTTGCAGTTTTATCCTTCAAAATGTCACAAAAAATGGGCATTGTTTGATTTTTATCCATTTAATAAGAATATACTTTTTTACCGCAAAATGGAAATAGCCATCCGTAAATATTGAAGTTTGTCTGTTTACAATAAAATGCACACGCTTGCAGGTAAATAAACATTGCGGGCCAGGGGAAAGCTGATGACGGTTGGCTTGCGATGCCATGCATATGTTGCTTTGTAAAAACAGGGACAGCACTTCAGATCACTCTTGATAAGCAGCGTTGGATAGAAGTAAAAGACATTCAGACACAAAGACATGGGGACATGTTGGCCTTTATTCGATTGTTTCATGATGTAAACCATTCAGTGAAACGGTCACATGATAAAATCAACACCAGAATTAGGCAATCGATCATCGAGTTTGAGCTGCTGATTGATCATCTAATCAATCATTTGTATTATCATCCCAGCACTACCGGTACACATCTTAGTCCATTCTAGGATTAGATACAATACAGGAACACCTCATCCTGCTGTATCTGGCAAAAGAGACAATGAGTGAAAGATGCAACTGAGTCAATTGCAAATGCTACTCCTGTCTGGGCACTTCACACAGCATCACTAGTACACAAACAATGAAGACATATAAAAACGCCCCTAAGAGAGGCTGCTGTGAGAGTTCCTGTCTAGTAAAGCCTTCCAACTTGTATCATGTGTAATAAACCTATATGTGGGTCAAATGATACACCGACTAAAAGACAGACTGCAAGAGAAATGTTACATAGTAACAAGGTCAGAGCACAGCCTTTCCAGCAGACACTATGCCCAAACTGACCCCCATGGACTCACTCTGGAAGTTCATATTTTTTTTAGTTCACTCCTCCTTGCCCAGAACATGCAAGACAGCTGCAACTAGACAGGAAAGATATTGGATGCACTAATGGACCATGTGGTATAACAAGTTTGGCCACCAAATGTCTCTTGAGTACCTACAGGTGTTGGGGTTCTGGAGTGGCATGGTTTATTACATGGATCAAGAACCTGCTGTAACAATTTTGTGCACGGACAGACCATATTCAAGTGTACAATGTGGAATTACAGTACAATAAACAGCTTCCCCATGCAAAAGAAAAAGATCTTATTTGTGCCAAAGTCATCATGCTTTGAAATGTTGCCTTTAATGCTTAAAGTTTGAATGTGTTTACCCGCCCCAGCCAGGGTGCAGCCATTTTAAAATGATGCACCATAGGAGTTTCCTTTTTTTTTTTCTCTTTCTCTCATTTGGATGGACTTGTTTCTGAAATTACCAATGCTTATAACACAACATAAAGCATGGAAACAATCTCAGAGGTATGAGTATATTTTCAGAAGCAAATAGTGATGGAATCTGTTTATTTCTGTTGCCAAAGTTATCATTCTTTTGAAGTGCTTTAACTTAAAATCCAAGTGTCAAAATTGACCGAATGTACCAATCATGACAATTCTTGTTGCTGTCCCCTTTCTTGTCACTTTTGATCAGTCCTTCAACTTGAAATATTGAATGGATTTTATATTGACAAATTTACACTTACAAACAAATAACTTACAAGATGTTCAAGACGTCTGTATGAATAAAATCATTTGTAGATGTAGGCAACAAAGCACCCACACAACAAAACCTATGCATGTTTGATCAACTGGAAGTAACTAGATGATAGTCTTGCGCGAGCGGCAGCTGCCTTGGTATGTAAGAGTCCCTCCCCCCCAAGCAGAACTAATTTTGTAATTTTCTACATGCTCAGGCCACTCTTTTTGGCAGGAATATGGTACACTGCAGAAACATGTTTTTTCCCAGAGGTAATAACAAACACCAATGTACAAGACCAGGGGCCAATTTCTCACATGCATTGCTGCAGTTTGCAACAAAGATGGGTGTCTGTGGCATGTGTTTGCATTGCCAGTGGCAGGCATTTTGTTTGCAGGCTACAGCAATTCCTTCCGCACACAAGTCCCTGAACAGACAACAATACTGTGCACTTGCGTCAAACGTCAGCATTCTACAGGTAATCATATATGTATGCAGTAGCAAACCTGCTTTCAGTTTCATGTGCAAGTTTAAATCCAAATCAAACTGAGGCATTTGCCTGCTAATGACAAGAAAACTAATGTTAATTCCAAATTATTATAATTTCAGATTTAAATTACTCCCAAAAAGAGCTTTCATTCAAGCAGCAACATGCTATACTTCCAGGAAAAAAATCCACCAGGTCAACAACTTTCCTCAGCAGACTTTGTGGGTGAAATGCAGCCATAGCATGGCAAGAAAAGCTGCAGGGCAGAAAGGGTGGACACAAACAGTCAATACTACTGCGGCGAAGAAGTCTCACCTTTGAGCGGCTGTCGTCTGGTGGCCTCTTTCCAGCACTCTGGTACGGAGAAGCTGTCCAAGTCTTCCTGACGATAATACACCAGCTGTCCACCATAGCTGGACTCCTGTACAACACAAATCATTCAAACATTTAACTGTAAGTACCCTACGTGCCTCAAGATAGTCAATAGACAAAGCAACTTGGACCTTTAAATCCAAAATTGCTCCCCTACATTTATTAACTGTGAAGTCTGCTTTAACTATTGCCATCTTCCCTTCTAACATACCCTTGACCCGATGTCAGATCCAGGATCCTTGGACCTGTAAATGTGACAATCACAAGTTGGATGGTGTTACAAGACAGACAATGCGGAGTCCAGTGAAATGAAATTCTTGACCTCCAGTGTCAACTGTCATCCAAAATAAAAATTCTGTCTTTAGGTTTTATTTAATACATAAATATGAGTGTTGTTCACCTTGTTTATTATCAATGTACTTATTTTTATGTGCATAAACTTTCGCAGTTGTCGATTTCAAGCATTTCACTGCAGTTTTAATTTGACTATTTTGGACATGTCAAACCTATGTTAAAATAGTATTACAAAAGTGTTTTTATTTTCACAATTTTGTCCCATCAACAAAATAAGCGGCAATGAAAATCCAGCAAAATTAAACAAACTTACACTACTTCAAAGTGTTTTTCATTTGGGGTTAGGTTTGACTGCTGTTAAAATCACAAATACATTTGAGACCATGCCATACTAAAAATGAATAGCAGGCCATCTTTAATATCTTGGATACAGCATTTTCATCTGTTTCTTTATAGTCTGTTGTGACATGCTGACTATGAGAATTATTAGAAAACTTGACAGTAAAAGTATGACACCTTATAACACCAGCAGGAACTCTCTTGAATAAGAAATCAAGCACAATTTAATGGGGAAAACATATTTTTTATCAAAAAAAAAAAGTACAGATCCCGATCGTGAAAAGCTACCAGCATCAAACTGGTGGGACAGAATTCTTACCTCCCCAGCATAGAGAGCAGACAGCTTTGCATTGATGCAAGCCTCCAGTATGGGAGTCCAAGGAACCTGTCTGTGGTCAGGTGGACCACTCTGTGTGGCTGACGTCCATAGCAGCAGCTCTTCATAATCCTCCTTTGCCTTACGTAACAGCCATCTGACCCTGAAAAAACACCAGGACCACTGGCAAGGAGTCTCCATCTGGACACCATCAAATATAGTTACCCACTATGGACGATTTCAACTTTTTAAAAAATCTGTTGTCCTGTAAGCAGGAAATTTAATATGGAGATTCTCATCTTACACTATACAGCAGAACAATTTTTATCTCATGAAAATCTGGGAGAATCTTACCATCCTTTGACCTATCTAAACAAAACTATCCTTTAAATTTTCTCTTTTCACTTGATATGGACAGTATTCAACCAAACCATGGAGTTGTGAAACACTGATGACACATGGCCACACTGTCAGAACAGTCTGCTGTTCCACTCCTTGTTCACATGTAAGCAATCTTCTGCTTGTCCACTTACCGTGAGTAAAGTGCCTCGCTGTCAGTCACCGTCAAAATGTACTCTATGATCTGGTCACACAGATCTGGCCAATCAGCATCGAGTACGGTGTGCCAGGCAAATAGAGGCAGCTGCAGGCTACAGATGTGTTGACGCACCATCTGCAGGGCACCCTCTTCATTCCAGCCAGACGCTGGAACATCTACAAAATAAAGTTGAACACTCAGACAGGCTGGAATGAAAATTATTATCTTGTTCAGAACAATAGGACCCATTTCACCAAAGATTGGCTCATCCGCTATTGAAGCACCAAAAAATGTTTGTTTTGATTAGTTATGTTTGTATGATTGTATTCCTTACCTGTCCAATAAGACTGGCCTCCCTCTCTATATGTCGGCAGGTAAAAAGAATGTCACAAATTGTTTGTTTGTTGACATTCTTCCAGTTATAACAAGAAAGTCCCATAATCTCAGTGGCAATAATATTCTTATATTCTTTTCACAGAAGCTTTCTTTCACATACCTGCGTCCTCAGTCAATGATTTTTGTATTGCTTGGCAATGCAACACCATAGCGCGGCCTTTACTACTGCAGCACGGAGTGAGTTACACTTAAACAGAAAGGACTAAAATTGCATCACAAGCGCCACCTACCTACTATAGATGTAACCTCTGGGGGAGCACTTGGGATGGCCCTCAGAGCAGGAGATGAAGCAGCCCTGGCCCCCTGCTTCACTACACTGTTATAGAGCTGTATCAGTATATCCAGTCTCTGGAAAATGAACACACTGACATGTAAGTACATCACATTACTCGCTGTTTAACCCTTTCCACTTTAAACTGACCAAATCTGGCTGGTGGACAAATGTCGTCTGCTTCAGTGTTTTGTTGTTTTTTTTTTTGACTAATCTCAACAGTAATGAAAAACAATTTGAATGAGAATTGTAGATCACAGGCCCCAGGTCAGCAGCTTTCCTTAGCATGGGTTCGGCACTTACACACCAAGGAGAGGCGTTGACCCTTAAACTCAGCCTTAATTCAAAGAGGAAAGGGTTAAAAACACAAACAGACACACTACAAATGTGGCAGACCCATGATAATAGTAGTATCTACATGTATTTGCGAGGGAGCACAACATGAATATTGTACTGCACTCCATTATACAATGTGCATACCACACAAAACTCTGTAATTTTAAGATGAATGGTACCGCATACAAT
This sequence comes from Hermodice carunculata, assembly GCA_964020975.1. Lineage (NCBI taxonomy): Eukaryota > Metazoa > Annelida > Polychaeta > Eunicida > Amphinomidae > Hermodice > Hermodice carunculata. Next base: position 7,562,539 of record OZ026622.1, read on the forward strand.
ACAGAACATAAGCTCTGCATGTCCAATCTTGATCACTGTAATTAAAGCAACATACACAACAACTTGTGTACACATCTGTGACTTGGTATTACAGTGTTGGGTGGAGTAAGTACCTGATGTGGTAGACGATGCTGCCTCCTGGTGGCAAGGTCCTGGTAGATCCTGGGATAGAAGTGTGCGGCTAGGGCATCCTCCATCAAGTCCCTGAGAGGCAGACTCTGCAGCCAGGCAGGCTGGGGTTGACCTGGTGAGGAGTCGGCCAGCCATCTCACTGCTTCCTGCAACTGTAACAGTAGCCATTATATTCAGGGGAACTTGTAATAATATGACTGCACGTTTTATACATACCTTATTGATTCTGACAGGGCTTAACTCA
>OZ026622.1:7563114-7755538 GCA_964020975.1 Hermodice carunculata
AGAGATGAGGAATGGGCATGTCCCCTGAATGAATAGTACAGGCATACAGCTGAAGCATGACTCTCTCTCTCTCTCTCTCTCTCTCTCTCTCTCTCTCTCTCTCTCTCTCTCTCTCACTCTCTCTCTCTCTCTCTCTCTCTCTCTCTCTCTCTCTCTCTCTCTCTCTCTCTCTCTCTCTCTCTCTCTCTCTCTCGAGAGAGAGAGAGAGAGAGAGAGAGAGAGAGAGAGAGAGAGAGAGAGAGAGAGAGAGAGAGAGAGAGAGAGAGAGAGAGAGAGAGAGAGAGAGAGAGAGAGAGAGAGAGAGAGAGAGATCTCTCACACATACACACACACACACACACACACCAAGTCTGTCCCAATTCTTTGATGTAACAACATAACTACATTCATTGTGTTGATGCTTAAAATCTCATGATGATGATGATGATGATGATGATGATGATGATGATGATGATGAAATACTTCTAAATGATTACTGTCTCACCTGATCAGCAGAAGAGCGGCTGTATTCTTTCACTGCACGGGCATGGTCTACTTTGGGATTCTGTCCAGGCTGTTCAGAGAGAGAGAGAAAGTATTCAAATAAGCAGATATAACATGTCCTTTTTTTATGATACATGTATATGATACCTCAAATTAATGCCACTTACAAATGTATACATCTTTGAATTTGCTACATAAAAAGAAACGCCCTTTATCAAATAACTTGCTGATGTATTACAAATAACAAACTTGCAAGGAAAAAAAAAGTTAAATATATGTATTGTATATTAACAAGCGAGACACTATATATATATATATATATATATATATATATATATATATATATATATATATATATATATATATATATATATATATATATATATATATATGTGTGTGTGTGTATATAAATATATATATATACATAAAACCCTCCCCCTACCCCCATATTTGCTTTTTTTCTCACCACACACTGACAATATATTTCAAAATAATCATTCAGATTAATAACTGGATGACCTCTTACCTCCAAATAGATAGCACAAAGCAAAAAATGAAAAAAATGTTTTCCATACTGTGGCCATAAAGCAACCTTGACCTTCACCTGTTAATTGTTCTATTAGTTTGACACTATTTGGGGGTTTTTTTTCCTGTTTTTTGTACACGTATGTGGTATAGATGTAAAACAATTGGTACATGTAGTATTATCCTCGAAATTCTCTTTGACCTTGCCCTTGGTCACGACCTTGATAGGCGTTCAGTTTTCAAAAAGTTGGTTTCCAGGCACTTATGAATTTTCGTAATATGGCAAATTATGTTTGATCTGTTTGCAGGTAAAAAGGTAATGGCTGACAAATAAGTTTTGTTTTTCTTACAGGTAAGCAGTTGCAGTAGCTGATGAAGCAATCAGTAATGTAAACATGCAGCATATAGGTTTACAGTACTGTTGAACTACTTTTCACCCTCGGCACATAAAGTGCTCGAGGGTAATGTCGTCCCCTGGGTCATCTGTCCATCCACCTGTCCGTCAGTCCATCCATGTTGTCAATGTTACCACGATATCTCAAAAAGTATTTACGTAGTTGTACCAACTTTTTGTCACAGAACCATCTTATAATGGACCAAGTTCCTATTGAAAACCAGCTTCCTGTTATTGTTTTTAAACTTTTTATGAAACTTTAAAAGTATTTTTTTGAAGGCCGTCTGAGTGGCGTCAACCCTGACAGCATTACCATATCTCAACAAAATATTGACTGCAGCTTTACCAAATTTTTGTCAGAGATGCATCTTATGATGGTCAAGGTTCTTCTTTAAAACCAGCGTCTTCTGATTATTTTTACCTTTTCATGGAACTTTTGATGTATTTATTTGAATGCCGTCTGAGTGGTGTCAACCCTGACGACTTTACCACCATGTCTCAAAAAATAATGACCGCAGCTTTACCAAATTTTTATCAGAGATGTATCTTATGATGGACCAGGTTCCTATTTAAAACCAGCTTCCTCTGATGATTTATAAACTTTTTATGAAACTTTTGATGTACTTATTTGAAGGCTGTCTGAGTGGCGTCAACCCTGACACTGCTAAAGCAATAGCTCAAAAAATATTGACTACAGCTTTACTGCATTTTTGTCAGAGATGTATCTTATGACAGAACAGGCTCCTAATTAAAACCAGCTTCCTCTTTGTATTTTTATAAACCTTTTTATGAAACTAAAGTATTTATCTTCAAGGCCATCTGAGTGGTGCACAAGAGGAGGACATTACCATAATATCTCAACAAGGATCTAATGCAGCTTCACCAATTTTTTTCAGCGATGCATATTATAGTGGACCACATTCCTCTTGAAAATCAGCTTCCTCCTGTTATTTTCAAACTTGGTATGAAACTTTTGAAGTAATTGTTTGATGGCCGTCTGAGTGGCGCACAGTACAGTGGTCTCTGTCACCACAACTTTTCCCAAGAACACATCCAAAATTGCTCTTTCATTTCATACACAATAATATGGAAATTGTATGCAAAGTTTCTTACAGCGAAGTCTCAAAAAATTTGTGCAGATTTGAGGATAAAAGATTGTGCGTGCAGAGGGTAATCTGTTCTCTCAGCGCTATTTTTAATGAGCTAATTATGGCTTGAATTTTTGCTTGCAGGTAAGCATGTAGCATAGTACCTGTAGAAATGAGAAAGACTGATGCTAAATCTGAAGTTTTTCTGCAATTTAACTTTTCATATTTTTTAGGAATTTTAAGCCAAAAAAAAAGTGTATTTTCAAATATAGATATGTATTTCAAAGTTAAAAATTTATTGTGAGCAAATCTTAGTCTCTATGAAAAGGGGGGGGGGGGGGAGAGGGTAAACCAGGCAAAATATCAAAATGCTCAAGGGTGACAAGATGTCACCTGGCACTTTTCAGAAGCATATGCCAAGGTCTCTCAAAATCAGTTAAAAAAAAAAAATACAGACAACCAAGGCAGGTTCCGCCAAAATCTTGCAAGGATCTGCCGAACTATGTGTATGATACTCTTGGCAAAGGTGTTACCACAAAAAGTGTGTTTGACTTAAAGCTTGCAACATCATATCCCTCAATACACCCACACAGAAAGACCCATCTTTTTGCACATCTCAAGGGGCTTCACACCATGAAATGGGTTATATAATGTATGGCGGAATTCAATCTGTATCACAAGTTGGGTGATGTGACAAGAGAAAAAACAAAAATAAATCATCTCCAGGACAACTTACTAGGTCTGTGCCTGGCACTATCTCATACGCCGACAATCTGCGCCTGTCTTCCCGTACGTATCTTTCTTTCTCGGGGCACATGTCTGGACATGTCCCCTTCATGGCAGTGGCAGTGGCCAGGTCTTGTTGCTTCTTCCTTCCTGTAATAGCCAATCAAACAGCCAGTAACAAAGTGTGATTACAATGTCTTGTAGACAACCAATGAAAACTTTTGTTAGTCATCTAAATACATGTTCACTCTGAGGAAAGCTGTTGACTGCCTCATGACATTTTCGACAAAAAAAGGAAGCAGCAGAGGACAATTACGACACCAGACCATTTCTGGTAGTTTTTAGCACCGGTGTACATCTGCCACGAGTCGAGATTTTTACATTTACAAATATATACAAAATTCTGAGCCAAGTTGAATTCGCACAAGTCTACATCTTTATACAAATTTATACTTTTTCTTTAAAGTTTTACAACTGGGCTAAAGGTGTTTAATTGATGGATAAAGGCACAGGCAGGGGCTCTGACCCAAATACTGCCTTTTCTGACTTTGTCTTGTAGTCACCAGATTTTGCTGTGCGACAACCCGTACATTACCTTGTCGTAGCAGCTTGTCCAGGTTGTCAAGGATCAGGTATCGCTCATGTACATTGTGGCCCACTGCATCCGTCAGGTGTTTCAGGGATATATGCCCTGTCCCTGCTGCACATGAAAGTGTAAAACTTGACTTACATGGAGACTCAAATGACCCAGCTGTGACACAAGAAACACACCTAAACTTGAAATGATACTGAATTTATCTAATACAGCAAGTAAAATTGGGAGCATCCACAGAGGAATCTGCGATTTAAGGCCTCTTTGTCACAACAGATAGATTACTCTCCAACCTGTACTGCTCTCAACCTCTACAGTTTCCATGTCTTTTTGTTGCCCGACCATAGTGATAAACTGCATTATACCCCAAACAATGCTGACGAAAGGACCTGTGTTAATTATTAATCCTGTATTATTAATATAACCTTGAATCATCACTTTTTAAAAAGGGTTAAACTAACATCATGTACCCAATGATACAGGTTCGAAAACATGTTCTGATAGCACGCACTGACAACTTTGGGGCTTTTCTTTTTTTGTGTAGGTTACAAAGCCCATTTTGACAATTTATTTGCATCATGTGATGATGACAAAATTAATACTGATCTTATAACTTCTCAAGACTGATCACGTCTAGTCATTGACTGGAAAGGAAAAGGGATGTACAGAGGATGAACACTCATTTCTGCTGCTGATTCACACAGTTTAGACTTTACCAGATGGTACTACATGTACTTCTGTTCGGCTGATAAAATGTCCCGACACAAGCAGTGGGTCTAAGCCAAAAAAATAAAGATCCTTATATACCTGTTTCTGCCTTTATTGTAGACTGTGTGTGAGGACTCGCAGGTCTTTCAGTGGCCACTTTCAGTCTGTGAGGGCTCGTGGGTCTACCCGAGGACAACTTCTGCCTGACGGGACTGGCTCTTAAATCTTTGCTGCCAGATGCTCGCATTGATGGCCCTGTTTCTTTGCCCGACCTGCCTGGTTTTGCCCCTTTCTTGCTGGTCTCTTCTGGTCTTTTTAAGAATGTCACCACTTCCCCTTCTATATCTGCTGTACCCCGCATACTGGCCAGCTCGTCATCTAGGTCATCACCAGGGGGAGCACTCTTTTGTTTAAATGACCTAGGGGCAGGGCGTCCGCTGCTTTCCTTTGGTCTTTTTAAGAATGTCACTGCCTCACCTTCAACATCTGCTGTACCTCGCATGCTGGCCAGCTCATCATCAACATCGTCACTGGCTGCCAGTCTCGCTGCTGATTTAGATGTCGATGACTGGGGCCCGGAGCGGGTGACTGGTGCTTCGGGATCTGCAACACAATTGTATAAACAGAATATAAATCACTATATTTTTGGGAAAGATTTTTTCAGGGTTTGTTTTTTTTTTTTAAATTTCATACGTTTCACTGATCAGCAAAGGAGTTTACCATGAAGACAATGCCAAACTGAATCTACAGCTGCAGAAAAATACTCTGTGACACTGTCATAGATACCCTGGCAAATCATCATGTATGTTCAGCCTTCGCGTGTCCAAAACTCAGAAACGTTTTATTTGACAATGAAAAAATCAAAATACAAGAAAATTAACATCAGTACTGTACATTCATTAATAACAAAAGCTTATGAGAAGTCTATCAGGATGACCTCAGCTAAGGATTGAGATCCGCTATCACTGGGGCCACCTTTAACGGGCAACTAGTTTACAGCATCTTGCACATGGATTGCTTAACTGAAATCAAATAATCACTGGGCAGTCAAAACTTTGGATGATGAGGGCAAATAAATACAATACATTCTATTATCTGTTACATACAAAACAATCTGGCAGGGTACAGAACTCTTGGTATTCATTTATGCAGATTTTTTTTTATATAACTAGAAAAACTGTGGTACGAATGGGAATAAATATTGTCAGTTATACAGGAAGGTGTAATAAGAAGTAAACTTGGGATGTAGTATCTAATGCAATCTTTTGATCTGGTTTTATTGGGTATCGTGAGGGGAGGCATGACTCTGGTACGAAAGTAATAGGTATGAGTAGGTTGTTTAGCTTGATAAATGCCTTTGAAATAATAAGGAAGTTCGTCATGTGAATATTTGTAGTAAAATTTCAGCGCTTTCAACTTTATCTAATCCTCTATTTTTAATAGATTTAGCTGCTTAAAAAGTGGGTCAGTATGTGCATTATAAATAGCATTAAAAATTGTGCGGACAGCCTTTTTTTGAAGCATAGAAATACGCTCATATGAAAATCCCCATACAAGAATACCATAGTTTAAATGTGATAAAAACAGTGAATTATAAATATGCAAAAGGCCACTTTTTGGTACAAATTTGTGAACTTTCTTCAAGATCCCATTTACTTTAGCAAGTTTGTTTCCTATTTTACTTACATGAGCGTCCCACATTACGTTTTCTTGAATTTGTAAACCCAAAAAGTCAAATTCTTCTGTCTTTGAAATTGGAGTGTTGTCAATCTTTAAAGTTAAATCAAAATCCAGCTTTCGTTGGGGAAAATGAAAAATCATGAACTTTGTTTTACTTATATTTAAGGATAATTTGTTTGCAGCTAGCCAGTCATACACTTTATTTAGTTCAACATTGATATTGTCAGATGCATTTTGTGCATGTATATTGTTTCCAGAAGGGAAAGTGAAGGAACATAAAGAGTTGAGTAATGTGGTGTCATCTGCATAGAGGATTGAATCAAATTTTGATGAGGCAAAATGCATGTCATTAGTGTAAATTATGAATAAGAGAGGACCAACTATTGATCTTTGTGGGACAAATGTGGTTATATGAAGATGCTGAGAACAGACATCATCAACCTGAACATACTGAGTTCTATTTGTAAGGTAACTACGAAACCAATTTAAAGTAATGCCAGTTATGCCATAGTACGCTAATTTTTCGATGAGAATCTGATGGTCTAAAGTGTCGAAGGCCTTTGATAAATCAATGAATATGCTTATTGGTAGTTTCCCAGTGTCAAGGAATTTAATAATACGGTAAACAAATTCTAATGCAGCAGTTTCTGTAGAGTGTAGTTTTTTAAACCCATGCTGACTAGTATAGAACAGAGTTTTGGTAATGAAATAATTATACAGTTGTGTGTACACAACTTTTTCAAATATTTTTGAGATGGCAGGTAAGATAGAGATGGGTCTGTAATTGTCTGGCAATGTATTATCATCTTTTTTGTAAATAGGTATGACTTCAGCAATTTTTAGTTTTTGTAGGAAAATACCTGTTGTTAATGATTGATTTATAATAAGTGCTAGTGGTTCATGAATTGAGATAATGCCTTTGAGGAGCTTCATGGATAAGTTGTCATGACCTGTGCTGGACTTAGGTTTGAGATTTTTCATAATATTTTTAATGTCAGGGCTGATGTGGGAAAAAGAGAATCTGTAGTTTGTTGTTTCTTTCAGGTAAAAGGGAAAGTTTGGTTTATTTGACACGTTTATTTTAGCAGCTAATTTCAGGCCAATATTTGTGAAAAAAGTATAAAATCTGTTGGCGATTATTTCCTTGTTAGTTGTTTCAGTACCATCTATCATGAAAAATGAGGGAAAACTTGATTTATTTTTATTTATACCTAAGACTGATCGAATTGTATCCCATGTCTTTTTTATGTCATTCTCAAATATCTCAAACTGAGAATGGTAATAGTCTTTTTTACATTGATTAATATTTTTTCTTAAAATATTGCTATACACTTTAAGATATTGCTTTAACATGTAATATTGAGGGTCATCCTGATGGGTACCTCTTAATTTTTTGTAGAGACTGTCTCGATATTTAATTATAGAATTCAGAATGCCATTTTTCATGCTCATATTTATTAAATTTAACCATTTTAGTCGGAAGGTGCTTTTCTTTGACTTGTGCTTTTATATTTTCTAATTTTGCATAGTTTTCATTTGGGTTACAATTGGGATCAAGATTTAACTGTTCCAAAATATTTAAACCATTTAACTCAGCACAAAAGTTCTGAATGGATACAGTATCATTTGTGTAAGTTCTTACATACCAAGGTGTACTTTGTGTACTTCTCTGAGTGTCAATGCATGTAAAGCATGGAAGATGATCAGAAATACCTGAGAAAATTATACCAGATGTACATGTTTACTACTGTTTGTCACACGACAGAAAATATTATCAATCAATGTGACAGATTTTTCTGCTAACCTTGTTGGTAGGGTTATTTTTGGAAACAGATCATAACACAACATAACATCTAAGTATTTGGCATATCTGTTACTTGTGTCTAACTTAAGCAAGTTGATGTTGAAGTTTCCTGCAATAATTAAATCATATTTTTCACGTGTAAGAGACTCAATTATAGGGGTAATTTCCTTCAAGAAAATATCAATGTCATTGTTTTGATCTCTTGGGGGTCTTTAAATGTTACACAAATTGAAGAGAAACACATATGTGCATAGCTTGCTAAACACATCAAGCCTCACATTTTCTTTATTCCATCCAGAATAAAAAATGAGACACACTAAGCCCCATAAGCGTCATAAAAACTCTACCTGTAGGAGAAGTCAGGGCGCCCTCCTTGCCGCTGGCCCTACTCCAGAATATGTCCATGGCTGGCGTTCCTCGTATTGACCGCCCTCTCCTCTTGGCATTATCTGCTGAAACCTGCAGAAAAGTAAGTTTTTTTAAAAAACATAATTTTTTTTTCTTTTTTTTTTTGTTACTGCTCTGATTAGATAACACAAGCGAATCACTGGATCCATTAATTTTAAGATTTGTCCACCAGTACATGATGCTGTGAAACAACATGTGGAAAATGCATATGCTCACGTGTGACGCACCTTTATCCCAAGAAATCAAACTGTTAAGGATGGACTCAGTGTCGGCATTTTAAAATCACCAAACATGACTGGTAAGGAACTGTGTGCGGGGATTTGTCACACAAATGAATTCAATAGATTAAACAGAAATATAATTTTATCCACTATGTAGTGATTCAACTGTTGAGCAGTAGAGCTCAACATCTCAGCTGAGGTGGTTCTGGAACATAAGCATGAAACCATACAAATTTAGTAGGTTAACATTTATCAAGTATGCTTATTGAGACCAAAGAGTTTGTGAATCAAAAATATACTCTCTGCAACCAACACGATCCCCACTTTTTGAAGAGAGACGTGTTCCAGGATCTCAATCTCGAGTTGTACACCCCCACCATCTTCCCTAGCAAAATCTCTCTGGTGGAAGTAAAGTTGTTTCCCATCACTTTCGCTTATGTTACTGAACAGCTCTCAGTGTCAGTCCACTACAAGTGGTCCAAAGGTTGCCCTACATACTGCTTGCTACAGGTCAAACACAGGGCTGTGTTCATTCTCCGCAAACTGGGCCTTTTCAATGTGCTCATAATTTTTTTTTTTTTTTTTAAATGTTCGAATTGAGATCAAGTTCAGAAAACCTGCTATACACTGGCTTGAACACTTCCATCCACCATCCAAGACTTTCCAGTTCACACACAAGCTGGATATTGTCTCACATAACTTAACACTTTAATCTTGGAATTACACTGAGTCAACAGCTTTCCCTGGTGTAGGTTGGGCACTAAGCGCCCTACCCATGCCAAGGAAAGCTGTTGACCGAGGTCATGTTATCTTGATAGTTATTATCTACAATTCTCACTCAAATTTGTTTTCCATTACAGTTGAAGTTATTATCTGAAACATTAAAACAGGCCTTAGCCAGTTCTAGCTGGTTCTGGTGGGTTTATGGAAAACAGGTTACAAAACGAAGTGTATTCTGTGCTGCACAGTAGCTGAGACACAAAGATGAACTCCAAGTGAACATGCCAGGAAAGAGTAAACTTGACAGCCACAAAAGAGGCAAGGATTTTCTTTTGTTTGATTATATAATGTACATGCATGTGAACATACTCATTACGTTTTTATTGAAGAACTAAAGGACATTTTCATGTTCAAGTTGAACGTTATAAATCAGACCAATTAGTTTCAGAACACATGACATAGGTGTTTAAGGACAGGTAAGACACCAACAACCTTTGCAAGGGCAATTTTGAGATTTTTTACAGTTTTCACAAGATAAATATCCTTTGTGTACATTGGCAAAATTTCAAGCTCCTAACTTAAGCAAAAATATGAAAAAAATGCAAATAAAAAAAACCCACAGCCATGTGGACATCTGAACGTCCCTGTGTCATTCTCTTGATTTTCAGCCACCTAGCGGAACAATGCCACCCATCAGTAATCAATCATACTTAACAGTCTGTCACGTGCCTACAGGTAGCAACGGCTCATGGCAAAACATAAGTGGTATCATGGCGGCGGCGAAAAATCGGGTGGCATGTTGAAAGTGTGTTTGTGGACAGGGAAATGATGCTAACATACAAACATATCCTAGCCTTAGTGGTTTATTTTATAGTTATCTTGCTTGTTTTGCGTTCAAGTGAAGGAAGACTTAAAGTGTTCGGGAGCAGCTGGAATCGTCAGATGACGTCCATTCACAGGCCGTGCTGTGATGGATTACCCCAACGGCCCTGCACACCAAAGAAAGGCATGAAAAAAAATGGCACTTTCATCAACAATACCCATGTACATAATTTTTATAATATTTTACTGAAACCCAAGGATGAGGAAATAAAAGTACAACTACATGTAGATACATCGAAATAAGCCTAAACATCAACACAAGAGAAAACATACAAAATAGCAATGCCAGTTACAAAACTCTGGTTGGAAAGAGAAATCAAACTCATTGAGAAAATAGTTACAGAATAATGACAAGCTTACTAAGTAAAGTATACAGACAAGTCTAACAAGCTAACTAAATCAAGTATACAGGGAGGAGTAAATACAATAAAATGCTATCCCTAAAAACGGTATGGAGAGTAGGGGCAAGAAAATCAAACCCGCCACTCGTCCACTGACCCACCGAAGCAAGGCAACACAACATTCTTTGCCAAGCTTGAGGTCAAGGGGCCCAAAGGGCTGCCTCTATGACATTATTTTTGAAACCAGATTGTCGCTGTCACCGTTCGACAGATCGCTGAATAATGTTTTTCGTATTTCAAAGGCTCTCTTATTCATGTGATTGGCCAATAATTGATTGTCAACCTCACCAAATGTTAGGGGACAATGTTTACTCCGTTTAGTACAAATATCAGGTCATCATGAGCAAATGGTATTGTTTCAGAGGCAAATGATCAACATCAAAGGCCTTTGAAGCTTGTTTTCTCAGAAAGGATAATAGGACAAGAACGCCACCTAGGAATGTTTATTCCAAGAAAACAGCCAGGTGAAATTTAGCTTTCGATTCTGTAATGTCTGAACTGCAAAAACAATTCAGTGATTTTCAACATTTTGCTTCGTTCTTTTTCCATTAAAATGAAGAAAATGAACATCCTGGAAATCAAAGAGAAAATTGAAATGTCAAACTTTTTTGTAGTTTTGCTTATTTTGTTGGTGTCACAAAACCAAGATAACAAGAGGCCCACATGCCTAAGGCTCTGCTGACATTATTTCCTCCATGATCCTAGAAAATTAGTCAAGGTCATCCATATGATGCAATATCAAACTTTCACGTTAAACATTTGTGCTACATTTGGTATCCTTTGCTTTAACAACCTAGTGAATTTAGTGCCCTTTTCTTTAGTGTTTTACGAAATTGAAAAATAGCTCAAGGTCACATAACAGAATCTGAATATTGACCTAATGCATATCTAGTGTAAATTTTGCAGTTCCATCTCAGCACAAGTCTGAATTTAATGTTTTGATATCTATGATGTTAGTTCCTATAATTACCACCAGTGGCACCACCAGGACTCCACATCAGACTTTTGTCTGTATGATGTTCCTGTAATGGTATATGGATGTATGAACACATACTCCCTGTCTTGAGGGGCCACCCCATGGGTAGGTCCAAAAGTGATCTCTCATTAGAGGTAGAATAACATAGAAAAGATAGCAGCAGGGACCTGCCAAAAGTGGTACTTCAAGCTAGGTGACCTCTCACTGGAGTGGCCTCTCAAGACAGGGACCACTGTAATGACCATCACCAAAAAAAAAAAAAAAAAATCATTTCATGAAATGCGTTCCCTCTGTGGCTTGAGAAAGTACGCCAAGGTCATCCATATTATGCAATATTAAATTTCCATATATGATAAACATTTGGAGGTATAGCTGGTATTGTTAGCTTTATTCTCTCTTTTTCAACATGTTGAGTTTAATGTCCTTTACTAAAGTTTAATAACAATGAAAAATTGCTCAAGGTCATTCATAATTTTTACAAAATGTGGCTATCGTTCTCATGTGTGAATAGTATAAATTTTGTGGTTCAATCTCAATTTATTATCACAAAAATAAATTTATGTGTTTTTTAAACCAATGATGGCAGTTTCAATTTATCCCCCCAGTAGTGCCACCATGACTCTAAACAATATAAAAATCTTGCCTGCAAAATGTTCTTGTAATGGTAAATAGAAATATGTCCACAAGTTCAGATGTAATGACCATTACAATATATTCTTTTACTGAAATGTGCTCCCTCTGTGACCTTGAGAAAGTAGGGCAAGGTCACCCATATTATGTAATATTCAACTTCCAAATGATACACATTTGCTGTACATTTGATGAAATTAGTCTTACTGTAAATTGCTTTATTTTCGCGTGTATAAATTTTCACGGTTTTTGTATTTTTGACATTTCACTGTAGTTTTAATTTCACTGTTTTGGACACAATTCCCATTCAAACAATGTTAAAATACTATTTCAATGTGTTTTTATTTTCACGGTTTTGTGCCATCAGCGAAATAAGCGAAAATAAGAATACAGCGAAATTAAAGCAATTTACAGTATACTTTCTCAAGATAATGAATTTCATCAATTTCACCAAATAATAACTCATTACAGTTTGCCTATAGGCATAGTTCAGGTTTGACATAATAGCCTCCAGAATATTTCCACCAAATGTTATAAGAATCCATAATGAAAGTAACCTCGATTTTCATTCATAGAGCATATGGAAAAATATTTCAAGGGGCTTACTTAAAAATTGTAGATGCTTTCATGTTGACAAGCAATTGTTTACAGACAGATGGACATACATGGCTGATCACATTAGCTCTGTGACCAATGATCATCGCAGCTAAAACCAAAATTCAACATTCTGACATAATTTTAATAAAAAAAAGTAAAAACAAAGTGAAATTAAAACTTAGGTGCAATACCTGAAGTGTAAAAACTGAAAATTAGAACATAAGATAATAAGTACATTTACAGCTCAGCAGCAAATGAAACGAGACACTTACATGGTCAGCAAAATGGATGGTGGCAGCTTGTCGTTTGGGATTAGGATTGACACGTACCACCTTGCCAAAGCGGGAGAAATGCGATCGCAAGGACTCTTTCTTGTTCCAGCGATTGGGAACATTTCTACATACAATGGCTGTCTTTGTGCTGACTTCATCCAAGGAGAGCCGTCGTCTCGGAGTTGCATCTTTCATCGAGTCCCCTCTGACAATAGTCCGCTGTATTCCTGTCTTTGACTTCACTTCTTTACCTGGAAATACAAATCAAATCAAGAAGCCCATGGACCTTACGTTCTACTGATATGTGATTGGATGAGCATCACATCACACATAAGCAAAAAAAAAAAAAAAAAAAAATGCCTTAAAAGCAATTTCTTTGTGACCTTGAGAAAGTAGTTTGAGGTCATCCACATTGTACTATGTCAAACTTCCACGTGATACACATTTATCATAAAATTAGTATCATTAGCCTTATGGCTTCTCAACATGTTGAATTTAGTGTCCTTCCAGCAAGTGCTTAATGACCTTGAAAAATAAGATAAAAATCATCTCAAATTTGACAAAATTTAACGACTGGCTTCACGCATCTTCCACATGAATTTTTGAAGTTCACACCATGAACCTGACAAAATAGGTCAAGGTCAACCATATAATGCAATATATCAAACTTCAACACATAATACAAATTTGTGTAAACTGGGTATCATAAGCCTTAGGGATAGTTCAACATTATCATCATTTTTGAATTAGTACTTAGGGTACTAAATTTCATGACCCCCCTCCCTCCCCCCAAATTAGTACTTCAAAAATGATGACTTTCCCCCCAAAATCATAGCAAAATTGCACAAAACAGGCCAAAAATTCACCATCATTTTCCATATCCTGTGAAAGTGTACAGACCCATTTAACCCCCCCCCCCCTTGCTTACTGTAAGTACTAATTCAAAAATGATGAAAATGTTGAACCATCCCTTACTCTTTTTAAAAAATACTGAATTTAATAAGCATGTGTTTCAGTATCTTGCATAATACTGCGCATAGTGCCATAAAATTTCAGCACGTTTTTGTCTTTCACAAAATACCTTTTTTGAAAAGAAACATTCTTGAAATTGACATAAATTTCTTAAATTTACATTTTGGCCCATGTATTACATGATGTGGCCTGTCCCAACAATATCAATCTCGACCTACATTTTTATGCCCTTTATCATTCCTGAAAGTTACATGAATTAAAATGAAAACTGGACTGTATTGTGTTCACAACTAAAAGTTTACGGGCTGATGAAAGGACAGACTCGAGAGACACTATAAGCTCTGCTGCCTGAGGTCAAAAGAAGTAAATTTGAGTTAAATGTGATTTCAATCTGTAAATTAGATTTATTACATATACTAAGTGGTCCAATTGGCAACTACATATATTCATTTGTATTTCTGCTCACTTCATACAAGATAGAAATCATGTCCTCATTGGCTTATGCCATGAATAAAATAGTTTACAATGCATATAGTAACTCGAAAAGAGCCCCAGTCTAACAACTAGCATCAAATATGTTTACAAAAAAACCACAGGGCTTCAGTTTTGCTGAATTCAGACCACCTACATGTAGTCTGAACCCCTCATTTACTA
This sequence comes from Hermodice carunculata, assembly GCA_964020975.1. NCBI lineage: Eukaryota > Metazoa > Annelida > Polychaeta > Eunicida > Amphinomidae > Hermodice > Hermodice carunculata. The sequence goes on from OZ026622.1 coordinate 7,577,848, forward strand.
CATCTGCATACTGAACATTATGCAACATGCATGGCCGTTATTCACTGATTTTGTCATAAGTCCACATAGATTTGTCATTACTTTACTCTCCTTCATAATTCAATATGTTTTCATGTGTTTTGCAATGATCAAACAGCGGCAGCAATGTTTGTCGTAAATGCACCGCCACCTACTGGCAGTTTCTCTTGGTTGTTCTCCCTCAGTCTGCAAGTCTTCTGTGCCAGGTTCTCGCTTCACTACCACACGAGCTTCTTCTTTGGTCTCTATCTTCCGCTCAGGACTTTGCTTCGACGACCTGGATCCCCCAAGGGCAGTCAATGCTCGACCAAAGAGGCCCCCTGGTCGATCTGCCCACAGAAAAAAAAAAGTCACAGATCCAGTGAAAACTTTCACATATGTTTCATTTTATTTTTTGTAATTTCCTGAACTTGCCTCAGCCACATTACATGTGAACAAATGATAAAAAAAAAAAAAAAAAAAAAAAAAGTTTCGAAAGTCACCGGAGTGTGACCATTTGAACAAAACTGGTCAAGTCCCACCCAAGATACACCCCACCAAGTTTGAAAGAAATCTGGTTGACAGTTTTGAGGAAGTAAAAAATGTGACTCACCATTGCAATTCCCAGTAACTTGTATGCTAATCCATGGGAATGTATGAGAAGTGTCCAAATTGAAAAATTTGTTAAAAGTCTGACACGCAGAATATCTTCCCCTAGTGAACAACTCTGTTTGAATCTTCCACAAGGTTCATTTTGACCAAGTTTCAGAAAAAAAAATGATGAGATGCTTTTGGAGAAGTCCTAATACATAAAATAGAGAAAATGCACAAAAATTCATTAAAAAAAAAACAGCTGTGGCTGTATTCTCAATAAATTTAATCTCATCCTGAATTTAATTCTAAAATAAAAATCAATGTGTCTTTAGGTATTGAACTATGGCATCGTTGGTTCAATGTCTGACCAAAACTTCCAGGATTAACTAATCTTTGTTCTTGGCTGTAATATGAAGTTGGGATGAAAGTTTCCATTTTATTGACTTTATCTTAATTTGATTTGAATTTAATCCTTGAGCAAAAGATTGAATGCTGGATTGAACTAAAATTAAATTTTTAAAATGGAATTGTTAATCCTTAAGTCATATCATAGCAGAGATCATAGATTGGATAATCCACAAAATTTTGATCAAACATTAAGCACATGATTAAGCAGTTTCAGCCCCAAAGAATATCAAGTTTGGTTTTAGGTATAAATTCAGGATCAGATTAAATTCTTCGTGAATGTGGTCACTGGTGAACAAATAAAGGTCAAGGGGTCCTCGGAAGTGCCCCAGTGCAATTTCAAACCAACTTACCCAGCAGTTTCAGAGAAGATTTTAAAAGATTTTGCCAAAAAAATATGAAAAAATCCAAAAATTACTGAACTGTGACCAACTGAACAAACTTGGTAGAGATCTACCCAAAATGGCCACCAAGTTTCATGTGAATCCAGCTGGCGGCTTTTGATAAGCAGTCAAAAATGTGAAATGAGGAGGGACGGCAAACAACAGATCCCCACCCATAAGCTCAGCTGACTTAAAAGTCAGCCAGCTAAAAATGAGGCGGCACCGTTAAGAGAATATATGGTAGCTCATTATTTCAACCATGCTTCTATTGTTCCCACCAGTGGTTTATTGTGCAATCATTTACCTTGAATCACTTTATTTGCTGTTGTCTTTAGGACAATTTGTGGTAACAAGGACTGCGAAATTTTGTTGTCCTCGTTTTTTTACAAAAATTTAAATCAAGAGGGTTCAAGCCTGGAGGACTTTGGACAAGTGTTGTCCCTTCAATGTCTTATGTCATCCATCACATCACTGAAACTGAATGCTCTCTTTCTTTTTATTGGTCAAACTGCTGGTGCAGGCAAGGGGAAGCAACTACATTGAAGTTAGAAATTATATCAATGCATTTTCTAAGATTGTTCAACAATATTTGATTCAAGTTCAAACAAGGGTCGCAGCCCTACAATCGTGTACCACAGCATGGAAACACAACCTGCAGCCTCAAACCCTTGTGTCAGAATGAAGAGCAAACTACTCCACCCTCCATGGACTGAGGTTTCTTATTTCTTCTGACACAAGAATCACTCCTACTCATGGTGTCTTCTCAGCAGATCTTTAAAAAGAAATATGACATCAATGCGAGACACATATATTAATTTCCTGCTGCGAAGCATGCGTGTCAATCATGGAGGACACACAAGCATATCACTGTCCCAGGCAGGGCTTGATGCCCCTTTCTCATAAAATTAGGGTCTTCTGGAGAAATTTAAGTTTACAAATGCCCAAAACATATTCATTTAGTGCTTCCTACATTGGATATAACTATAAGTTTCCATCTGCCTGTATTTATTTTGCTTTATTTCAAAAATTGTATTAATATACTGCTTCCTGCTCCGGCACCTGCCCGTATCTCGCCAGGCGAGACTGTGGTTACTAACACAACCAGGTATGTAGTTGTGGCGTGAAATTAATATGCATGCCTTGAATTGACAACATATAAAATCCCTTAGATAATTAGAAGTAAGAAGACATTTTCAATTTAGAACACTTATAATTCAAGAATATTTTTAATCAATGTCTGATTCTGTAAACATTCCTGAATGGAAAACCTATGGTAGATGCATGTACAATGCATACTTGCCTACTTTACGCGGACTTCGAGCAATGACCTTTCTGTCTGCCCCAAACACATCTGAAAAATATAAACATATTTACATATAATACACCAAGTTGATGCACATTACATCATACATAACTTTTTCTTTTTTTCATTTTTATCAAGGAGGCTTTCTAAAATACATTTATTTGCAATTTACATCACACACACAGAATATGACAGTGACAACTGAACTGAATGCAATTAAAAGTTGTTGTTGTTTTTTTTCAAACAGTCACTGAGTCTGACCAACCCATGGGAAGTTTTGTATGAATACAAATGGGAACTCACCAAAATTTCATTTTCAAAAATTTCTAGTTCCACTTGCTTCAGTTGCAGTTTTCGTGCACTCGGAGGAAACATGCATCTGGTAAGTAATGTACTAAGTAATGTACTGAGACTTTTCCTGTGGATCTTTTTAGTCATATACCAAGACTCTTTGGGCAAATCATAACCGAGTTATGCACAGGAACAAGAGTTGCTAGCTCCTGCCTTGCACTCATTGGACTATACAGTAGTGTGGTACCTGCTGTGTGTGACCACTGCCAGGAGAGATCACCTGCTGCTTGTAGCCACTTTTCTGAGATGACAGGAGTCAATTTCTTTTAATTTTTTTTTTCTTTTTTAGTTATCTTCCACATACAAATTGACTACAGACCACAGTCACTAGTCAATTTCTTTAATGAAGCTTGACGACACATGGTTACCAAACAGTAAATGTCACCTGTCAGGCACGCAAGATCTATTATGATGCGAGAAATCCATATTTTCACATCATACTGACATGTCAACCTGCGGTTAGACTTCTTTCTTGGTAGAAGGGTGGTTGCATACAGCAGGTACATGTACCACTGAGTTATGATGGGACAAACATTCATCTGACTTACTTGCTGCAGCCTTGTCTTCACTAGACTGGTCAACATCTCTCTGCCTCTCTTCCTCGCTCACCTCTTCCTTCTCCAGCTTGCCAAACAAGACCTTGCGTTCCCGCTTGTCGGCACCAGCAGCAAACGTTGCAAATGAATCCTGGAAGCCGGACTCAGCTTGTTCAGAACGGCCAGGTCTGGGCGGCGTGGGTCCAAGCCGGTTTGCAAATATACCAGTGGCGCCCGTGTCTTTCTCACTGGACGTCAGCCCAAAGCTGCCACTTTCACTGGTGGAGGACACTCCAGATTTCCCACCAAAGACACTGGTAGCTGTACCTGCTGACAGCTTCCGCACACTTCTAAAACTGCTCGATGTTGATTGCTGTGAGGAGGTATTTCCGACTCCTGTAGGTTGTGTAGCACCAAACACACCCGAGCTAGCACCATGGGTATTGCTGGCAGTGGCACCAGTGGCACCAAATAAGGTACTTTTGGTACTCTGGCCTCCAAACACAGAAGATGCACCAGGGGTGCTCCCACCAAACACACTGCCTGTTTGGCTTGTGGATCCACCAAATATGTTAGTACCAGTTGTAGCAGAACCGCCAAATACACTACTGCTGGTGGTGGCAGTGGCACCAAATTCATTACTTGTAGGGGTCGTTAAGGTACCAAACACATTATCGCTGGTAGTCGTTGGGGCACCAAACACATTACTACTTGTTGTCACTGGAGCACTGAACGCCTTACCACTGGTGGTCACAGAGCCACTAAACAGGTTACCACTTGTTGTCACTGAGGTACCAAACGCATTACTACTTGTTGCCCGTGGGCCACCAAACACGTTACTAGTGGTAGTCATTGGGGCGCCAAACGGGTTACCAGTGGCAGTCACTGGGCTGCCAAACACGTTGCCACTGGTAGTCACTGTGGTACCAAACACGTTGCCACTGGTAGTCATTGTGGTACCAAACACGTTGGCACTGGTAGTCGCTGTGGCACCAAACATGTTGCCACTGGTAGTCATTGTGGTACCAAACACGTTGCCACTGGTAGTCGCTGTGGTACCAAACACGTTGCCACTGGTAGTCATTGTGGTACCAAACACGTTGGCACTGGTAGTAACTGGGCCACCAAACACACTGCCAGTGCCACTGGTGGTCATTGGGACCCCAAACACATTGCTACCAGCAGTAGTTGGGGTCCCAAACATGTTACTACTGGTAGTACTCGCAGAACCAAAGACACTCCCACTGGGAGCAGTTGGAGCAGTAAACATGTTACTGTTGGAGGTAGTAGAGCCACCAAAGATGTTGCTACTGACATTAGTGGCAGAGGCACCAAATATGTTACTGCCGGTGGCTCCACCAAATGGATTACTTGTGTTCTGTTCTGAGGTGGAGCTGCTTCCAAACACAGCAGGACCAGTTGACAGTGGTGCACTGAAAGTGTTTGCAGTGCTTGCAAATAACGTAGCAGGCTGGGTTGTGCCTGTTCCCCCAAAGACACTCCCGCCAAATGCGTTGGTGCTCGTGCCTGATTTGGCACTGTTGCCACCAAATACTGAGCTTGCCTTTGTTTGTTGTCCAAATGTAGAAGTGATGCCACCAGATGCCACTGGTCCAAAGACAGAACTTTTTGATGTTGCTGTGTACTGCTTGGCTCCAAACACCGTGCCAGAAGAACCGAATGTTGAAGTTTGTGACTGTCCAAATGTCGATTGGCCAAAAACGCTCGGTGTTGAGGTTGTTCCTGTTGTAGCAGCACCAAAAACTGATGGAGTGGCAGAACTAGAAGTGGTACCAGATGCACCAAACATGCTGGTACCAGAAGAAGAGCTGGAAAACATTCCAGGGGCCTTGTTATCAGTGACACCCTGGCCTGCAGAACTACCAAACACACCACCACTTGGGGTTGCACCAAAAGAAGTGGATCCAAAGGTGGAGCTAGTGGACAGATTGGAGCCAGATGATCCACCAAATGGCTTCGTTCTGTCCTGCTGTCCCCCAAAGGCACTGTTGTTGCCAAACATTGTGCTACACCAGCTATTCTTTCTGACTGACAGATGAAGTCAATCCTGATGATCTGCTCTGGTGAACTCAGGTCACAGACAAATCTGAAATGAAACAAGATTATATATATACATATACAGTGAAACCCCTCTATACCGAACACCCTTGGGACCGGAAAAAAGTGTTCAGTATTGTGAGGTGTTTGGTATAGTGAGGTTTGATAGCATTGAAAGAACATATTTGGGACCAAGAAATAGTGTTCAGTATAGAGAGGTGTTTGGTTAGAGAGGTTTTACTGTATATCATTGATTACAATCACGTATTAAACACATTATAGAGAGATATTTTACTTTATAAAGCAAGGCTGCTGATTTGACTTGCTTCTTACAACACAGTTAATAATGTCATCAGTGCTGGCAATTGGTTTCTGAATGGATTGTATATTCTCAAAACATGCCAAATCTAGAAAATTTGACCGACTTGGAAACAACTAATACAACACATAAGCACATGGCAAATCAAGGTGCTTAAAGAAATACCCAAATAAATACAGTACCTGGAATGGCCCATTACAGATCCAGCAAAAGCAACCAGTTTTTCACTATTTCAACACTGTTCAAAGATTTACATTAAGGCAAGCCCTACTGCCATGGGCAACCAGAATCTCAGCACTTTTAAACCTTCTCGTATTTCCAATAGGCCTTTTTTTCAGAGGCTGTGAAAGTTAAAACTTCTCTAAAATGAAGTTGAAAATGTTTTGCCCAAGTTGTACACCTTTCCTTTCATGTATTATAAACACCTGTTGTATGCATGGAATTTGGTTTTTGTTGGAAATTTTCACAAATTTGGGAGGAGGCTTCGCAAAACTTTGCAACAGATGGCAAAAAAAACCCCCAAAATTCAGTTATTTTATTAATATCATTAAATGTTACAAATCAAGAAAAAGAGGTATTGTGATGATCGTCTATTTAGCATTCTTTAAATTTGTGACCAAAAATTGCTTATGAATGTTATTTAGTAAAAGCTCTGACTAATTATGGGAAATTCAAATAGGCGAATCAAAAATATGTAAACATGACAAGATTTTTGTTTTTTCTGTCAGCACTCAGTCAGTAGTTCATTCCACATGTATAGTAAAAGTAAAGAGGGAATAAGCAAACATCATTAAAGTCAAGAGTCACAATCACAGGTATGTTGGAATAATGAGAAGGGTTATGCCTAGATGGTGGATCATTACTTGGACACACTATGCCATCCAGTTTCTTCTGTTCTGTTCTGTGGTCGGATTTTTTTGGCTGTCTGTCGATATGACAAAGTTAGCCAGGATGGGTTTTGTTATTCATAAATAGGTTATGGGTTCCGGTAGTGCAGAAAATTTGAGTATATTTGATTGTATGGTACGGGGAGGGGGAAGTCGTCAGGTTACGGGGGGCAAGGGCCTAGTGGCCACCGTCCTGAAAGACAAACCCGCTCCACAGGCTAGACAGAGTAATTTTTTTTATCATAATTATTTGTAATATGGGTTCCTCGCAGGCGTGGGCGCCTTCATGAAGGTTACGGGGGGGGGGGGGGGGGTAGAGCCTAGTGGCCACCGTCCTGAATGGGGCAATCCCAGTCCGTGGGGACTCCACTATGTGAGATTAACTGTTTTGAAAATTTTGTTTCTTCATAGAAATGATGAATATTTGTACCATACATCACATTTACACCTATACCAATTCTAGCTGCATTGATTTAGTTAAATACCTTCAATTTTATCCTGATTGGATGTAGTACTGCCACTCCATACTGGACAACAATATTCCAGTACAGGTCAAATTAATGAAAACAGGAAGATGTCATCGAATTCGATGGCAGCTCCCTGATGAAAAGTATATAATCCACGGTAGGGGATTTAAGGGAGGAGGGGGGGGTTAACACACCCCACCCCACCCCCCGAGCTGCCTAGTAATCATGTGTTATGTCAAAAAATCATGAGAACTTGTCAATTCAAATTGATTTATATCTGCCCAAATTTGCCCAGAATGAACCAATTTAAACCTATATTGAAAAATTTTCCGCGGGGGGGGGAGCATGCCCCGGGCCCCCTAGCAGTGCTGAGCGCCTTTGGTGCTCAATGCTGGAACTTAATGACCCCCCCCCCTTCAATGAAAACCTAGATCCGCCCGATCCATGAAGTATGTCTATCAAGAGTAAAATTCACTTTATGTTAATCAAACGTTCGGACTATTTAACAGTCTCATAAAAAAAATCACTTTATCATAGGTCTGGCATGGACAAGGTGTTCATAACCAACGTGTTGCAAAACGTTAGCCCCTGTATGAGGCATCGAGCCACTATGTTGGGATGGACAGCCTCAGAAAAGGCAATGGTTGTCATTTGAGTGTTTCATAATGAAACAATTATGCGTTATTCGACAACATTTTATGGTAGAGTGTTTCTCTGTCTTATAATGTTTACTTCTGATGTATCTTCGCAATCCACTCTTACATAATGTGGTATTTACCCACATTTTTTCATTCAGAACTTAGCCATCATCCTACGGTGATTCTCATGCATGTTTTGTTTTCGCGCAAACGTGCAATATTGAAAGGTTTTGAGCATGTGCGACACAAATGCATGTACTTACCCACAAGAAAATTAAGCTACGTGTAACGAGAACTCATGTAAATGTTTATTTGCGGTCTGACATGCACGTGCAAGATAAACTCTCACATGGCAATGGCAGAGGTCACAATTTCGGGACGGAATTCTATAAGCGGTGCAGAAAACAAAGTCAATATCTTATTCCCTACGTCATGAAACTACCAAAATGCAACATGACTGACCCAGATTTTCGACGAACCAATAAATATGAGACCCTGGACAGGAACATTGATGTATGTCATGCAACTGAGGTATTTATTGTAAGGTCTGCGTGAAACATACAACCTTTTATGAGGCGGAGATGGTGCCCATATTATTATTAAAACAACAACGTCGATGCCTCAGAAATGGGGCTTGCAAAACGTGACCCTGACATGAGAGTATTTCCTGGAAAATTAATTTTGACACAGGAAATATGACAGTCGTGAATGTTAAGATAACATGTTGATAAATATAACCGGAATGCACGAGCACTAACTTCCTGCACTAGCTTGGCCCGCATTGTTGTGGACCAGATGACAATCACAAATGGCCAGAGCTGAAATGCCTGTGAGTGTGAACTTTTTAGTCAACTGGCACTGTGACCACGTGCACTATCCACGTCTCTAGTCCTTGTGCTGGAGTTAGCGCCCATCAGTCACTTCAGTGGCTTTCAGTAATGCAGCTATGGACTTTGTTCTGCAACCTTTTTTTACGTCGTCATCTTTCTATTGTTTTTTCGCTGTGATCTCTTGATGCGGCCTGCTCAGGACTTTTTTTCAGCCATCAGATTGAGCGCCGACGGCAGGCTCGCACAGAAAATTTACTGCAAGTTAATTGGTCAAAAATAACTTTAATTTTGTTGAGCGCGGAGTACTATCAAAATGGCAGGTGCCTTGACCCGAGCATTTGACAAAATCAAGGCTTGGATTGCTTGGTCGTGGACCTATTTGTGGGCACTCTGGTTTATTTTGGTGATATTTGTGGTATACGTACTTCGTGGTCCTTTGAAACTCGGGGAAAATATAACATATGGTAAGTTATTTTTATGACATTCTCTGTCTGAAACGAGAAAACAAGTTGAAAACATTGAACTGAAATTGAAACCAGTCATTGCCACTTTATAGTGACAGCTCCACGTAGAAGGGAGTACAGACAACAACAACAACTGACACTGACAGAGACACTGTCACTGCAATCAGAATAGTGTCTTTGATACCAGTGTAATTCACACCTACAATATAGGCAGGCTGAGGTCACGACATATTGGTTTTCTGAAGACTTGTCAGCATGTTTGTGTCACACGATACTTCACTATCAGTGTCGTGAGTATCGGGGCAGACGTGGCGTGCTGAGTCGGGAGGGGTTCAGACACCCAATGCTTTTCAAATCTAAAAATCTCAAATTGTAAAGATCACATTCTTGCCGACATGCTAATCAATTAAAAAGAAAAGAAACTTACAAATAAGTAGTTTGAGCACCAACTTTATGTATTTAACATGTTTGTGGCCAATGGCAGTGGATCTCCTGATTACTTTGTGAAGTGTATCCTGCCTGTTTTCCTTAAAACACGTCGCCTATGAGACAGATGGGGCTTCTACGTTTGTAAATTTGGTCATTTGACAGTGCACACACACACACACAATTATATGAAAATTAGGTGTAACATTTGGGTAAGCATGACAAGGCTTGGACGGGCCGTTGTTTAGAATCCACCACACCTTTACCATAATATAAATATGGGTATGCTGAAAACTAGGAATGTATGAGTGAACTAAAAAATAGCTCTGCAATCAATGTTTCTTCATACATTGAGTGATATTAAACCAGAAGGCATGTAATTATGTCCCATTTTTTACGGTGAGGTACAGTGGTCAGTGAGCGCCATGTTGCTATAGTAGTATTTCTGGTTTTCACTAGGTGGCGATCCTCGCAATGCTTAGGCACTCGAGTGTTCAAGTTTGGCATGAATGCCATGGATCACCAACAGTCCTCAATAGCTCAAGCAGTAGAAGGGATAAGGGAGAGGGTTCCACATGTGAGTTTGAATCCCACAAAGGGTAGCGGAAGAGAAGTCTGAAGGGAGGGTGTGGGGACACCCCCCTTCCCCGCACATAAGAAAAGGGGGTGTGGGGGGAACCCTCAACCAAAGAAGAACACTGTTTTTGGCAGTCTCCTCACCAATTAAATGGGGTGGTGGATTCTGAACAACCTCCTATTTCAAGTAAGCAACAACAGTAGCGGTAGAATTTTATTGACAGAATGAAACAGCTTGTTTCTAGGCTTTTACAAGGGAATACTGGCGTTCCGAGTTAGGGATTTTTTTTAACACCAGGCTTCGCATGGTAGATTTTTTCCCTCCGCGCATGCCTGGTAACGCAATTCCGCGGTCAAGCTTTCCTGGGGTAATAGTAGGCCGTGACCAACACAGCGTGACAGCGAAACCCTTACTGAGCGCAGACTCCTGGACGGCGCAAGAGACTGAGGGCGCCAGTCAGAGTCTGACCCAAGTGTACCAGCCTTTGAATTTACCGCCTTAATCACAATAGCACACACAAATCTTCGTTCAGATTCGAACGTTACTCTGCCATCTAGTGTCCCAAGCTAGGACTAGTTTATTGACCAATTTATTTATTCATTTGAAGCACGCCATCTGTCGCCGAATATGTATAAAAGAAAACCGAAATGGCTTTACTAGAATGTGTTTGATTGGTTCACTGGTCGGCATGTCTAGCTCACTGATTGGTTTGACGTAGAGAGTTGAAATCAGCGCGTGATTCAAATGGTACACTTGTGTCAGACTCTGACTGGCGCCCTCAGTCTATTGCGCCATCCAGGAGTGTGCGCTCAGGTAACGAAACCCGTAAGAGAATCGACATGCAACAGTGATCGTTCAGTTTCAGTGAACATGGCGGGAAATACGGAGGAGCGGCGATTAACGTGATTGAACAGACGGAAAATGAACTATACGACAAATTCTCAAAGATGAAAGTGGTTGACCTTAAGAAGTTTCTAAAGATTGCCTACCTAATAAGCAAATGTGACTGGACACCCAAGAATGTTCCAAAGTGCCACGAATCCAGGGGCTACCAACTTGCAGAACAGGGGCACATCTATGGGGTTAAGTTACACGTGCTGTCGAACTTTGTTCCATGCAAACTTTTGTATGTGAAGGCACTTTGTACAAGACCAACCTCGCAAGGCAAGGCACTGAACCAGGTCTGGGGAATAGTCACGGAAGAAGGGGTCATCCATACTGGCTTTAATAATAATTATTTGATATTTATTTATTGTTTAACGTCGCCAATCTTATACAAATAATAACAGCTGATCTGAAAATGCTTGAAGGCCTACAGTGTGCCAGTGATCAGGTAACAAAGTTTGCAGACAGTGTATTGCGAATTTAGGTCAGGTGCTTTACTGTTAATTTCTGATTGCACCCGTCAAGCGCTAATCTGGTTAGTGGTCAGCCAAGCGCGATGATCTTCAAAGCACTGGCAGAAGTGCGCCCTAGGCTAGTCCCTCTGAACTCACCAAGTCAATCAAGGGTGACCTAATGCATGGTTAGTTGTGCCACAATGCAGGCCCCAATTTGTATAGGTTTTGTGTCAATATTTTTCATAGTGACCGTGTTTTCTGCTATCTATGGTACATCCTGGTATCTTACAGTTGTACACTGGCATGCTTTCTTGGAGTTACACTTGTAAATTATGGAAATAACCGGCGTTAAAAAAATGACACCAACTTTCCCGTGTTTACTGCCCACTTACAGTAGATACGACCTTCAAGAGACAGTTAACTCTGGAATGTTTTGATGCAATTTGACATCATGGCCCATGTCCCATACATGTTGCATAAATTTTTGCCTGTAGGAAATGTAGACCTATTCAGTTGCAGGCAGCAAGAAATCAGAGACACTGATCACATATTGTTCATTCCAAGAATCATGTCATATAGTTAACCCTTAAAGCGCAAGACTCGAGTCAACAGCTCTTGTCTGGACACTTTGCACAATGCACGCAAAGTGTCCCGAGGAAAACTGTTGACTGAGACTATTGTTTGCTTTAGACAAGGCTTGATAGATTTGAATGAAAGGCATCTGTATCTTGTAACCTTTATATGTTTTACAACAATGAGAAAACAACTATAGCATGATTAACACTTGTAGGGTTGATACAGACAGGCAAAGTCCCAGATACAGAGCATTAATTCTGTTGACCAGCCCTATTTGGGTCTAGTGGGCAATGTGTTTTATCAGGAACGGAAATGGTTTGTGTTTGTGATATATGTAGCCAATATTTTAAGATATTGCCTTGCCACAGTAATAAAAATGGAAATCTTCCTGTCTCCATACATACATCTGTGCTGGGCATCCATGTCTTGATATCAAGCATGTGTTTGAAATATTTCAGCTGGACCCGTTCAACAGCATCTATACTTCTGCCATTAAACCTTTTCCTGATCAAATCACCCAAAAGTGCACAGATGTCAATTTTTTGTCTGCTTCTGTGTCTTGACGTAAAGGAAGGCTGTCACGAATTATCATGTTTGGTGTAACAATTTTACTATAACAATGATTTAACATATGGAAAAATGCAAGAATGATTTTTCAATCTGTTTGCCAAATTTCACAGAGAGAAATCCATTAATTTGGAAGTTCAGGGTGTATAGAACTTCAAAGGAATCTTCATGCATCCCCAGTAAATCTTCAAAGATTATGGGATAAAACAGAACTCTTATCAAAGACTAGGCTCTGCAACTATTTACACAATAACTCCAGGAAACACAATGGGTCAATTAATTATTAGTTCACATGCCTGAGTGCTGTTAAATCTGACGGGCTAGAGTAGTTGTGACACTTTACTGTGTGGTGTACTGCACTTTGTTTATGTAAATTTTTTCTGCAGAGCTGCACCCACGGTACTGTTCACTATTATATCAGAGGTAGTTACCATTGATGTTCCATAAACCTCAATGCACAACATTCTTATGGAATCTTTACTTTGTTTCATCTAATCACTGCTTAATGTTGGACACCTTGCTTAAAGAATGTAAATTTTATCTTCCTGAAAAAGAGAATATGATACAAAACTGTCTTAATACTTCAGCAACACATGTCCAGTAATTAGGGTGACTATGTTAGTAAGCTAGAATTGAAGATTCATGAGAGCCTTCCTGTAAAGTTCATGTTAACAGAAAACATTTTATTTTTTGCTGAGAATTGTGGATAAGCCCTATCGTAAGGGTAGGTTCCATATCGGTAGCTTTCCTTGACACAGGTGGATGCATTACTCATTCCAAGGAAAGCTGTTGACAAAGTTTTAACAGTCTGACTGGGAAAGGGTTAAACCATACTTTACAATTGTACTCGGTAATTGGCAGAATTGTGCATCAAATTTTGAAAAGTAACAATAGATGTGTAACTTTGCCCCATGACAGACTAGCACAGTTTATGTGTACAATGGATATGTAAATCTTATTCTGTGAGGGTGACCAAGTTAGTCCCAAAGTGCTGATCTACCATAAGGCCCTCTTTGAAGTCAATTCAGAATGATACAGAGTGCAACAAAGTTAGCCTGATTAAATAATTGATAGCATGTATGCTTGTATTACAGATGTCTGATTACATTATCTCGCATAAGATATAGCCAGTGAATGACTTTAAACTCCGATATATCTTTGGCATGTCTTGTTGCCTGTGGTATGAAATCCTCTATTACAGCACCAGACAAACTAAAAGAAAGTATATATATATATATGCATGTAGACAAGGTAGACATAATAAAAACAACTGTTGGCTGCACATCTCATCTTTACACAATGCAAATGTATGCTGGATACAAACATGCACAGTTTATTCATGTTTTCCCTGTTAGGCAAGCATAGTTGATGATGTTGTCCCTTTTAGGCATGCACAGTTGATCATGTCCCTTTGAGGCACACACATTTTGTCCCTTTTAGGCATGCATGTAGTTGATCATTGTGCCTTTTAGGTGCACACAATCGATCATGTCCCTTTTAGGCACACACAATTGATCATGTTTTCCCTTTTAGGCATGCACAGTTGATCATGTTGTCCCTTTTAGGCATGCACAGTTGATCATGTTGTCCCTTTTAGGCACACACAATTGATCATGTTGTCCCTTTTAGGCACACACAATTGATGTTTTCCCTTTTAGGCATGCACAGTTGATCATGTTGTCCCTTTTAGGCACACACAATTGATCATGTTGTCCCTTTTAGGCACACACAATTGATCATGTTGTCCCTTTTAGGCACACACAGTTGATCATGTTGTCCCTTTTAGGCACACACAATTGATCATGTTGTCCCTTTTAGGCACACACAATTGATCATGTTGTCCCTTTTAGGCACACACAATTGATCATGTTGTCCCTTTTAGGCACACACAATTGATCATGTTGTCCCTTTTAGGCACACACAATTGATCATGTTGTCCCTTTAAGGCACACACAATTGATCATGTTGTCCCTTTTAGGCACACACAATTGATCATGTTTTCTCCTTTTAGGCATGCACAGTTGATCATGTTGTCCCTTTTAGGCACACACAATTGATCATGTTGTCCCTTTTAGGCATGCACAATTGATCATGTTTTCCCTGTTAGGCATGCACAATTGATCATGTTTTCCCTGTTAGGCATGCACAGTTGATCATGTCCCTTTTAGGCACACACAATTGATCATGTTGTCCCTTTTAGGCATGCACAATTGATCATGTCCCTTTTAGGCACACACAATTGATCATGTCCCCTTTAGGCATGCACAGTTGATCATGTTGTCCCTTTTAGGCACACACAATTGATCATGTTGTCCCTTGTAGGCACCTGGGGCACTTAGGAAATTTAATAGACACAAGCTACAGCACCAAACCTAAATCTGGAACATTTTAGCTGTAACAACTGGTAAATTATCATAAAAGATATAAAATTTTCCAATATTTCAGAACTTGTGGGCCAGATATAATTTTCCAATATTTCAGAACTTGTGGGCCAGGAAAAGGGGTGGGATTAAAAAAAGGGGTGCTTTAAAAGGCATAATACTATAGTACTTTACAACATGGTCCTGTTGGCCCTCTCACCTAAATAGGCTTGGATATTCAGGGGATATCTTGTGGCTGAGTGAAAGTTTACACCCATGTGTTTATGTTTCCTGGTAACCTCAATCTCTTTATGGTTGTATGTGGATGCATGTGTGACAGTCCATGAAATGTTTGCCCTTGCATAGTTTACAAATAAGATGCTACATTTGACAGTATGTAATAAGACTACTACTTGCTTTTGGGAGGTTTTCACGTGTATTCTGATTAAAAGGGTAAATATGACTGAGCAAGGCCGAATTGCAACAAAATTCCATCTGTACAGCAGTTCAAAAGTCTGACTGGTTTCAATGCTAACACATCTGATCCGAGACTGAGGTCTTGAATTAAGGTCATCAGGACACGACAATAGGGGATGTTTGGAAAGGCTAATTGCCTCTGATACTTCCTTCTATTGAAGTAAATCACATGTGACACTCCTTCCTCTTGCAACCAGTAGCCAATCAGTGAAGTTGGATTTTTTTTACCCACTAGGTGGCTCTACTTGTAAGAAACTAGATACCAAGCCCAAGTTGCCAGTGATGCTATATCTGCAACACGCATCCTTTATTAACAAACCAGGAGATCATTCAGATAAATAACACTGCTCATTAGAGTAAGCATGACTAAATGTCAGAGACATACTCTGTAAACATCGGGCCACTGATGCCGCCTTGCAACATGCCAAATCAGCTTTCAGTATTAAAATTGTGTCTCTTGCTAGAACTGGGGAGACGTGCTGTGGTGGCCGTCTCTTCTATTTCTTCTGCTTCTTGTTACTGCTACATAACTGTTAATGTTCTTCTCTTATACTCTTGGTTTGCTTATGATAAGTCATGGAGAACTCCATGAAACCAGATTATGTATGTACCTAAGACCTGCATTTGAAATGTATTTGGGTCACCTTGATGTGATTCTGAAGGTCACAGGGTTATTTACATGAACTCTGTTTCCATGCAATAACGACAAAAAGACTTACATATAACAAAGATGGTGAAAGTTCATAGAATTATGTGTCTGGTTGAGACGTAAATTCAGATTTTATTTGGGTCACCTTGACCTAATTCTGAAGGCCACAGGGTCATGTATAGGGAATTGGTTTCTTTGCACTGCCAATTGAAGATCTCAAGAAAACTTTGTAAAATTTGGTAAGATTGTATATCTAGACATGATAGTAACTGGGTCACTTTTACCTACATGTAATTTTTAGTCACAGGGTTATAGGTGTGAATTTGGTCACTTATATGAAATCTCTTTCCATGTGATAACTACCGAATAACTTGCCAAAACATGGTAAAACTTGGTAATCCGTGTATCTATGTAAGACCTTGGTTGGGACTGCATCAGGATCACCTGGACTTAATTCTCCCAGTCACAGGGTGACGTGATATCAATTTCTGTATGATTACTGCAAAAGTAAATGAAACTTGGTGTGATTATGATATTGGTGTCACCTTGACCTAATTATCAAGGTCACAGGGTGACTTAAGTGAATTTGGTTTCTGTGCAATGGAACTATACTTAAGAGACCAAGTGTTCCACTGGGTGGGATTGATTTAAGGCTTGCAAAGTCAGTAATGTCTTCTCACTAAATTTGCCTTTCCATCATATTCGACTGTCAGACTTAATAACATTTTGCTAATCTTTGAGAAGTTTTTTTGAGATTCCATATTATGTTTAACAAAAGGAAATGCTTTCAAGGTGTCTTCAAAATAAAGTTAGATTGCCGTCTGATAAAAACTCTGCTAGGACTATTTAGACACTCAGAAAAATGATAATAAATATAATATTGCCAGTTGTTCTGCCTGGTGCCATGAGCATACATAATCATGACAGGGCTTGACATTTGTCCTTTCCCATTAGTTTAAGACTGAGTCAACAGCTTTCCTTGGCATGGGTTGGCACACTCTAACCAACCCATGCCATAGAAAGCTGTTGACTGGTGGATACTGTCTTGATATCATAGGTATCGTCTCGTTCAAATTGCTTTTCATAGCTGCTGAAATTTGTCAATGGCATTGAATCCCATGACATTTGACTGCCAGTTAGTTTGGTAGAAAAAAAGAGAGAGAGGGAGAGGGATTCTAATACATGTATGTAGAAATATGCAGGAGAAAAAAAAACTTAGACAAGAGCATGCAGGTTGTCCAGAGATAAAAAGGCTGGCACTGAATGGTCACAGTAGTATTCATGACAGTGGATCAGGGTGATATGGGGACAAAGGTCCCACTTCAAAGGATCAGGAAAAGTCATCATTTCTTAAACATAGATCATACATTGTATATCTCAGGCTTACATACATAATTTTAAAGTGTTCAACATTGGGGCACACAGCAACATGGCAGGCAGAGGTTCAAAAAGACAGGGCAAGCTGGTGCTGCCCTCTACTGGTGTTATTACTTTGTGCTGACTTCAGTGTTCTGAAGAGAATTTGTGGTCATGGTGTTCCTTGCTGTTGTTGAAATTTGACCAGTTTTTACCACATACCAACCCTGCATATTTTTTTCATGGGACAGAATACAAGCAATTATACATACATATACATATTGTATTTGTGTCTTTTTGGACAGAACCACTGCCTGTTTCTGGTAGTCATTACCATATTCCGCAGTCCGAACTCATTACACTCCTTAAGCTAACCTGTCACTGTCTGTATTTCAACCTATACAAATATGGAAGTACTATTGTCCATATTGCTCACGTAATATAGATAAATATGTATATATTACACATATTTTTTATTTTTTACAGAAGGAGAGAAATGAGTTCTTTAGGGAGTTGGTAAATGCCCCATATTTAGCACTCCATTTCAATATGCACATGGGTGAATGGTGCAAGTTCATCATGACTGTGGGAGAAGGATATGTTATAGTGTAGACATTGGCAAAATTTCAATAAAAAGAAAAATTGTGTGTATATATATATATATATATATATATATATATATATATATATATATATATATATATATATACATATACATATATATACATATATACATATACATATATACATATACATATATATATATATATATATATATATATATATATATATACATACATACATACATACATACATACATACATACATACATACATACATACATACATATTAGAGCCTGACCGAACATGTATTTTGAAACCGAACCGGGTACTCGGTACTCGGTACACATTACCGATCCCGAACCGGGCATGGTTCGGTTCGGTATTTGCAATTCAAACATTTTCATAAATAAACTTAGACATCTTAGAATGTTCATTTAAAGCTTTATTTAAACAGGGATTTGTAACTGTTACCCTTTTGCACTTGGACATTACTATTGTTAATGTAATTCAGGCGATTAATGCAACCCATGTGATGCACTTAATTGCAAAGTAGCGTTTGTTGCATTGTTTAAGGTGTATACAAGTACGAAAAGTAACCTCAGTGACCTTCTTATTTAACTTTATTGCCAATGATAACCGAACCCGAACGTTTAGTGACTGTAAAAGCCGAACCCGAGCCGGGCTTCAATCCAAAAACCCGGTAAGCTCGGGTTCGGTTGCTCGGGTTCGGTCAGGCTCTAATATATATATATATATATATATATATATATATACACACACACACACACACACACACACACACACACACACACACAATTACATGATACTGGAGAAGTGCTTTGGCTCTGAACAGAGAGGAAATTTCGTTATGTTTAAATAAGGCCTAATTATGCCCTTCCAAAAATTATGTTCTACAAGTACCTGTGACAGTAATGAAAAATGCCTACCATTACATGTATGTGTAATTTGTTAAACGGTCATTAACTCTTTGCCCCTTTACTTTCCCAAAACTATTTATGCTCAAGGGCTTTTTGTTCCAGGTGTTTTCACTAATTTCAAGATTACTGAAAAACAATTCAGGTGAGATCTCTAGATAAGCGTGATCAGAACAGCAAGCCGTATGTCACTAGTTTCTGTTCTTATTGGTTGGGCATTAATTGCTCCACCCACACCAAGCTATCGTCTAAATCTTGACTGAAGAGGGCAAGGGTTAACATGATGATGCCCAATGCCACTCATATATAATACGGTTAAATGTCATGTGTCAAGCAGCAGATCTCTTGATGAAATAAATTGTTTACAAAGAACAAAATGTTCTATGTCTAATATCCGGGTGACATGCCATGATTATTACATGATATAAATTCTGTCTCAATGCGGTTGTGGGTTCCCTGATTTAAGGCATAAATAGACCTACATGTAATATTGTATGTATTGTCATATCGTCTGACATCCTGATCAAACAAAGGAAGCCCTACAGCATTTATTTTTTTTTTTTTTTTTGCAGGGTGGGGGGGGGCTGTCCAGTTACCTGCAATTTGTGCATACAAGGCAAAGTTAAGCATGAGGTTTGACTCTTTCAGGACCGACTTGTAGACTGGGTCAACTGCTTACCTTCTTGTTGCACTCTGCGGAGGAAAGCTGTTTACTTTCCTGGAGATCTTTTGTAGCTTGTGATTACCGCTGAAAAGTAACAGTGAACCTGATTCAGCTGTTTGGTATGTTGGACTGGCGGAATGGTTTTCATGATTTAGAGTGGAACAGAAGGATTAATGCCAGCCTGCTAAATTATATGGATGTGTTTATGTCAGAGGACTCAATTTATTTTGAGCTTTATAGGTATGCCTTACCTTGTGCATTAATGTGGGAACATGTTACTAACTATGCCGTGAGCTTTTCTGGTAATATATTTTACTCAATTTGGCAGTTCCAATACAGGGCCAATCTGCATTATATCAAATCAATCAACTTTACTAACGTTTATGATAGACATCTTGTGCCTGGATCACCAGAACTTGCTGTAGATGGAAGACCCCCGTCTGACGGAAAATAAATAATACAATGTATACGGTTTTACCATACTGTCTATTTATTCCATGTGGATAACTTGCATTTATACTCTTTTAATATTCAGAATTCAAGTGACTTTGCTTGAAATTATTTAAAAGGAACTTATGAAATCCCCAAATCCATCCATGTTTTATATGGGGGAAATGATGAACTTTGTATCAAAAAATTCCAAGTGACATGCAACAGATGTACACAGTTAAATGCAAAGTTCTATGGACACAATCACATAGAATGCTTTATGATAATGCACAAGGAGTCATTTCATGGAGGGGTGGTGTGGGGGTGGGGCTAGTACGCTGGAACAAATAATAATTTTGCCCCAGTACAAGGTTAGGAAAATGAGAAAATGTACAAATAATGGTTGGTACAAATTGCAGAAATTAAAAAGGCTTCCAGTATGTAAGTACATAATAAAAATGCCCAGTACAAAAAACCCTCCCCCACACACATCATTTTTTTATAACAGTAGTCCCTGGCTGGCAAAAGCAAAAAACAAAACAAAACAAAAACCTTGGCTGTCCTAAATTTTTGTTGTTGTTTTTTTGTTTTTCTTTCTTTTTTTTTGAGGATGTTTATACTTTGATTAGTAATTTCAGGGTTCAGTTTACCTGGCATAAAACCTCGAGCAATTACTGCTATGCGAAAGTGAAAAATAAGGTGAAGACTGCTTGTTTTGCAGGGCTCTGGGGTTTTGAGTGCCAAAGGTGTGAACTGCTGTAGGGGGTCTGTGGGTAATCGCTCCTATAGAATTTTGAAATGCAGGCTTTAATTTTGGTGTTTGGTCAGGCCCCATTTGCTGCCAATTGTTCAGTGGGATAATGTGTCTAGCAGAAGCTTTAGTTCTACATTACATTCACAGCATTAGGTGATCTACTTCATCAACATAATATTTCAAGTTATAAATATGTATTAAATACTGATGATATCATTCAATTATTCATCAAGGTTAACAAACATACTACTCACAAAAATTAAGTACTGAAAATGCTGGGGAAAAGACTGTTTGCATCCTTGCCAAGCACTAAGATGGTGTAATGGCAGAGTAGGCTTGAGGATTTACCGTGCTATCTAAATGGATTGGCATTGCTTATGTTACTACTAATGGTATTGTAAATATGCGGCATTCAGTAGAATATACCACATGATCACGTGTATATACATATATCAAGAGTCGATTTATACAAAAGTTACCGTGCCCGTAACATGAATACAATTTGATTGTTCAATAAACATGATAAAAGTATGAGCACATCTTGTATCATGTTCAACGTTTGCATTACATGTACATGTATTGATCGTATTTCTGGGTGTATGCAGGTGATATTTACTTTGTTTTGTTATTTTTGCTTGCATCACGGAAAAGATGCGACAGAAAATTGTTTATGTCAGAAGAACTACGATTATTGCCATGATCTATAAAGGACTCCTGACCACAGGGATTGTGCAGATTCACTACCAGTTAAGGATGGAATTGGTGTCAGATTTTATTTTAAGGTGACATCCAAGAAGTAATTTAGTTTTTTACGAAAGCCACTGAGAATAGGAATAATATAATGTAAACATAATGCTAATCAGAACAGTAGAACAAAAGTTACGGTCAAGAAAAATACAATGTAGTCACCCTTTTTGCCCCAAAACTGGGACCAGCCATCTTGGCCAAGTATCAATCCCATAATGCAACAGATTACTCGTTGGCAAATTATCAGTGTCCTTGTTGGCAAATTATCAGTATTAAAATTGACTACCAAACTTTCAATCAGCGTAATTGTTTTGTTGTTCATATGTTTTCTTGGATGATTCCTCTTACATCTTTGCCATGTTATCATTATCTCCCCCGAAGAGGGGCATATAGTAATCTTTTTTTTTTTCGTGCGTCCATGTGTCCGTCCGCATTTTGTGTCCTCCACTATTTAACTTAGTTTCATGAAGCTTCACACACACACATATATTGACCTAAAGGTGTGTCATTAAATAGAAGTAGGTCACTAGGTCAAGTATCTGGGTCACGGTGATACAATCATGTACAACCACATTGCACTTCATGTCCGGGCTGTAATTCTGATGTCTTTCAAGTTAGATTAATGAAATTTGACACACCTGTGTATCTAGACTTAAGGACGTGTCATGAACCAAAAGTAGGTTGCTAGGTCAAGTATCTGGATCACAGTGACATATATCCTTGTAAAATTGTGTGCGGCTATAATTCCTTTACTATTTAACTTAGTTTCATGAAATTTCATACACACATATATTGACGTAAAAGTGTGTCATGAACCAAAGTAGGTGACTAGGTCAAGTATCTGGATCTCTGCTATTCGTGTTCGGACTATGATTCCCTTGTCCTTTAACTTAGATTAATGAAACTTAACACACAAGTGCATCTAAACATAGGGTTGTGTCATGCACCAAAATTAGGTCACTAGGTCAAGTATCAGGGTCACAGTGGTACAATCATGTAGAACTACATTACACTTCATGTCCAGACTGTCATTCTGTTGTCGTTAAAGTTAGATGAATGAAACTTTACACACAGGTGCGTCCAGACATAAGGGTGTGGGGTGAACTGAAAGTAGGTTGCTAGGTCAAGTACCTGGATCACAGTGACATATCCTTGTAAAGTCATATCTGGGCTGTAATTCCTTTACTATTTAACTTAGTTTTATGAAACTTCACACACACACACATATATCGTGACCTAAAGGTATGTTATGAAACAAAAGTAGGTCACTAAGTCAAGCATCAGGGTCATGGTGATGCATCCATGTGAAACTACACATTATGTCAGGGCTCTAATTCTGTTGTTCTTTGACATTGAGTCATAAAACTTTACACATGTGTGCATCTGGACACAATAGTGTGTCATGCATAAAAGTGGGTCACTCGGTCAAGTATCTGGGTCACGGTAATAGCCTATTTTTATTTACTACAATCTTTCGAAAATGAGACATGTGATTAGCAAGATTAAAAATAAGGTGAGGGGGACATGGATCCAGCAATCTCTGATTGCCTTTTAGTTTTCAAATACATTTCACCGAGATTTTTTGCCAAAATTTTTTAAACCAGCCTTTAAAGGTTGCTACACATATGTCATCACTGCTGCAAAGATGGCAGCTTCCATGTCAGAAGTTTTTGTGACACTTAGAAGTGCCAAAACTTTTTGCTCTTCTGATCTGATCAGCATATAATCTTTACATCAAAATAGAATATTACATGTACGTCCATTCTCGGCAAGTCCCTTACATGTTTCAGAAAATGCTGTGAGTTGGACTTTTTTTTGTTTATATGTCATAAGACAAAAAATGCAGACTCCTATGTTTTATAGGGATTGCAGAGTCATCAGTGATTTTGATATACAGTACCCGTCATGATTACAGATGACAAACCAGGACAAAGTTAAGTTTATTGAGGAATACATGATGTTGAGGAAAAAGAAGATTCTTGTATGGCAACATGCTTGATACAAGTAAAGTATTTTTCAGTTTTTATGCAGTCCAAGCTCTCTTTAACAATGTGAAATGTCACAAGCAGAATTGTGGGAAAATTTGTGGGAAAAGTGAAAGATCTGGTGCTAAATCGTGACTTGGAGCTGTGAATACATCCATAGAAGTGAGAGGAGTTATAGTGTCTTCATTATGGCCATGAAAATTGGAGCCTTTAATGAAATCTTAGTTCTCCCTTTTATCACCTTATCGTGACAATCGTGCACATGACTGAATTCATAGTTACGCAGGCGTGCTGTTACCAAGTAGGACATGCTATCGTGACCACAGCGGAGGCTTAACTGTAAAACTGTGGAACGTAACCCCACGCATCCATGGATATTTGTCAAGATTCAACAATTTGCGCATATCAGCGCTACAACTTGGTACCTTGCAATTGTACACAGGCATATTTCAGGCACAGTACAGCTTTAACTTGATCAAAATCATTCTATCAAACTTCCCCACTTTCTTTTTGTCTGTACACTTTAATATGGCTGTCGATGACCCACTGATAGTGGTGTTCCACCTGCCAGGAAATACCGTTTAATCTCGTTGTGCGATCCTGGTGGTCAAAACTGGAAAACTAAATTTGGTTAGGTTGGCATTGTAGCCACCAGTACCTCTTGCAGGAGCTGTGAACAGGACATTTCAGTTGGCTGTTCTGAGGTTTTGTTACACCTGTCAACCAATGGGAAGGCCTAAAACTTTGTTATCAACAATTTGGGCAGGCCAGCCTACAGTACAAAGGCCACCAAGTGACCAGCAGGTGTGTAGACGTTGTCACGGAAGCTGGTGAGACCAAAACCCATTATATCAACGCTCAAATATTCTGTATTGGCCGTGGGACTCTCTTCTTGAATTAAAAAGAGCAGCGGTACATTTCCTTTGGTATTTCGTTTGATAAGCCGACTGTAATTGCCTGGTGGGAGACATGCTCACCGGTAATATGTGGTTACCATGGTGATGACTGAAATATTCACTTTGCAGCACAACAAACCTAATTGCTTTCTTGTTTCCCAAGGTATTCCCTCCCCTCCCCCCCCCCCCCCCGACAATTCACATTTTCAACTTCTCCAAAACCATCGGCCAGATTCACTTGAAACTTGGTGGGGATTCTCCATAACTGTCCACCAGATTCACTTCAAACTTGGTTGGAGTGTAGCTTGGATGGGTGTGCCAAGTTTGCTCAATTGGTCATGGTCCATTGATTTTGGATTTTTTTGCTCATTTTTTTGACAAAATCTTTGAAGCCTTCTTCTCTGAAACTGCCCAATCAATTGCTTTGAAATTGCATACAGACACTTCTGGGGACAACTATTTGTTTAAGAGGTGGCACTGTGTTTTTTTTCTAATATATTTTTTTTTTTTTTTTTACAAATTTTTGTGGGTTAAGGCTACTTTCAACTTCTTCTCCAGAAGCATCCCTGAGATTGTTCTGAAACATAGTGGATATGTAGCTTGTGGGAGGGGTAAACAAAGTTGTTTGCTAAGTAGTGATACTGTTGATCCCTGATTTTTAACGAATGTTTCAATTTGAGTACTTATGGGTTAATACATGTATACATTCCTATTGCTCAACATGTTACTCAATGGAGGTTTCAATGGAAATTCATATTTTAGACTTCTTCACCAAAACTGTCTGCACTTGAAACTTGGTGGTATGTACTTTGGATGGGTCTCTACAAACTGCATTCAAATGGTCGTGCCCCAGTGATTTTTAGTATTTCACCCTCGGCACATAAAGTGCCAGAGGGTATTGTTGTTGCCTGCGTCACCCGTCTGTCCGTCCATGGTGTGGCCCTTGGACAGGTTTTATGCATTAGCAGAAACACATCACAAATAAGTGAATTGGTAAAGAGAATAAGAATATTGATGAAAAAACTATGCCACAAAAGCTATGACACCAAAAAGCTAGATATAAAACTGTTGAAGTGTTTCCGTATAGATATGGAGCAGTACTGACAAAATACAACACTCATTCCAAGACACTAAAAGATTATGTTAATCTACAAATTTAGGTAGGGCTAGTATAGAAGTGGTGGTAGAGCGATAGTTGGTACACCGTAAGGTTAACTTAAACCCACCTAGAGATTTCTCTAGTCTGTCTCCAGTCACTAACCCTCATTCATTGTTGGCTCCACCTATTTCATCACTTGGGCGAAGAGATGACTATAGTCAATTACCTTAAACACTCACTCCGTGATCATTGTTAGTCCATAAGAGTAACACACTAGAGATATCAGTCTGTCTTGTCGACGTTACTGCAATATCTCAAAAAAAAATATTCACCGCAGCTTTACCAAATTTTTATCAGAGATGCACCTTATAATGAACCAGGTTCCTAGTGAAAACCAGCTCACCAGCTTCCTTTGATTATTTTTACACTTTTTGCGAAACTTTTAACGTATTTATTTGAAGGCCGTGTGAGTGGCGTCAACCTTGACAAGGTTATCACGATATCTCAAAAAAACATTTACTGCAGCTTTACCAAATTTTTGTCAGAGATGTGCCTTATAATGGACCATGTTTCTATGTAAAACCAGCATCCTTTGATTATTTTAAAACTTTTTATGAAACTTTTAATATGTTTACTTGAAGGCCGTCTGAGTGGCATCAACCCTGACAACGTTACCATGTTATCTCAAAAAATGTTAACCACATCTTTACCAAATTTTTGTGAGAGATTCATCTTATGATGGACGAGGTTTCCATTCAAAACTAGCTTCCTTTTTGTGTTTATAATTCTTTTATGAAATTGTTAAGTATTTATTTCAAGGCTGTCTGAGTGGCACAAAAGGGATAACATTATCATAGTATCTCAACAAGGATGCATTGCAGCTTCACCAAATTTTTATCAGAGATGCACATTAAAATAGACCACATTCGTATTGAAAACCAACTTCCTCTTATTATTTTTAAACTTATGAAACCTTTGAAGTATTTATTTGAAGGCCATCTGAGTGGCACACAAGTGCACAATCTTGTTGCCATAATATCTTAAGAAGGAATCATCCCAGCTTCAAATTTTTGGTGCATTTACTTCGTATTATGGCACCTAAGAAGTCTCAAAAAAATACAGAATTGAGGAAAAAAGATTGTGGGCACCAGGGGTAATCCGTTCTCTGAATGATATTTTTATGACTTTTTTGGTTTAATTTTTTGGCAAAATCTTAAAAAATCTTTTTGTCTGAATCTGCTTAGCCAATAGGAGATATGCATACATGTATTAATTTCCAGCCACAAAGCACGGGACAAGAGGCCTTTATATAGGCTTGTGAGCCTGCTGGCCAACTGTGTTTAATAAATTATGTTTAAACCCAAGCATGGGGCTGTTGCTTGTCAATCATGGAGGACACACAGGTATGTCACTGTCACAGACAGCGCCAGATACCCCTTTCTTACAAAGTTTGTGTCTTTTAGTGAAATTTAAGTTTACAAATACCAAAGTCATATTCATTTAGTACTTCCTAAATTGGTTACAAGAACAAATTACCATTTGCCTGTTCATGTACTAAATATTCTTTATTACCAATATATTACTTATATCCCACTTCCCTGCACAGGCAGTGGTCTGTATCTGGCCAGGTGAAACTATGGTTACCAAGACAACCAGATGTGCACTTGTGGCAGGAGAGCAATATACATGCTTTGTATTGCTTTGAAATGGTATAGGGGTGCTTCTGGGGACACCACCACCCCCACCCTCACCCCCACCCCTGACCTTGATTTATGTCACCCTAGACTTTACTTATGATTCACCTGAGCGCAGGATCAGTCCTGATCCTCTAGTTCCTGAAAAGTCACGTCCCTGGTCATATCATTGTATGTAACAGTTTGCAGTCATTCACATCCCACAATGAACACATGGTCTCTGTCTTGTGTGGCATAACTCTGTGAACCCTGAGATATGTCCACCAATACTTCTTCTAGCTTCTTCCTAAAATGCTGAACAACGCTGAGGTATACAAGTGTCCAATCCTTACCTCAGCTTTTCTCTGCAAAAAATGCCAAGGCACTTTTCTCTCCAGGCATAACCTCAGAATTTCTCTGCGAAAGTGCCGAGAAATGCTGCGGTGTTCTTCTTGCCGATCTTTACCTTGGTATTCCTTGGCATTTTAGCTGAGAAGTGCCAAGGGAAAAAGCTACCTTGGCATTTTTGTTGGGAAACACCGATGCCAGAAGAGCAGTGCATAGGGCTGCAGCAATGCTTGGCAAAAATGCTGAAAGATGGCAAGGAATCCCAAGAGAAAATAGAAAAATAAGTTTCTCTCAGCATCTATCAGCAAAAACACAGAAAGATGCCAAGATGTGCCAATTTACTTGGCATTTCTGAGCACAATATGTCAAGAGTGGCCCTTTCTTGATATTTTGGCTCTTGTAGTGTAATTAATCATCAAGAAAGGTGGCAAGAATGTCAATCAGGCTAAGAGATGAAAATGCTCAAAATTTTGTGTTGCCATCTGCAGTATCATGAAAGATGTGGACCAAAATGTGGTGACAATACATTTCAAATCAAATATTTGGACAGAATAAGACATGGTGCCAAATGTACACGGATGTACACTGTATATCACATGTTGGGAGTTGTATAGTGCATAATATGGATGGCTTTGACTTGCACAAGGTCACAGAGGGAATACATTTCAGGATATGATTTTTTGTTTGAACTGCAGACTAGGGTAATAACAACTGGGAAGTGGTTCTAGACTATAAGACTCCAATAGAATAATGAGGCTTGGCTGCTTGGTAATCGTATGTCCTGCAACAGAAGCTGCATGGATGATACAATGAGGGTTGGCAAGTTTATAGGGATCAAGTCCTCATAACAAGGCTGTGTGCTTGTTGTCATGAGGTCTGACTGCTTTATAGGGATAAACTCCTTGGTTTGAACATATTTTATATACGTGGTTGTAATTCAGTTCATTGCATTACTTTTCGTCGTCATATAATAAGGTCGAATGGTCATTTGATTGCAGATTGACCAGTCGAAATGAAATATAGTCGCCAACATTTTTAAATCACATAACAATGGAATTATGTGAATTGCATCATGTATGTAGGCCTGTTGAAAATGCAATGTTTTGTGATCGGTTTGCCTTGATGTCAACCCAAAAGCTGATTGGGTCCATGACAGGCTGCATGCCGGTTAATGATCAGTGCATCAATTGTGCTTGCCCCTCTAAGGGCGAATTGAGCAACCAGAGTTTTTGGTTTTGGTTTTCAAAACAAAAGATCACCACGACGAACAATTCATTGATGTCTAAAATAAAAAGTGGTCGCAGCCTGATTCTTAAACAGCTACATGTCGGATTTGTTCAGGACTGCACAAAAAAACAATGCAAACAATCGCTTATATATGGCTTTATTTAACAATTTTGAAGTTCGTAACAAATGTGCCAAATAAACCAGGTAAGCCCCAGTGCTACTACTAGTAGCACTGGGGCTTACAGTGGTCTCACTAGTAGTACTAGTGAGACCACTGTGAGACTACTATTCAGAAAAATTAAATGCCGCAAACTTCCATTTCTATGAATTAAACACAGGACGATTTGTTTTGTCGACCATGTTGATTTCTACCAAATGTCCCAGAAGCAATTTATATTTTCGACCAACCCAATTTACATCTACCATGTTATTCGACGATGTTGATTACACAAAATGTTGGCTAACCATTTAACATTATAAAGAGGGTTGACTGTACATGATAGGGATTGAGGTCTTGTAACAGTGCTGTGTGTTTGGTCATAATGCAGGTGTACTGCTTGGTAGGGATAAAATTCGTAAAACAGAGCTGTGTGGTTATACCATAATGAGTATTGACTCCAGGAAGAAGCGCTCCATAATAGAACAACACGTGGGCTGTTGTCAGTGAAGCTTCCCTGTGCTTGACAGACCCATCAACACTCAGTCCATCTGACACATATGGTGTTATGTTTATTCATGCAGATAGGTTTGTTTATTTGTGTTCATGGCATTACCCCGGTGGCTGCTGTATCGGCAGAGATCCAGCCACGGTGTAGACTCGCACCAGCATGTGTGTGTGTAGACAATGCAATGTATTCCATAAGTACTTTGAGTCACGTTGCGTTAACCCTTTTGCCTTCGATTGAGAGGGCGTCAACAGCTTCCCTTGACTTTTGAAGCACATGGGTGGCAACTACCTGCCACAAGGAAGACTGTTGACCTGGGAGGTGTCACTGAAGACTGTCGACCAGGGAGGTATTAATGAAGACTGTTGACCTGGGAGGTATTACTAGCACCACTTGTCTGCTGTGCTCATTCAGCTTGTTATTTTTCTTTTTCGTTTTTTTTTTTTTTTTTTTTTTTGTTGCGGCGCAAACTGATACAAAAATGGTTAAAGCTGAGGACATTAATGTGCAACCAGTACTGGCCACTGCAGCAGGGGTGCGGGTAGTGGTGGTGGTAAAAAAAACCCTATGCAGTTTATTAGCTGCTGCCTTGGCTTTTTTGTCTAGCCTCTCCCCCCCCCCCAACCCAAAGTGTGGCCGTGTCTGTCGATATTCAGGTGCTGAACTGTAGCAGTTTCATCCTCATCCATGTAACATGAATCGCACACTTTATGGCCTTTTTTTTATGTGCTTTGATTGCATTACAAGAGAGACATGCATGTAAACATGATGGATTTATTGTAGACAGAATATACGGCAGTCCCCACTCTTCTGTATGAGGCAACAAAATGAACACTTATTCCTCGTAACCACCAAGGCCACTAGTCTGGCTGGGCTTGTGCTTGCCATTCCCCAATTCAACATTTACCAAAAAAAATGGTTGATCTGGCAAATAATAATTAAAACAAAATAAAAATAACGCAAAAAAAGTTTGTCAATTTGGCAAAAATAAAATTCAGCGTGGTGGATTTTACCTCTGAAATGTCCCCAAAGAAAAACAAATTTTCATCATCAAAATAGTGGAAAGAAAATTAATTCCACTTCAAACAGACTTCAGAAGTGGAAAACCTATTTTTAAACACATAATTTGTTGTGTTTCTTCCCTATGTTCAGGCATGAATGGCTCTTTCTTCTCCCCTACCAATGTCACAAAGGCAAATCAACCTGAACAGAAAAATACACACTTGTTTTGAGGTCATATTGTGACTTCAAACTCCCAGTTTTGGTCCTCATAAAAGATATTTTTTGGTCAGAGCACTGTATGTATCCATTTAGGTCCAAAGACAGAATTTTTATACCCCCCCCTCCTAATAGAGGAGGGGCACATAGAAATATATAGTTTGACCAAAACGTGTGTCTTGAAACGAATGTAGGTCACTAGGTCAAGTATCTGGATCACAGTGACATATCCTTGTAAAATTGTGCCTTGGCTATTATTCCTTTGCTATGTAACTTAGTTTCATGAAACTTCACACACACATATATCTTGACCAAAATGTGTGTCCTGAAATTAATGTAGGTCACTACGTCAAGTAACTGGTCCTCTGCTCTTCGTGTCCAGGCTATAATTTGCTTGTCTTTCAACTTAGATTAATGAAACTTTACACACAGATGCATCTGGCATAGGGGGTGTCATGTACCAAAAGTAGGTCACTAGGTCAAATATCTGGGTCACAGTGAAATATTGGTGAAAAATCTTGTCTGGGCTATAATTTCATCAGTATGTAACTTAGGTTAATGAAACTTAACCCACAGATGCATCTGAACATAAGGTTGTTTCATTGACCAAATTTGGTCACTAGGTCAAGTAACTTGGTCACAGTGACATAGCTTTGTTAAATTGCATCCAGGCTATTATGGTTTCACTTAGTTTCATGAAACTTGACACACACATATATGTTGACTTAAAGGTGTGTCATGAAACAAAATTAGGTCACTAGGTCAAGCATCTGGATCTCTGCTATTCATGTCTGGGCTATAATTCACTTGTCCTTCATTTTAGAATAATGAAACTGGAAATCTGGACAGAAGGATGTGTAATGTACCAAAAGTAGGTCACTAGGTCAAGTATCTGGGTCACATTGACATATCCTTGGAAAGTCATGTCAGGGCTATGATTCCTTTACTATTTAACCCTTTCAGTGCCAAATTTTGGACTGAGTCAATAGCCTTTCTTGGCGTGTATTGGGCGCTATGCACCCGATACATGCCAAGAAACATCTGAATATAGGAGTCATCTCATGAATGCTCTGCATCCCACAATGTTTGAGATAGGCACGTATAAAGTTTAGGAGTTATCAAGTGTATAAAAAATCTTTGTCGACATCAATGGTGATAGTATTATGTAACATACAGGTCAAAATGTTAAAATATTGTAACCCCAATACCGTCCATCTTTAATTTGTGGCAGATTTTCACCAAATTCGGTGGCATTGTGGGGGAGGTCAAAGTCTAAGTTGCCAGGAATACTAGTGTTGTCACCTATAATTTGACGTAAATTATGAGCCAAAATGTGTTTTAAGATATAAAATTCCATATCCTTGAAAAGTAATTGGATTAGACTTGCCAAATTTATGGGATATATAGACAATGTCCAAAGCTAGAATCTTATGTAATATTAGTGACGACCTATTTTTGACTTTGATATTCAGTCCCAAGGTCTTTGATAAAGTTAAGGACTCACCCATTGTTGTCATGTCACATTCAACAATATCCATAACAGGAATTGCACAAATAAGCTATGATTACATGTGGAGCGAAGTGCCATGTGGTGGACAGATGAGACACTAAAATCACATAAGTTTTTTATGTTCAGAAGCCACTTGTGGACTCGCAGCTTTGAATGAAGATATAGGTGCAATTTAGCCACTGTACCAGTAGAGCATTAGGCCCATGGGCCTCTTGTTTAATATATAACACTTTTTTTATAATTAGTGGTAAGAAATAGTAATACATCATTTTCTCCTTTTTTGGAATCATAAAAAGGAGGAGGTTTGTTAGGGAGCAGGGAGGCCAAAGGGGAGAATACAGTAAAAATAATATGCTAAAAAACAAAAACAAAAAAAGAAAGCAAAAAGAATCCTTTAATCATTTCTTTTAACACTGGTTGGCAGTCATGGGTTGTCTGATTCAGTGTTATTTGACTGATTTGAACACTAATGAGAAATAATTTTACTGAGAATTTTAGAAGAGACCCGTCAAGATGACATGCCCCAGGTTGACAGCAAGCTGTTGATGAAGGCTTAAACCCAGTCCTCATTCAAATGGGTCAGGGTTAATGTATGGTAAGCTTGGAGAGTGAATGCAATATCATAACAGATGTTACCATGGCTGTGAAATTGGAACATTTATGGGCTTCCTGATTTCGAAGGTATCCAGGCCTGTCAGAAGATCAACAGTTGTGCTTAGTTAGTAACCCTGGCTTGAAGAATAAAATATACTGCACATACCTTGTACATGCATGTTGCAGTCATGGTTGTCTTACAAACATCACTCTACCAAAATGGATGTTCTTTCATTCTGGGCAAAATTATGTAAAGTATACTCTGTAAAAAAAATTTTTTAAAGTGATATTTGAAGACAGGTGACCTCTTTTGGCAGAAAATACTGCATTGTATTTGTTTCTTGTTGGTGACTTGCCCATCAAAAAAAAATACCAGACCTGATTATAACGTCAGCCATTTGACTTTTTAGCTCTGTGGACCAAAAGTTGCAGAGCTCATACAATCACTCATGTCCATAAGCATGATAAGTCTGCCTGTCCATCCAGAAAGTTTTTATCAAGTGTATGAAAATCTAGGTCAGGTAGGACATAGGTGATCACATTCTGTAATATATGTAAAAATTTTGTGAGATCCTGGAGGAGGTCAAAATCTCAGTTGCATATGATAGTATTGGACTTTCAAGGAAGCTATAAGTTAAAATGACTTGAAAAATATAAAATTCCACATCTCAAAAAACAGTTGAATTAGACATGCCAAATTTACAGGATATAAATAGATCATGTCTATTGCTAATATGATATGTAGTATCCATGACCTTTGTGTAGTCTTGGTAGGTCACCAGGCCCCGTAAGGTTGGAAGAGGTGATTTTATTATGGCAGATAGGCTGTAGCTTGGACATTTAATGGCAGAGAGAATTAAGCCTCCACATCAAAATTGTACTTGAGTACATTTTAAATAAAACTCTACTTGGTGACCTACTTTTTGGGTCACCATGACCCAATGATTGTTTGACCTTGACCTATTTTTCAAGTTCATTAAGGACTTAACAAAATTATTATCCCCCGCCCACGAAGTGGGGGAGGGGATATGGTAATGGGCACCGTCCGTCCGAAACAAATTTTGTCCGGCCCATATCTTCTGCATTTATTAATGCTACCTCTTCGAATTTTTTATGGTGGGTAGACCTTAGGTAGTAGGTGTGCATAGGCAATGTTTTGTGTGGCTAATTACTTGCATTAATTAATTAATTAATTAACAAAGTTCGTTAAGCGAGACAAATTTTGTCTGGGCCATATCTTCTAACTATTAATGCTAGCCCTTTGAATTTTTTATGGTGGGTAGACCTTAGGTAGTAGGTGTGCATAGGCATTGTTTTCTGTGGCTAATTACTACCATTAATTAATTAATTAACAAAGTTCATTAAGCAAGCTCAAGCTACAATACAAATTTTGTCCAGGCCATATCTTCTAAATTATTGATGCCAGCCCTTTGCTTTTTTTATGGTGGGTAGACCTTAGGTAGTAGGTGTGCATAGGCATTGTTTTGTGTGGCTAATTACTTGCATTAATTAATTAATTAATTAACAAAGTTCGTTAAGCAAGACAAATTTTGTCCCGGCCGTATCTTCTAAACTATTAATGCTAGCCCTTTGAATTTTATTTATGGTTGCTAGACCTTAGGTAGTAGGTGTGCATAGGCATTGTTTTGTGTGGCTAATTACTTTCATTAATTGATTAATTAACAAAGTTCGTTAAGCAAGCTCAAGATTTGTCCGGGCCATATTTTCTAAATTATTAATACCAACCCTTTGAAATTTTTATGGCTAATAGACCTTAGGTAGTAGGTGTGCATAGGCACTGTTTTGCGTGGCTAATTACTTTCATTGATTAATTAATAAAGTTCATTAAGCAAGCTCAAGATACAATACAATTTTGTGTGAAGCATAACTTTGCAGCTAAAAGTGGTAACCCTTTAAGATTTTCAGCGTTGGTAGACCAGAGGTAGGAGGTGTGCATAGGCAGAATTTTTTTTGACTAATTACTTTCCTTCATTAATATATTAATTAACAAAGTTCATTAAGCAAGCTCAAGATGCAATACATTTTGTCAGGAGTATAACTTTGCAATTATAAGTGGTAACCCTTTAAGATTTTCAGGGTTGGTAGACCAGAAGGAGGAGGTGTGCATAGGCATAAATTTATGTGGCTTATTATTTTCCTTTATTTGTTTATTAATTAACA
Source organism: Hermodice carunculata (assembly GCA_964020975.1). NCBI lineage: Eukaryota > Metazoa > Annelida > Polychaeta > Eunicida > Amphinomidae > Hermodice > Hermodice carunculata. The sequence continues at coordinate 7,612,896 of OZ026622.1, forward strand.
AAGTTCATTAAGCAAGCTCAAGATCCCAATACAATTTTGTCTGGAGCATATCTTTGCAAAGTTAATAAGTGATAGCTCTTTGAGATTTGCAGGGTTGGTAGACCTGAGGTAGGAAGTGTGCATACTCATTTCAGCCAACTTTATTTTAAGTCCTACATGTTAAGGAAGATGTGAATAGCAAAAAAACCCTTCTGCACTGGTTCACCCTCATAAGGAGGGGGGGTTCAGTGGCTACTTGTTAAAAGGGGGACACATAATGCATTTAAAGGCTCTCTGTATGTATTTCCATATTGCCACCAACAGAAACCTTTCACATTTTACCAACTATAATATACCAATGTACATCATGTGTGTTTACCACCATGATTACTGTGGGCGGGGGATATGGCTAGCGTCAGCGGCTACTTGTATTAATTCAATGTCTATAAGAATAGGGCAAATGATACCAAATATGCCACAAATGTGTATCATATGAAAGATTGTTCTTGCATAATATGGCTGACCATGATTAATTTTTCAAGGTTACGGAGGTAATGCTTTTCAGGAAATTATTTTTTGGTGATGCATGGTCATCAGATATGTCAGCAGAGCATCAGACCCATAGAGCTCTTGTTTTAGCTCTGCTAACCTACAGTCGGAGCTTATACCATCATGTGTGTCTATCTGGCTGCAAACTTTTTTGTGTGCACGGTTTTCATGGTAATGCCACATAACTTTCAGGACATCTAGGTTGGGTTTGATATTGGTGGTGAAGTGTGGTGTTATGTATAAACCAAAATGTCAATATTTGGAGACTGCTGCTTGTCTAGGAATCTTAGAACTATGAATCATCATGAATAATCATGGTAGGCATGTCGATGAGGCAAAAAGATGACAATGCATTCAAATTTGGCAGTGACACATACAGAACTACAGAAAATATGAAACTGAAATGTGTTGAGGACACATCACGTTCAATGTGTTAAGAAACATAAAAGCTAATGAATAATAATACTACAAGTGTGTATCATATCTGGAAATTTGATATTGCATCATATGGATGACCATGACCTATTTTTCTCAAAGTCACAGACAGAATGCATTTCAGGTGTGTTTGTGTGTGTGTCTGTGTGTGTATGTTCATGCATGTTACATCTTAACTTGGGGACAAATATACAGATACCAAAACAGAAATGTCATACAGACAGTTCTGTCGTGTGGTGTCACTACTGCTATTTTTTGGAACTATTGTCATAGGGTATAGGCTCCGAAACATCATCTAAGTAGTTACCCGCTGAAGACCCTTTAGTTTATTTGGGCTAATACAGCCAGTGTCAATTGTCATAGGGTATCAAAAGCACATTAAATTGAGTATTAAGATAATATATGGAGATGAAACTACATAATTCCTACCAAGTATGCATTAGGCCAATTGTCAAACTGTGCAAAATTTTGGGCAACCTTGACCTATTTTACAAGGTCATTAATTAAATGTGTATCATATAGGGAAGCTTGACATTGCATATATGGATAATCCAAAATATTTCTAAACATTATACAAACAAAATGTTATGAAGGGGGGGGTCATAGTGGTACCACTGGTGGCATCAAATGGAACTAACTTCATACAGAGCTACTTTGCGACATGGTGGGAGATCTAACAACTTTTGAACAAATTTGGCCAAACCAAATATTGACTTTAAAAAAAGCCACTGCATAATAAATTACAAAAAAGTAGGTCTAACAGCATTCAATATAGCTGTGTATAGCCCAGACGAGACCATTCGCGAGTTAAGCAGTCACATTAATTGATGCCCAAGGCGGGTGATAAGCGTGGTTGTAACGGGTAATCATGCCCTGTCTGCATTTTGTGCAGGCATGTTCACGCACTGTGGAATAGGACCGGGAGCTGATATTTGTATGGACCACACAACGTTCAAGCTTGTTATATGATTGCCATTGAGGATAGTTGAATGTATAGGCCTTTCATATGATGATAGGTGGTATACTCTCTGATACTAAAACTTGCATTAGATTGGTACAACAAAGGTGATTTGAGTTGAGGAATCTAGCCTGAAACTAACTGTTTTGTCTTTTTAATTCATCTAAATCTGGGTTCAAGGAGGTATTCTGATCCAAGTGTTTCATGCTCAAAAATGCAGGAAATGGCACCATTTGTCATCAATTTTTTCAAAACATTTCTGGAGGACCTCCCCCAGACCCCCCATGCAGGATTAGGGAAGGGGACCCCCCTCCCTCATGTGCCACCTGCAGCAACACGTAATGTCTCCCTAGTGCTACCACTCAAAAATAGGGAGATCTCCCTGCCTCCACTAACTGCAACTTAACACCTCTGTTGATAGGTATCAAAAACACATCAAATTCATTTATTGTAATGATAAATTGAGATGGAGCTACATAATTTATGCCAAATATGCATTAAGCCAATGGTAATTTTTTTTTTTTTTTTTTTTTTTTTTTTTTTATATATATAAAATTTTGGGAAAACCTGAGCATATTTTTTGATGTCAGTAACCACTTTAGTAAAGACAACTTAATTCAAGATGTTGAGAAAGAATAAGGCTAATGATACTAAATGTACCACAGATGTGTATGATGTGGAAGTGTGACATTGCACAATGTGGATGACTTTGAACTGCTTTCTCAAAGTCACGGGGTTTGCATTTTGGGAAATGAATGTTTAGGATGATCATCCAATTGCATGTCAGCAGAGCATTATGCCCGTATGGGCCTCTTGTTTTCTTTGTTGTTAGTGTGAGAGTGCTATGTCAGCATTCTGAAGTGACATAAATGTACAGTTAATCCAGTGATTCCAGCTTGCAGCCATGCTTGTAACGCTTTGAACTGAAACTATGAACATATATGTTGATGTGGAAAGTGTGCTAGTCCAGATTGTTGGTGACTTTCTGTACAAGTGCAGCCATTTACTGTATATACAAGGTATAGCCCTTCTTAAGAAATAGTGTCAAAGGTTGTTTGAGTTTGATGTTTTACGTGAGGTTCTGATCAATGTAAAACACATTGAATGGGAACTTTAGACATTAGAATGAGTGGGACAATACATGCCCTAAGTCAGCAGGTTTCCTTAGTTAAAGTGAAGCTCTTAGGTCCCAGCTGAAATTGATCAGGGAAAATTGATGATGGGGGGGAGGGGGGGAGACATTAAAGTGGACAAGGTTCAATCTTATTAGCAGGTACTTCTAATTGAATATTGCTATTTTAAAGAGTAAATACATCCAGTGGTATACTCGTGCAGGAAAAGGTTAAATGCCACAGTATAACTCCAGTGGCATACCAGTGCTGAAAGGGGTTAAATCTTGCCATTTACTTCCACCAGTAGCATACCAGTGCTGGAAGGGGTTAAATGTCATACTGTACTTCCACTGGCATACAAGGGCTGGAAGGGGTTAAGTGTACCTCCAGAGGCATACCAGTGGTGGAAGGAGTTAAACATCATGGTACGCTTCTGCTGGCATACCAGTGGTGTAAGGGGTTAAATGTAATGGTGTACCTCCAGGGGCATACTAGTGCTGGAAGGGGTAAAATGTCATGGTGTACCTCCACTGGTGTATCAGTGCTGGAAGGGATTAAATGTTGTGGCACGTCTCCACAGGCATAATGGTGCTGAAAAGAGTTAATCTTACGGTGTACCTCCAGTGGCATACTGGAGCTACAAAGGGTTGAATCGTGTATAGTTCCAGAGTCATCATCAGGCCAGTGAATACAGATTCTCGGATGCTGCTGGCACATGTGAGTCACTATATAGTCCAACTTTTTTAGCTGGGCCTTTGCTTGTTATCTGACTCTTGATATCATTATGTGCGTGTAATGACTGGTTTTAGGGGAAGTTTCAGCATGGTCACAAGTAGCAGCTTCTGGCTTCCATGACAATACCTGCCAACTTGTTTGGTTCTTTTGATCTGGTATCTTAATAGGTGGCATTTACATAGTAAGTACGGATGAAAAATAATCTCCCTTTAACCTGATTTCTTGCCAACCCACCTGAAAAATAGGCTAGCCAAAATATGTTATTCTGTTTTAAGGCAATTTATGTAAACTTTTAAATGATGTTATATATATTTTTTTCTGATTCTTTGTTAAAATAGATTCCCAGAGTGACCTATTTGTCACACCTACTATACACCTTGAGTTTGCCCATGTAGTCATAACTTGAAATAAATTTCAGAAAGCCACGTACAATCTCAACTCAATATATGGCTGTTTCTCTTCTAGTCTAGAGTTGACCAGTCAGTTACTAGTGCCATAGAAATATGGTGAAAGTTTCAACAACAAAAACTACAGGATGGTTGGTCTTCTGTCTGTGAAATGTTCCCGGCAAATCTGGCCCACATAACTGTTGTACCTGTAAATCTTATTGGGAAGTTAAAGTGTCTACCACCACAACCCTGTTCTGTCAGTCATGGAAGTGAACTCTCGCGTCCTTTTCGCAAACAGTGCTCATATGTACCAGCTGGAATGTTAAATAGTTATGACCATATTATCCCTGATTTCTAATTTGGGTAGGAGTGGTAGGCCAATCAGATGTAAGAAAATATTTTTGTAAATTAACTGTTTCTGATGAAAGTAGAGGGTTCATTGTTGTTATTTTATGCTATATGGATTCTATAATAAGTGTAAGTATGCCCCCCCCCCCCCCCCCCCCGGAGGTTGGGCATATAGTAATCCTTTTTCTGTCTGTCTGCTTTTCGTGTCCGGCTTATAATTCACTTGTCCTTCAAGTTAGATAAATGAAATTTTACACACAGGTGCATCTGGACATAAGAGTGTGCCATGTGCCAAAAGTAGGTTGCTAAGTCAAGTATCTGGGTCATATTCTTGTAAAATCATGTCTGGGCTATAATTCCTTTACCATGTAACTTAGATCAATGAAACTTTACACACAGATGCATCTACACATAAGGGTGTGTTGTGTTCCAAAAGTCACTAGATCAAGTATCTGGGTCACAGTGACAGAATATGGTAATGCCTACTAAGAAGTAGTTCTGGACAAAAAGACACAATTACAACATCCTTATAAAATCGTGTCCAGGCTATAATTCCTTTGCAATTTAACTTTTTAACTTATCTAAGTGTTTCATGAAACATCATACACACATTAATCTTGACCTAAAGGTGTGTCATGAAACAAAAGTAGGTCAAGTATCTGGGTCATGGTGATACAATCATGTTAAACTTTGTGACACTTCATGTCCGGGTTGTAATTCAATTGTCCTTCAAGTTAGATTAATGAAGCTTTACACAACGGTGTATCTAGACATAAAGGTTTGTCATGAAGCAAAAGTAGGTTGCTAGGTCAAGTATCTTGATCACAGGGACATATTGTTGTAAAATCATGTCTGAGGTATAATTCCTTTACTATTTAACTTAATTTCATGAAAATCACACACACATGTATCTTGACCTAAAGGTTTGTCATGAAACAAAAATAGGTCACTAGGTCAAGTATCTGGGTCTGCTATTCGTGTCCATTCTATAATTCACTTGTCCTTCAACTTAGATAAATGAAACTTTATACACAGGTGCATCTGAACATTAGGGTGTATCATGTACCAAAAATAGGTCACTAGGTCAAGTATCTGGGTCACAGTGACATATTCTTGTAAATTTGTGCTCAGGCTATAATTTTTGTACTAAACTAGGGAACAAAAGTAACTCTCCACCTTTTCTAAAATCTGTATTTTACATGTTTTTCTATAAATCACCAAAATTCTGGTATGTGTGACATAACATCTTGTCTAAGGTACCTGTGATTTTCATAAGGATTGATGACCGTGCTTGGCTGCATTTGCACTGGATGCATATCAGAGTTGAAATTGAGAGTTTGCAAAACAGTTGAGCGCTGGGCAGTGAGGTAGTGTGCGGCTTTCTTGTCCTTGTTAATATCCATTTCAAAACAATCAAATTTGTTTCATTTCATGGCATTTATATCTGCAAAACAATGGTGGTTATGCTGCTTATTAATGCTGATAATTGAGATGTCAATCAATATGGTCAAGTGTTTATTTGACAAACAATTGTCGCTATGTTGCCAATAATTTTCAATACACTGTGATACACCCAAGCTGTGAGAATAGGCCTGATTATGCAAGCTTATTTCTTGTGTAACCTTGCTGAGTGAAGCATGTCTTCCTTTTTCTTTATATAAATCCAAATCAAATGATAAGTTAATAAGAGCATCTTTAAATCTGCTTGTTATCCTTCGTAATCGTTCACAGAGAAGGGCATTGAGAATTAACAGTGCCATCCAATGACATTATTGCGAACTCTCCATTACAACTCTGACTTGTAACCCGTGTAAATGCAGCCAAGCATGGGTGCCAACGTTTTTTTTTTTAAATCACAGATAATGAGGACAAGATGTTATGTCCCACATGTTAACAGAAATTTTGGAGATATATCTAAAACATACAAAATACAGATTCCAAAGAAGTTAGAGAGTTACTTTTGTTGCCTAGTTTATTTAACTTGGTTTCATGAAACTTACACACACACACACACACACACACACTTATCTTGACCTAAAAGGTGTGTTAGGAAAAAGGTAGGGCACTATGTCAAGTATCTGTGTCATGGTGATAGCTTATTTTTATTGACTAGTACTGTCATTCTAAAATGAGACCTGTGATTAGCAAGGTTATAAATGAGGCCAGGGGGGCATGGATCCAGCAATCTCTGATTGCCTTCTAACATGCTTGTGGTATCGTAAATTAACACATATCATTATCACAAAACTCCACAAAAAAAAGAACTATATCTCTTCCAGGAAAGCTTTGCATTAGCAGTGCGATACTGTTGGAATGAATATGGTACCCCTCCCCCTTTTTGTTCCCCCCATGGGAGCAAAAAGGTCCCTATTTGTTGCGAAGGTTGACAGACATGCAGAGGATGCAAAAAATATATATAAAAAAAAAAAATAGGCAGTTTATCTGCTGGTCTTCAACAAGGCAGCCTCAAAACCTCAGGGCACAGTACTGATAAAAGTTCCATGTTCTCAGTGTAAAACTTGACCAAGTGCAGTGATTTGCGTGTCACATGTTTGGTTTGATTCAGCAGATAGAAGTTGTGTTTCACAGGCTGCTGCAGATGTAACAGCTAATAGACAGCTGTTAATAGGAGAGGATTAGTTCTCGGTAGGTGTCGTATGGTCAACTCTTTCAGTGCCAAATTGTGGCTGAGTCAACAGCTTTTCTTGGCGTGCATTAGGTGCAATGAGCCCAATGCATACAGAGACAAGCTGTTGACCTGGGATATTCTCTCAGCAACTATGGGCATGCTGGTACTTGAATGAAAGGTCTTTTTACGATGAATAGGAATTTTGGATCCTCATGATAATTCAGACTAGTTTGACTTAAGTAGATCAACTTTAGTGGTGCTTTGCTCAGAAAGAGTAGATATACATAGTTCATATATCCATATCTTGTTTGACAGCTGACCTTAACTCTTGATGCCCAACTGTCTCATTTTTTTTTCTCAATAGAATGAATTAAAAGTTGACTGAGGCCATGAAATCTTTGCAAAAGTAGCACTTGGAAGTGCCCTGTTTCGGAATCCCGGCTAACACTGTGGTACAGGTGATTTGGAGGGGCTATAATGCAACTCAGTCATGAAAGAGTTAAAATGCAAGAGACTCGGGACCTTTTCCCAGCACCCCATGGTGCATATACCTGGGGAATGTTCGTGTTTCACAACAAAGTCTGCAGATCCACAGCGGAAAGCCAATCAAGCTGCATGTCCTGGTTTCATAAATTTTGTGTCAGTGAGTGCAGTGTACTTGAGGGACTGGCTGGCAGAGAGGACTGGAAATGTTATATCTATGGACACGTTTGCAGTGTGTACAAGTAAACTATTTTTGTCAATAATTTTTTGCACTTGCATATTATGCTTAAAACTGTGAAAATTTTAAAAACAAGGATGGTTCACTTTTTATAATGCTCATGTAATTCACACCTGAAGGTGTAGATGGTCACATGGATTCAATATGCATGATAAGATTTATGTATGTTAAAGCCTAACGATACACAATGATACAAGATGTTTATAACAATATATCTGAATTTCCATTTCTGTCTGTGATAAATGGGCATGTTGTTTAAGAAAGTGTGCAGCTAAATGTACCAAAAGAAAAATCAAAGAAATTTGAATATATCGATCTCACTCAAGGATCTACAGTTTTTGTTATGGTATCATAATACGAACAGGAAAAAAAAAAAAAGAAAGAAAAGCAAAAATCAGCAATGCAAACATGAGCTATTGTACACTGGAATGCCAAAGGTATTGCTAACAGGGAATATAATAGGTGCACCAAGGACTACACAGATGTGTGGAGTGAGGACTGCATAATACATGTACTGACAAGAGGCTACATAATACGTGTACATGAAGAGGGCACATGGCCCAGTCAGGCCTCCTTCAATTATGAACTGCATTAAATTTACATTGATTTGAGCCTCCATGCTGCTCAGCCCCGTCCTCCAAGAAATCATTGAGACAGGAGATGCGTCAGATGCTGCAGCAGTGGCACTGATGTCTCAGTGTGTTCAAGTGGGTACGCAAGTGGAGGCCGGCGCATGGACAAGACAGCTCTGCCATCAGAACCCACCACACTAGGTGCCACCATAACACACTGAGTACATCTGCTCATCTGTCGTCAGAGGCAGATCGTGTGTGTGCGTGTGTATGTATGGTGGTTGCGTCCATGTTACCAGTGGCAGGATACGTAGAGCCACACAGGTGAACCATGATCGACAGTAAGTAGACAGGTAGATCACGGGCCACGCTGGTCCAGCAGAGCCCCCTCTTTTGCCATTTCTGCAGCACTTTCTACAAAGCAGGACTGGGAGACATCCCAACCAACGCTGTCTGTGGGTTTTCCATTTTACCGGCTCAATATTTCATTGATTGAAGCCACTTTCAAATATGGCTGTAAATACGCCAAATTGCCAGATGGATTATAGCGGGCAAGTTGTGTGTAGGAACAAAGGCTGCCCTGCTGTAGTATTAATATATGGGACAGTTTTATTGTGCTGACTGGGCAGTGAGGTGTGGTATTGTATTGGTCAGCTGTCTCAAGACGGCTCCATATTGGCAGGGTTCTCCCCCTCCCCCTGACTTGTATCCCTTTTACATGGTGCAGAGACAAGTATTGTGTACTGTCGTTGTAACCCATTGTCAACCCACACAGCCAGAGCTGGCCGTCAATACTCCCCCGCCAGTCCTCCACTTTGTGGGTCAGTCAGGGTATATGTGTGCGGACACCGCTGCGTCTTTGCTCGTGGATGTAGCTCAAGGAGCACAGAGTACCTGCTTCAGCCTACTTTGATGGCTGCATGTGACGCAAGCCTGACGCATCCCCCTCATTGTTATAACTCTGTGATAGCACTTGCCATAGTTGGCAGTACAGCCAGCAAGGCCCGCCTCCTCCCTGCCCCCCCCCCCCTTAAAAACAAGGAAAAACAGTCATACCAGGTACGTGTCCCACCACAGTAACATCTTGTTTCAGCTGGGTTAGTTGCTGAATTTATGTTAGTTGATGAGGAGAAATGATCTTAGTGGAAGCAGATCACTTACAATATTTGTTCTTGGGATAGAAATTTTTAGTGTCCAGGATCATGAGGCAAGAGTGGCATCTTCAGCCTATATCATTGGGTGTAAATTGAAAATGTGTAGTCTTGAATATCTCATCCTTCTTAAACCTGAATAATCAATTTGAAATATCATAATTGCTTGGGGGGGGGGTTGCTTGTTTGTTCCTCGCTGAATAAATTCTAAAATTGGCTAATTGTTTCACCATATTTGTAGCCATATCAAACATTTTTAGTTACTGACTAAATTGGAAATGAAAATATACACTGTCTCTGTCGAGGAGGGGGGGATGTAACTATAATATTCTTTTCCAATAGTAGCACGCTGTGCTAATGCAAAGATTTCCTGGAGCAGACTTGTTTGTTTTTTATGGAGTTTGATGACAATGATATCTGTGGATTTACACTACCACAAGCAATTACACATATTATAGAATCCATATAGCATAAAATAACAAGAATGACCCCTTTATTTCATCAGAAGCAATCAATTTTTTAAAATATTGTAAAAAATACTGAATTTTTAATAAAAACCCCAAGATTAAAAAGTAGGGGGTGTGTGTTTCTGTTAGGGCATGTACTACAATTGGAATGAATATAGTATGCATGTGCAACATGACACAGGTAACATGTTTGAAGGCCAATGTTTATATGCAGGGCAAAAACATCTCATGCATACATTACCAAATGATGTGAACATTTGTCCTCCTGTATTTTTGCACTGAATTGAAAACATAATTCAGAATGGAATAGGATTGCTGCCAGTGTAGAATTCTCCTAAATTACAAACAATACTGGTTGTTTGTTTTTAGTGTCATTTGATGTGGACTATGTATTCATTTTGTTTCAAAATTGTTTTGTTAAAAGGCGTATTCTTTTCTTTTCATTTTTTTTTTGGACATGATGAAATAATTCATAAATTAGACCTTGATGACTTGTCATATTGTTCCTTTGCTAGGGATGCTTGGATACACTGAAATATTTTGAGCCTGAATAATAGAGCTATATTTGGAATATCAGAGCTGGATATATGTGGGGACATGATGAATGACAGTCTTTGTTTTTCCTGCTTTTTTTTTTAAATAAAAAAAAGCAGGGGTGCCTTAAAGAGGTGCAGTGATATGGATATTTTTTTTGGTCATGAAATGAGCATTGCACAAAACAAAACTAGGTATAACCATATGGTATTTTGTAAACTGACACACAATTTGGAGTGATCATAGTCTTTGAGACTCAGTATGAGTTAAATTATGCAGGATCAGTTTCTGCACTGCAAAATGTTCCACAAGCACTTGGCTTATAAACAAGAAGTTTCAGAATGCTTGCAAATATTTCCTCTGCTGAATGCAGCCCATGTTCAGAATTTCAGATTTTGTGTGGTGTTTGTCTAAGAGAAACCTAAATGATACATCTGTGGAGGGGGGGTTGGGGGTGGGGGGGTCCTGGTACAAGTTATAATTTTGCCGCGGTATAAGGTACAGAAAATAAGAAAATGTATAAATAATGGTTGGTACAAAGTACGGAGATTGGAAATCAAAAAGGCTTCCTGTACATGAGTACGGCAAATAAAAAATGCCCAGTACACTAGAACGGACCCCCCCCCATCAGCTGGATAGTTGCTGAAGTAGGTCAGCTACATAGGGACAATGCTATAGTTGGCAACAGGTGCCCCTCGAGAACCATAACTTCAAAGGCAATCACATTTGAAATCAACATCTGTGTGCAATTTCCCTGGCATGCATAATGAGGTAGATGCTACTGTATATGAAGTTGATCATTAGTCAAAAGTGTGTTTGTACATGGCAGGGCTCAACATTTGCATGTTCGCTGGCCCAGGACAAATCAAATACCAATCAGGGCAAGTTAGAATTGCAAACCACTAGCCATGGGGGAAAACACAATTTTTTGGTTTTCGAAATGATGTTTGTATGGATGCACAAGCCTTCTTGGACAGAAGGCTTCAGTTAAATACCAGACTTACTGGTCTGGAAGACTGCCACTGAAGAACAGAATTGGAGAGCTCTGCATGTGTGTTGCATAATAATTTTTCTGCACTGAGCAAATTTTGCTGTCTGTATTTTTTTTATTTTGTTTTCCCTCCGACACACTGGACTTTTTGTCATCTGAAAGACAGATAGCATGTTTGTCATGAAATCTGTGACGTGAAAGGTGGTGAGAACTGTGTAAAGGTTAACTGAGGGCACCCACACTGTGACACAATGACGCACTCAGGTTGTACAGGCGGAGGCTGTGTGGTCAGTGGTTTTTGGATTGTCTGCCGTGGTGCTTCAGCTGCCTGTGCAGCTCTGTTGGTTGGTACTTGAATCATGGAGCTTTTGGACCAGACATGGTGATAGTTGGGTGAGGCTTTTAAACTAGACATTATGGTACTTGAATGAGCCTTTTAGACCAGACAGAGTAGTAATTGAATGAGGCTTTTAGACTACACACGGTGATATTTGAATGAGGCCTTTAGACATTTTGGCACTTGAATGAGGCTGGACATGTTGATACTTAAATGAGGCATTTAGACTAGACATGGGGATACCTGAATTAGGTTTTTAGACTAGACATGTCAGCACTTGAGTGAGGCTTGTATAGTAGACATGGTAGCATTTGAATGAGGTTTTTAGACTAGACACATTGATACTCGAATGAGGTTTTTAGACTTAACACATTAATACTCTAATTAGGTTTTTAGACTAGACATATTGATACTTGAATGAGGTTTTTAGACTAGACATATTGATACTCGAATGAGGTTTTTAGACTAGACATATTGATACTTGAGTGAGGTTTTTAGACTAAATGTGGTGGTACTTGAATGACATGTTTTAGACTGGACATGGTGGTACTTATATGAGGTTTATAGATTAGACATGGTGATACTGGAATGAGGCATTTAGACAAAACATGGTGGTAGTTGAACGAGTCTCTTAGAGAAGACATGGTGGCTTTACCTTTGGTGGGTTTCTACCAATTGTGGGGGTGGGGGGGTTTAAGGGCCTATGTTGTGGGGTTGTCCATCCTTCCGGATGTCTGTCCAGATTTCTGTCCATCCAGATGTGCACATTCTCGTTACTACGATATCTACAGAATGCCTCCATGTATTTTGCACAAATTTGGCAATATGCTTATCTTTCCTGGCAAGATGAACTAATTAGAGTTTGGTGTCACCATGAGCTAATTTGAGCAAATGGCAGCCTAATTACATGCTCATTAGGGCTCATTACCACAATATCTCCAGAAAGCTCCAAATGTTGCAGGATGCTTATCTAGCGTGGACCCGTAGACCTCAATAATTGTAACAAGGGAAACTGTGATTTTTCAATTCTCTTTAAAGAATTTTTGTGTGGCTTTGCTATTTTCCAAAAGCATCATCATAATGTTGTGAAACTTGATGAAAATGTAGCGTGTGGAAGGTTCAAACAAACCTCTTCACTACATAGTGATACTTCCAATCCCCAATTTTTAACAAATTTTTCAGTTTGGGTTCTTGTCGGTTAATGCATATATTTCTATTGATTATTATGCAAGTCAATGGGAATTGCAGTTGTAATTCACTTTTTTGACATCTCCAAAACTGTATGCCAGATTCACTTCAAACTTGGTTAGGATACATGTACTTGGGTGGGTCTGACTAATTTGTTCAAATAGTCGTGCTTCATTCATTTTTTTGGTCAAAATCTTTAAAAAAAAAAAAAATCTCTGCAACCCCATGGCCAATTACTTTTAAAAGTGCATACAACACTTCTGGATATGAGAGTGAGGCTTACATATATATTTTAAGTCTACATTGGTCCCTGCTTTGTCAATAATATAAGACTACATGTACTCTTTTGTGAACACTTTGTCAATACAATGTAATCTGTATTTAGTGAACACCTTGCCAACACAATGAAATCTGTATTTAGCTAACACCTTGTCATTATTATGAGACAGGTGTACAGTGAACACCTTGTCCGTATTATAAAACCCCTCTTCCGTGAACACCTCATCAATGCAATAAAACCTCTCTTGTGAACACCTCGTCATACAATAAAACCTGTCCTTAGTGAACACTTGTTTGCAGTGGTCTCTTCAAACTTCTCTGTGTTGTTCACATCAATTTAATCTGATGTGAGTGAACACCTAAAGGTGAGCAAATCTGACAAGACTAGGAACCACAGGTGGAAGAAGCTTATTTGATTTCATACAAATGATCAGCTTTGATGATACCGCATCTCTTCGCATGTGCCAACTGTTGAAAGAACAGAGTGTGCCTGTTTTTTCCAGCCACCATTGTTGCTACATCAAACACATGTTCCTGTTTACATATCACAGTGGCTTGGTGTAAGTATCCTTCAAAGAGTGGTGTATGGCATGGAGAGAAGAGCCGGACAATATAAATCTTTGACACTTCAATAAACCAACTGCCATATTCATTCTGATAGCTCACAAATGCCTTTAGGAAAGAAACAATAAAATGTGGCTCAAAAACAGGCAATAGACTTGGATTATTGAGTGTGAACATGTACTGTAAATTGCTTTATTTTTCGCGTGTTTAAATTTTCACGGTTTTAGTATTTTTGACATTTCACTGTAGTTTTAAATTTCACTGTTTTGGAAATAATTCCCATTCTAACAATGTTAAAATACTATTTCGCTGTGTTATTATTTTCACGGTTTTGTGCCATCAGCGAAATTAGCGAAAATAAGAATACAGCGAAATTAAAGCAATTTACAGTACATTGTCAGTGAAAATCAAAACCTTTTTTCAGAGAAAAATGGGGTTGTGGCTTTAGTAGAAATGAATACCGGGGTGTGTTTTGGGGCTACAAGGATTTCAATGAAGATATTTTGCTGTGTTATATCTTGATGCAGTACATGTATTAAAAATCATGTGTTAGTTCAACAGATTACTGCAAAGAGATGTGGCTGCTGAGTGTGTCCAGACATCAAAGCAAAACAAAACAAACAAAAACCTAAAAAAAACAACAACAAAAATAAATTATAAATAAAATAAAATAAAACAAAAAATGCAGGAAAATAATTGAAGGGTAATGTATATTCATGCGAAATTTTGCATCCACAAACTCTTTCTGAATCAGATTGTGTAAGACATGTACATTGAGATGGGTTATGTAAAAGTTGGCTTCATGAAGTAGCACAAAATGATTGTGACAGTTTGATGACCTGTTGATGTGGAGACATTACCATGACAACCATTCTGTTGTGTCAGATTGTCATTGACCACCATCCACTGCAAGTCTCTTAACCTTTTCCTGCTCAAATCACCCCCAAAGGGCCTGGATGTAAATTGTCATTCCTTTTGATGTTTTTGTTTAAATTTCATGATTGATAGAAAACATTCTTGCTGATAATTGTAAATTGTCGGTAAAAGGTGTAATGACGGCCTGCCCCAGGTCAATAACTTTCCTTGTTGAAGGGTGGCCACAGTGAGCCCTACTTGTACCAAGGAGAGCTATGAACTCACTGTTACTGTGACCAGGAGGATGTTAAGACAATGACCTGGGACTTGTGTGAAACTTGTTGGGTTACCAAAGTTACAGTTATATATATTTTGCTGGCTGCACAGGAAAGCATCAATTGTGGAAATCTGCCGCTCAATATCTATGCCATTTCGCAGATCACTGGTCCTGGTTCTACTGCCTGGCATGTTCATTTCACGTTTGTGTCTTTCAGCAACCATGTTCCTGAATACCCTCACTCCCAAGTTCTACGTGGCGCTGACTGGGACCTCGTCTCTCATTTCTGGTCTTATTCTGGTAGGTACAATGAAAGGCAACCTTTTTACAAATCAAAATTTAGTTCCCACTTTTGTAACATGTAAAACGTTTCTTCCCTTTGCTGATTTTGAATTTATTAGCCTGAATTAATATATACAATAATCAAATGCTTCTTGAGGGAAAAAAATCATACAGAGTATTGAAAGATGCAACTGAAAAATAACATCTTTTGCGATCAAATGTGATGTAGGTCTTTTCCTCTTAACATATTAAGTTACAGGGAAAGCAAATGCTTGAAAAACATATATAGTTTCTTTATTCTTCATACTGTATCTGTTTGTGTAACTTGCATAAGAGTGATTGTGTAATTGAAGGTAGTCTTTATGATTTGTCATTAATTTTCCATGCCAATTAATTTGTATAATTTGATATCCAGATGGTGGGACTTCACCATGTCTCTTATATTAAGCAGTGGACACCTCTAAGCATACATTATGCCTCAATTTCCCTTTTGTTGTATGTATTTTATGTATGATTTTATAACATGTATTATTATTGGCACTAAACAACAAATGGCTCCCAAAAATTTTAATGCTTTTCTTGTGGGGGAGCAAGTACCTTCAACCCTCCATGAATCATTTTACTTGTTCAGATCAATATTCCACATAAAAAGACTTTTCATTCAAGTACCTGAGTGAAATGCCTAATGACTTTTTTAAGCAGGAAAAAGGGCCCAGGTGTCAGTATTAAATTCAGCAGTTGAAGGGTTAAAATAGCATTTGCCTGGGAATTGCATGTATCTGTGGTAAAGTTTGATGAAATCCACACACTTGGATATTTTTTACTGCAAAACCTACAATTGTAGGTGCTCCAGTTTAACATTGGTTTAAGCATATTGTATTCAACAATTAATTCAATATTGTATTGAGTCCTATTGGTTTTGGACGTTGAACTGAATGTACTTTCAAGAAAATCCAGCATGGTAACATATTGGAAATAGCTTATTCTTGTGTACATTATTAAAGCAGAAAATCAACAAATGAGAAAAGACTGTATTTTGATGAACATGGTGTATGTTCAAGCATTTTGTGTATTAACCCCTTTCCCCTTGAATTGATGTGTGGTTTAAGTCTGAGTCAACAGTCAGTGTCACCATTAGGCAATCAATCCTTGCCAGGGAGAACTGTTGACTTGGCCTATGTTATTTAATGCATGTCGGTCTCATCTACAGTTGTCTTTCAAATGGTATTGCGTTACTGTTGAAATTAGTGAAAACCTTTGAAGCAGATTACAGGTGACCACCAGCCAATTTTGACCCGTTTCGTGGGGAAAGGATTAACAGGAAAGCAGCACTGAAGGATTTACTGGAATATTGGATAATGAGACATGAACAATCTTTTGGAACTCAAAAAATACCCACAGATATATCTTTATAGACAATAATTGTAGGTTTTCCTTCTTCCTGCAGATATTTGAGTGGTGGTACTTCAAGAAATACGGCACATCCTTTATTGAGCAAGTGTCCCTCAATCACATATCGCCTTTGCTGGGAGGAAATGATGCTCCTGCACCAGAAACCAACAACAGCTCTAACAACCCAGGCACCCAACAGACAGTACCAGGTAGGTCCTGTAACCCAGGCACCCAACAGACAGTACCAGGTAGGTCCTGTAACCCAGGCACCCAACAGACAGTACCAGGTAGGTCCTGTAACCCAGACACCCAACAGACAGTATCAGGTAGGTCCTGTAACCCAGGCACCCAACAGACAGTATCAGGTAGGTCCTGTAGCCCAGGCACCCAACAGACAGTACCGGGTAGGTCCTGTAACCCAGGCACCCAACAGACAGTACCGGGTAGGTCTTGTAACCCAGGCACCAACAGACTACCAAGTAGGTCCTGTAACCCAGGCACCCAACAGATTTCCAAGTAGGTCCCATAACCCGGGTACTCAACATACAGTACTAAGTAGGTCCCATAGCCCAGGCACCCAACAGAGAGTACCAGGTAGATCCTATAACGCAATCACCCAGCAAGCAGTTCCAGATAGGTCTTATAACCCAGCCACCCGACAGACAGTACCAGGTAGGTTCTGTAACCCAGGCACCCAACAGACATTGCCAGGTAGATCTTATAACCCAGCAAATCAACAGACAGTACCAGGTGTGTCCTATAACCCAGCAACCCACCAGACAGTACCAGGTAGGTCCTATAACCCAGATACACAACAGAGTATAAGTAGGTCCTTTAACCCAGCCACCCAACAGACAGTACCAGGTATGTCCTATAGCCCAGCAAACCAACTGACAATAACAGTTAGGTCCTATAGCACAGCAAACTTACAGACAGTATCAGATAGGTCCTATAACCCAGCCAGCCAACAGATAGTACCAGGTAGATCCTATAGCTCAGATGCCCAACAGACAGTACCAGATAGGTCCTCTAACCCAGATATACAACAGACAATATCAAATAGATCCTATAACCCAACAGACAGTAACAAGTAGGTCCGATCAGGCAACACTCAGCAGATAGTACCAGGTAGGTCCTATAATCGGGCACCCAACAGACAGTACCAGGTAGGTACACAGTAGGTCCACTAGGGTAGGTCCTTTACCGTGAGCACCCAACATAAAAGCCAGGTAGGTCCAGGGAGTTAGCAGTTAGTACCAGGCATATCCGTTGTGTAGATCACTGAACAAGCAAAACTAGATAATTCCAGTTCAAATGCTAGTAGTAGATGAGTCCAACAAAGCACGCACTGAGCAGACAATGCCAAATAAATCTAATAAGCCAGACTTGGAGCAGACAACTCTCGGTCATAAGATAATTGTGTAACCTGGTCATGTAACAGAGAGACGGCAGTAGATGTTTGATAATGCCAGCAACTGAGAGACAGTATGTAAAGGCCAAGACAAATAAGGCAGTTAGGGGATTGTCCATGATAAGTCTCATCACCGAGGCACCTGTTGACGCCAGTTAACAAAATAGCTGGCGGAGCCAGTGCACTTTCTGCCTAATATTGTGAGCAGAGCAGCCACTGTGCACTTGCATACTACATGTATGAAGCAGAACAAATTCTTAGTATCTGTATTGTCTGGCGCAGGACAGAGGAAACAGTCGATGCACATCATTGATTGGAGATCCAAGGGTGCCAAAACTTAACCACGTGGACACATGGTCAATAGCTCTCTGTGGCACACACTGGTAAAATGGTAGGAAAGATATTGACCATACCATGTAATTCTCTATGACAAAAAAAAAAAAAAAAAAGAAGAAAACCTTTACAGCATGAGACACTTCGTGGTAAATTTTAATGGGAAAAGGTAGCATTCCGATAAATCAGCATCAGGGCTTTTGGGGTTAAACAGAATGCAGTTAAAGACGAATGCTGTGGACTGCCTGCCTGTTCATGTAGCTGTAATGTTTGAGATGTGAGAAACATGCAGCATCATCCTACTTTTTAAGTGGACCTTTTTTTCCCTTCCCCCCCCCCCCTCCCTGGCCCCCGCATCCTGATAGGATCCAAATCCTCACCTCTCAGATGTAACATGTAGGAGAGTGTTGCCTGCTATAAGAATTACTCTGCTTTACAAATGGATAAGAAAAGTATTATGAATGAGATATTTGTGTCACAATGAAGAAAATAAGATATATATATATATATATATATATATATATATATATATATATATATATATATATATATATATATATATGCATGTATGTACACACACACACACACACACATATATATATATTTGTATGTATGTATATATATATATCAGGTTTGCCAACATTGAGAAAAAAAATAGGTAGAGTATATATATACAGTAGTCTGTCCTTTAAGAGGGATACAGGTATGTGCCTTTTATGACCACATGTACTCAGCTATGTACACAGATAGGCTATGCAAGTGGCTCACCTTAAATACATAGGTCTGGAAAAGAACAAAAAAATCAGCATGCAGGTAGACAGGATAAATCTAAGATAAATCAGTGAAAATAAGCAGTGGGGAAATAAAAATAGCTTTGATGGTTTTGAGTATTGAGGTCTGAGCCAAAGGCAACAATGTATTAAAGTGTACGTGAAAAACTGGGAGACCATCATTCTCAGTGCCTTCGGTCTTTTCAGAATGTAAAGTGTGGAGAAATCCGCTGAACTTGTTACGAGGATCTGAATACCAACGTTTCACGTGGGCCACAAGTAAAGAACCATTGACGTATTACGACATGAACTTGTCAGCACAGGATCATCAGACATTCTTTACATGTGAATATGATGCAGGGAAACCCGAATATGAAAGTAAGTTTTAAAGCTTTAAAATATAACATATATATTTGGTCCAGTCTCATGAGATAACATCTTCCTTGCCTACAGTTAGTTGTTAAAATACCATATTGCCAATTTTTCAATCACTTACTCCATACAAGCAACTTTTTTATGCCCCCCTTCTACCAGAGGAGGGGCATATAGTAATCGCTTTTTCCTTGCTTCTGTCTGTCCATGTGTCTGTCCAGCACTTTTCGTGTCCGGGCTATAATTCGCTTGTCCTTCAACTTAGGTTAATGAAACTTTATACACAGGTGCATCTGGACATAAGGGTGTGTCGTGTACCAAAACTAGGTCACTAAGTTGAGAATCAGGGTCATAATGATATATTCTTGTAAAATTGTGTCCAGGCTGTAATTCCTTTACTTTGTAAATTAGATAAATGAAACTTTACCCACAGATACGTCTATACATAATGGTGTGTCATGTACCAAAAGTAGGTCACTAGGTCAAGTATCTGGGTCACAGTGACATATCTTTTTAAAATCGTGTCTGGGCTATAATTCCTTTACTTTTTAACTTAGTTTCATGAAATTTGACACACACATATATGTTGACCTAAAAGTGTGTCATAAAACAAAAGTTGGTCAGGGAGGTCAAGTATTTGGGTTATGGTGATACAATCATGTAAAACTACATTAAACTTCACTTCCAGGCGGTAATTCTGTTTTGCTTCAAGGTAGATCAATGAAAATTTACATGCAGGTGCATCTAGACATAAGGGTGTGTCATGAGCCAAAAGTAGGGCTCTAGGTCAAGTATCTGAGTCACAGTGACATATTGTGTAAAATCGTGTCTGGGCTATTATTCCTGTTCTTTGACACACACATAAATCTTTACCTAGAAGTGTGTTATGAAACAAAAGTAGGTCACTAGGTCAAGTATTTGAGTCATGGTGATAGCCTATATTTATTGACTCCAGTCATTCCAAAATAAGACCTATGATTAACAAGGGTACAAATGAGGTGAGAGGGCATGGATCCAGCAATCTTTGATGGCCTTTTATTTTTTATTTATGTTGTATTTTCAGCTTCACAATTTTCTGCTTAATTCACCCAGAAGCGCCCAGATGTAAATTGTGTCTCCCGGTGGAAGCTGGGGGACATATTGGTTTAGTGCCCGTTTCTTCTGCTTCTTGTTGTTGTTGTTGTTGTTGTTGTTGTTGTTGTTGTTGTTGTTGTTGTTCAGGTTCTTCAACACTTGGTTACCGTGCAATAAGTCTTGAAGAACTTGACAGAATTTGATGAAACTTGGTAGGATTATGTATCTAGGCAAGACCTAGGTTGGGATTGTATTTGGGTGACCTTGACCTAATTTCCAAGGTCACAGGGTCACTTATGTGAAAATGGTTTCCGTTCGATAAGTCATGAAGAACGTGATGAAATTTGATGAAACGTGGTAGGATTATGTATCTAGGCAAGACCTAGGTTGGGATTGTATGTGGATGACCTTGAACGAATTCTCAAGGTCACTGGGTCACTTATGTGAAATTGGTTTCCATGCGATAAGTCATGAAGAACAGGATGGATTTTGATGAAACTTGGCAGGATTATGTATCTAGGCAAAACCTAGGTGGGGATTGTATTTGGGTGACCTTGAGCGAATTCTCAAGGTCACAGGGTCACTTATGTGAAATTGATTTCCATGCGGTAAGTCTTGAAGAACTTGATGGAATTTGATGAAACGTGGTAGGATTATGTATCTTTCAAAGACCGAGGTTGGAATTGTATTTGGATGACCTTGAGCGAATTTTCAAGGTCACAGGGTCACTTATGTGAAATTGATTTCCATGCGATAAGTCTTGAAGAACTGGATGGAATTTGATGAAACTTGGTAGGATTATGTATCTTGGCAAGACCTAGGTTGGGATTGTATTTGGGTGACCTTGACCTAATTTTCAAGGTCACAGGGTCACTTGTGTGAAATTGGTTTCCGTTCAATAAGTCATGAAGAACAGGATGGAATTTGATGAAACTTGGTAGGATTATGTATCAAGGTAAGACCAAGGTTGGGATTGTATTTGGTGACCTTGACCTAATTTTCAAGGTCACAGGGTCATTTATGTGAAATTGGTTTCTTTGCAATAAGTCTTGAAGAACTTGATGAAAATTGCTAGAGTAATGTATCTAGGTGAGAGCTAAAATAGGATTGTAATTTTCAAGCAAACTTGGCCATTTTTTATTTGTTATCACCTGTAGCTTATTCAGAGACGTAAGTGTTCCACCGG
The DNA here is from genome assembly GCA_964020975.1 of Hermodice carunculata. Taxonomy (NCBI): domain Eukaryota; kingdom Metazoa; phylum Annelida; class Polychaeta; order Eunicida; family Amphinomidae; genus Hermodice; species Hermodice carunculata. Next base: position 7,634,786 of record OZ026622.1, read on the forward strand.
GAGACATTTGATTTTCTGTTGGAAAATCAGTCTGTTCTAGTTATTTTCTCTTTTAATGATTTTACCTGTATTTCTTGTCACTAGATAACATTCTTGCTGAGATTTGAATATAAAACCTGTCACATAGGCATGTCCCAGGTCAGTAGCTTTCCTTCCACCCAACAGTGGTGAAGGAAAGCTATAAATTTTTTTTAACTATCCTGGTTAACATGAGATTGAGTCAAGAGCTTTCCTTGGCACAGGCTGGGTGAAATGTGCCAAGGAAAGCTGTTGACCTGGAACATGCTATCATTACAGGTATTTATTACAGTTCTCAGCAAAAATGTTTTATGTTGACAAGAATTTGGTGAAGAAAAAGAAGAAGAAAATAGGGGCAGACAACAATTTACATCCAGGTGCTATAGTGGGAAAGGTTTAATCTGGCACATTCGGCTTGACTGCCAACTATGCACCTAACATGTCCTGTCTATAATTGTTCTTTGCAGTCATGCAGACAGCGTGGCGAGAGCGGAATCCTCAAGCGCGGGTAAAGGCAGCTCATGAAGCTCTGGAAAAAAATCCCGAGTAAGTATCTGAAACAACATGTGATATGAAACTTAAAATGTGTGCGGGCAAGAAAGACTTGCATGTAACACGGCTGGGGGGGATGAGTAATCCCAGTATTTGATGTGCTTTGGACTAGTTCCTGTGTGCAGAGTGTCAATGGTAATATGGTGGTCCCTGCCAAGTGTGAACACCCCCACTGCCTGGTAAAGGTGGTTTTAAACTGCAGGTGGTGATGTAAGAAGACATGCAGCCTGTCATGGGAGGTGATCCAGGAAGTAGATACCACTGTACCGTGTTATCCCTGCCTGCCTGGGGCACTTGGGCAAACTATTCAGAATATAAGACTCGAGTTTGGATCCATGTACTGAATATCATAGTGCTATGTTTGTCTAAGTGATAGTCAAAACATTGAATATTTACATTATTGTAGCATTTTTGGATTATCAAAAAATTGGGGGGGGGGGGGGTTAAGGGAGCAGGGGTGCCAAAAAGGGGATAATACCATGTCCCATATATGCATGATATAACTGGCAGAACGTCCAGTGCATGTGATGTGTGTATGGAATACAGTATTCTTTCTAATAAGCACACAGTGCCTTCAGAAAAACTAAGTAACATAATACACAGGCAACAGACTAGATTGGAGCATGGAACTGTATATTATCAATGAAAATCAATACAGTGTACATGCACTTCTTTTCTGAAAACAGGGGGATGTGCCCTTTTAGAGGCATGTGCCCTTTATAGAATGAATATGGTAGGTCATATTGCAATGGGGATAATTTCAGTGTGCAGAGGGCACGTGAAGATGTTAATAGGAATAGTTCTAGTTTCTATGAAACTCATGGGACATGTAGGTTCTAGTGTACAGGAAATGCAAATTCTACTATCTTTGGTGTATGTGAGAATGTTTTTTGATACAACATGCATGGTGGAGAAGTGGAGTAGTTGCTGGGTGCATAGTGCACACAGAAATAGTTACAGAATATTGATCCTGGCTGAATATCCAAAAAATGTATTTTTTTCTTTGTAATCTAACCAAAACATTAATGCAATTTTAATGATATACGATTCTATAGATAGCAAGCATCTGGATAGGGGGATTTTTTTATGTAGTACACTTCATTCTTGAATATTAAAGATCAAGATGGTCTGGTTAAACAGTATAATGTATATTTTATGTGGTTTTATGGATCTGAAATGTCAAAAGCAGTGTAGCCAGCCTCAATACTTCCTTACATAATACTTATTCACCCATGCCGTGGTCAACTGTGTGATATTTGATGACTATCCTTAACCTACGTTGTAGCTCTGCTGACCATAGGTTGCAGAGCTTGTTCAATCGCCCATGTCTGTCGGTAAACTTTTGCATGTGGACGTGATACAGCCCACAGTTATCAAATTAGCTCTTTGTAACTTTCAGGACTAATCAAGTGGTTGAAAATATTTGTCATTCAATTTGGATATTGGCAACGGCCTATATATAATATTGCGTACAATATGGGCCAAAATGTGAAAATTTTGAGAATGCTATTGAAAAAGTTTTCAATGAATCATCATGAAACTTGGCAGGAGTGTCAATCAGGCTAAAAGATGAAAACGCATCGAAATTTGGTGGTACCATTTGCAGTACTATGAAAGATATGGACCAAAATGTGTTGAAAGCATTAAAATCAATATGTTGACACAGAATTGGGCTTATGACACCAAGTGTACTACATATATGTACATGTATGTGTGTAGATATTTTATATTGCATAAGATGGATGGCTTTGACCGACTTTCTCAAGGTCATGGAGGGAATATATTTCAGGAAATTATTTTTTGTCACAGTCATCACATCTGAACTTGTGCACAGGAATATTATACTGACAAAAGTCTATGGTGTGTCTACATGGAATCATGGGGGTGCCACTTGTGGAATTAGGTGGAGCCAGCATTCTAGGTATTAAAGTGCATCAAATTTGGTATTTTGATTATAAATTAAGATGGAACATCAAAATTTTACACCAAATATACATTAGGTCAATGATCAAATTTTGTAAAATCTTGGGCGACCGTTATTTATTTTTCTGGGTAATTAAGGACATACTGAAGGTCGCTTAATTTGACATGTTGAGAAATTAGAGGGCTAACAATACCCAATGTACCACAAATGTGTACCACATGTAGAATTTTGATATTGCATAATATGGATCACCTTGACCTACTTTCTCAGAGTCACAGAGAGAATGCATATCAGGAAATTATTTTATTGTGATGCCGATAACATAATAAACTGACATGGAACTGCAAAACTTGCAACAAATATGCATTAGGCCAATTTTGTAATATACTGTGTGACCTTGGCCTACTAATCAAGGTCATTAAGCACTTAAGAAAAGGACACTGAATGCAATATGTTGACACAGAATAAGAGGAACAATACCAAATGTACCACGAATGTATGTTCATGTGGAAGGTTGATGCTGCATTGTATGGATGACCTTGATGAACTTCTAGGGTCATTCAGGGAGGGAATGCATTTCAGGAAATGGATTGTTGGTTATTGTCATCAGACTATATGTCAGCAGAGCCCTAGGCCCATGGGCCTCTTGTTATTGGTTGGAACTACTTACACAACACACTTTTCCTAAAAACTACATTTGTCGCTCACAGAATACCTAATGATATTTAAGTTGAGTACCTGTTTTAGTATTGCAACTTCTCCTGAGTTATGAGCTACTTCTCGGAAAACAATTTTTTCTTTATCACTTGGGAAGTTGTAATCAGATATGTAAATGAAATTGAGTTCTATTGATAGCTTTTGGACAGGGACATTTTCTATTATTACACTTTATCCCTGAACATCGAATTTTGAGATTACACATGTATTTGTACACTTCTGACCCTTTGACCTTTGAATTAAGACTGTACATGTATATATACCTTCCATACAGTATCACCAAAGAGCACTGACCAAATTCAGTCAAAGTATATTTATTATGCACATCATGACATGTTTCACAGCTTACCACCAGATGGCACTGGTATCAGGGTGGCATACCTGAGCACATGCCGTCCATCAACAGTTGTGATGATCCCTGATAACCTCAAACAGTCATGCCTTAACTTAAAGCCCACCTCCCATGAGGGACTGCATATCTTTTCAAAACCACTCATTGAAGACATGACCATATTTCTTTGTTAAATCTACCTGCACTTTATGACCACCTGTAGTACATGTACAAGACTGTTTTATGCTGGCTCCAGCTGCAGTCCAGAATGACACTGTTGATATTGTAGTTGTAAGCCAGGAGTTCACTTACTGTACTATTCTGACATACACTATGGATACTGTAGTTGTAAGCCAGGAGTTCACTTACAGTGCTATTCTGATATACACTGTTGACACTGTAGTTGTAAGCCAGGAGTCCACTTGCATTATGATGCTGTAGTTGTAAGCCAGGAGTTCACTTACAGTGGTATTCTGATATACACTATGGATACTGTAGTTGTAAGCCAGGAGTTCACTTACAGTACTATTCTGATATACACTATGGATATTGTAGTTGTAAGCCAGGAGTTCACTTACAGTACTATTCTGATATACACTATGGATATTGTAGTTGTAAGCCAGGAGTTCACTTACAGTGCTTTTCTGATATACACTATGGATATTGTAGTTGTAAGCCAGGAGTTCACTTACAGTACTATTCTGATATACACTATGGATATTGTAGTTGTAAGCCAGGAGTTCACTTACAGTACTATTCTGATATACACTATGGATATTGTAGTTGTAAGCCAGGAGTTCACTTACAGTGCTTTTCTGATATACACTATAGATGCTGTAGTTGTAAGCCAAGAATTCACTTGCATTGCTTTTCTGATATACACTGTTGATACTGTAGTTGTAAGCTGGGGTTTGCGTGCATTGTTATTCTGATGTATACCTGCTTGACGTATCTTTCTGCACAATGCTTTCCTCTGTTCTGATGCAGTACCCCGACAAGTGTTTGGTGTTTGTGTTGTTTGTCAGGTGTAGTTTCCCATTCAATCATGCACCAGCATTTAAGTATGTCACTTACTGCTTAATTGTTCATGTACTCTACTTTAACAGGTGTGCACCAGCATTAATTTTAGTAGCAGAGGAAGAAGTTACAACAATATTAGAAGTAAGTGGAGTTCTTTTCTTTCAAGCGTTAAGAAACAGTTACAACATGTTGTTAATTACCTGGGTATGTGTATTTGCAAAAGTGAGTTTCAGTTTAAGATGACGATGACGATGACGACGATGACGACAATAGCAAGACAAATCTAAACATGCAGGAAGTAAGTGCTTTATTGATATATCTTATGTAAAACTTAATTTTGTGTGGGTTGTCAGGAAAACCCAGTGCATATAATGGTTTCATGATAAGTACAATACAAAGTCTACATGGTGATTTACAGATCTACATGGTGATTTACAGATCTACATGGTGATTAACAGATCTACATGGTGATTTACAGATCTACATGGTGATTAACAGATCTGCATAGTGATTGACAGATCTACATGGTGATTTACAGATCTGCATGGTGATTTACAGATCTACATGTCATTGATTCTTGTGTATTTGTTTATTATTACAGGCAGAAAAAATATTAAAGCAAGCCTATAAGGCATCAGAAGCCAACTACAAGAAAACACAACAAACACAGCATCAAAATGCAGTACAAGAAGCATTACATAGTGAGTGGTTCCTTAAAAATACATATAGTGGACACTTTTGGGAACTTTATAGTGGACAGTTTTAGGAACTTTACAGTGGACAGTTTGGGGCACTTGTAGGGGAATTTTAAAGAATGTGTTCAAAATGTTTAATCAAGAACACGGTTGAGACATCATCAGGTTTACTTACACGTGTTGACATTCTGCATACGGATTCAGGTGAAGCTTTAAATATGTGCTTTCAGTAACCAAACAACTCATTTTTGTGTCATTTTATTGTTAACTGAAGGAATGATCTGTAAAAATATGAAATAAATGCAAACAATGATTTGCCTGTATTTAGGTCAGGAGTCCAGTCTGACTGTGAATCAGACGAGTGTTCATAAATGCTGTATAATTGCTACAGGCAAATAACATAGGACAAGTATGTGTATTTAGAAGAATTTTTAACGTAAAAGTGCTGCAAAATGTCAGGAGACCTTCATACTAGGACTGGAACTGCAAACTTTGAGCCTTACCTAATATAGAATTATAAAAAGTTGTTAATATTTCAGTGGTAAGTTCTATCATAAAGGAGGAAATTTGTTGGCAAAATAAAAAAAAAATGACAACAATGGCATATGTATGGTATTGGCAGCCAAACAATGTGTGGTAATAACAGTGGTTTCTATGTTGCAGGGAGGGACACAAATGTGCTAGTTTATGTAAAACGTCGCCTTGCCATGTGTGCTCGGAAGCTAGGCAAGACAAGGGAGGCAGTCAAAATGATGAGAGATGTAAGTAGCAGTTTTAATTGTGATGTTTGTATGTATAATTCCTTTTTCTTTTTTTCTGTGTATAATTTCTTGATTAAAATATATCATATTTGACACAACAATGCCCTTGATTTCAATCCGACTTGTAAGAAACAAATCTTATAGGACAATACCTTGCATATTAGTCCATAAATGAGGCAGTAGACTATCAGGTGAGACAGGTAATTAGGCAATATGCTTTTTGTATGAGGTTTGCATGCATTCAAATTCAATATAAATGTGATTGAATACTCCTTATTTAAGCTGTATGGTATAAAACTGAACTAAATCAGATGCTGAGAACAATACTTTTCATAAGCCAACATCTGTGAGAAATTATTTCTTTCATTGCTGAAAAATCTCAGTATTGAGTGATAAATTTGTAGCTGTTCAGCACATCCGTCTCTGGCTGAATGCTAGTCACATGTATTTAGAATTTGTAAAAATACCTTAGTGATCCAGTGATACTGTCAGGATTACATATAAAGGTTCAGTGATTCTGTCATACATTGAAGAAAGACTTCTCACGGCAATTGTCTTAAACCTGAATCCTCTAAGGAGGGGGGGGGGGTAGGTGAGTTAGACAAAGAACGGATGAAAGAGCAAGTAAAAAAAGTCGTCTGCAGTCTAGGGATGTATAAAACAAATAACAAGGTTGTCTTTAATGTAGGGATATTCGAAACAAGAAATTTTCCTCAGTTTAGGGGCATGCAAAACAAGTGAGCAGTTTTTTAGTGTAGGGATATACAAAACAAGTAAGCAAGTAGTCCTCAGTGTAAACACATTGTATACAAAACAAGTTAACTCAAGTAGTCCTTAGTGTAGAGGTGTTTTTTTAATTTACAGGGGAAATCTGATAAAAGAGCTTCTCAATGGATAGGGGAAAAAAAGTAAAGCCACAAGTAATATTGAATGAGACATGCTCCCAGGTCAAATGAAAAATAGATATGTGAAAGGAAGTACATCACTTTTTGGCACTTTGCAATGATAGACTGGGGAAAAAAGGAGGTGTTCCCAAAAATACAAACATATTCATAACAGTGACAAATGATCAAACTGTTTATATCTAATTTTGCAGCTGATGAAAGAATTTCCAATGTTGAACTTATTCAACATCCACGAGAACTTAATAGAAGCTTTATTGGAGCTACAGGCATATGCAGATGTACAGGCAGTCCTGGCAAAATACGATGGTAAGTCTGGCTACATCCCACAACTGGGAACATTATAGGTGACACAGTACATACAGACTCAGCTGCTTGAGTCTCGTAGTCTTTTCGGAACAAAAAATTTCGCTTTTCTTCCTCCCCGACAAATAAAATACTATCATAGATTTACCCCAAGTGGGATGATATGGGGATTCAACTGTTAATCTTTTTAATGCCTCAGGATTGTTTTACGTATCGTTGTCTGATGATCCTTTGCAATTTAGTCCATGACCTTGTCAGACGATCTTTAGCTCGGCAACATGACCAGTTGTTATACCCGTTTTCTTTTTATACAGATATCAGTTTGCCAAAGTCTGCCACCATATGTTACACAGCAGCACTGCTCAAAGCACGCTCAGTCGCTGACAAGTAAGTGTCGTTATGTCCACGGGGTTCAAAACGAAATCTTCTAGATTAGCTTTCTGGTTTATGCTGTATGTGTTCAAGTTGGGCTAACCTTTGGTCCTATTTCTTAAACTGATCTCATGTCCAATAAATGACCACATTCAGTTTTTGTAGTGGAAATATTTGTATTGTAAGTGGATTTTTTTTTTTTTTTTTTTTTTTTAGTCAAATGTTGTGGTAATTTTCAATATACTTGGTATTTGCAAGTTTAAGCTGATCAAAATTCTACTGGTTTTTTATAACATCAACTGAGAGACGTTTTTATTGTATTTTAACTTGTTAGTCGACCTAACTCCTTGTTCTCTCTCCTCTGCTTGGGTTGTGGAGAATGTTTTGGGATTCGTGTTCAAGTTCTAGTGGACAGTGGCAGTTGGCGCCATAACCATGGTTACAGTTCATGGCTTCTTTAGCAGATAATGGCTTTTAATGCAGCAATCTCAACTCTACCTAGCTATCCCTTTTCATCTTGCTGTACAAGAGGGTTTCATGAGAGGCAACCCTTTTTTCCATCTATTCAAATAAAGCATGTTTTGAAAATCATGATTACAGTTCATGGTCTTTTTAGCAGGCAAAGGCTTGTGCGGAGTTCTGTGGGTGTCTTGAAAGCCCCAGGCATTCATAGTCAGGGGATGGAGATGTGGTCATGATCAGAAATGTTGAAGGTTTAAGAATTTATTTCATATGGCTATTAAAGCAGTCATGGTAGATTATTTCAGTGCAGAGATATATTTTACAACAGGTATAATTGTGAGATTTGACTTTCATATTACCCTCTGACACCGAACAAGTACTCACGGTTAGTTTTCCTGGATGACGTTCCCAGAGGTCAAGGTTACAAGTGCAATTTTGTGATTACAGATTTTCTCCAGACATTGCATCAAAGCGAGGGTTAAGTACAGCAGAGATGAACGCAGTAGAGGCCATACACAGAGCAGTGGAGTTCAACCCACACGTGCCAAAGTACTTGCTGGAGATGAAAGGACTTATACTCCCTCCAGAACACATCCTCAAGCGTGGCGATAGTGAAGCCATCGCATACGCTTTCTTCCACCTACAGCACTGGAAGCGGGTAGAGGGCGCTCTCAACCTGCTTCACTGTACATGGGAGGGCAGTAAGTGTGGCGCAAAACAGAATCTCTGTGACAGCGTAGCATTCATAGCAGTCTGTCACAGAACCAGCAAAACATCGGGTTTTTTTGTTTGTTTGTTTTTTAAATTGTGTCACTGTTTGAGAAACTTTCTACAACAAATTTCAAAACCTGCCAATTTTTACCCTCGGCACATAAAGTGCCAGAGGGTATTGTGATCCCCTGCGCCATCCAGCCATCTGTCCGTTTTGTCAATGTTACTGTGATACCTGAAAAAATATTCACCATAGCTTTACCAAATTCTTATCAGAGATGCACCTTATAATGGACCAATTTCGTGTTGAAAACAAGCTTCCTCTGATTATTTTTTAACTTTTTTTATGAAACTTTTGAAGGATTTATTTCAGTGTCTTCTGAGTGGCGCACAAGAGGACAATGTTACAATAATATCTCAAAAAAATATTCACCATAGAAGAACCTTATGATGGACCAGGTTCCTATTGAAAACCAGCTTCCTCTTATTATTTTTAAACTTTTTTTATGAAACTTTCAATGTATTTATTTGAAGGGCATGTGAGTGGCATCAACCCTGACAACATTACTGCGATATCTCAAAATATATAGATCGCAGCTTTACCAAATTTTTGTCAGAGATGCATCTTATGATGAACCAGGTTTCTATTTAAAGCCAGCTTCGTCTTTGTATATATAAACTTTTATAAAACATAAAGTATTTATTTCAATGTTGTCTGAGTGGTGCACAAGGGGGCGACGTTACCGTAATGTCTCAAGAAGGATCCATCACGGCTTCATAAAATTTTGGGTGCAGTTACACCATATTATTGCACCTGCATAGTCTTAAAAAAGTGCAAAATTGGGGAAGAAAAGATTGTGGCAACCAAGGGTAATCTGTTCTCTGAACACTGTTTTTTTCTGCTTGCTGGTCTTGTCATGTATACAAAAGATATTAGAAAGTCGTGTTGCATAAAAAAAATGGCAAAGTTATGATGGGGTTCTCCAGCTTTGAAAGATACACACCCAAATTCTATGAGGTGGGTGTATCTGCCAGCAGAATACTTGGCTATCAATTCATATGGGTTGTCCAATATACTAGCTCTTCAGCTGTATCCAATGTCTGACTCTCACGAACCAGTAAACCATACGCCATTATAGTCTCTACCTTTCAGGGGTTAGCCTTAAGATTTGTTTATTGGCTGGCCCCCAGAAATCTTCTCTACAGTTTGGGGCAACCCGTGGGTGGAAGTCCAATAGAGTTCAAAATTTTTGGTTGCCCTAACTGAAAATTTGGTCGTCAACCCTTAATGTCAAGCCCTGCCTTTGCAATCTTAACAAGGGGCGTCCAACAAGTTTTGGCAACTGCCTTGCTTGTTAAATAATTTTATGCATTCAGGATGGAGTTTTAGGCTCGTGCGCCACCTGGGACTAAATTGGAGTTAACTAAAGTGCGTTGTGGAGCTGGGAGTATGCTCAGTGGTCTCTCTTGAGAGCCTGCTCCAATGGGAGACAGACTACCTTGACAGACCAACTTTTCAAGATACTTCGCTTCGCACTTTTAATGTTATTTATACCTCCAAGGAAAGACCACCTTTTCTGAGAAAGACGACAGTTTGGTCACTCCGAGGGGTTGTCTTTCAAGATAGATTTTACCGTATACCAGAATTTACTGCCCTTTCCAAGGTGTGGTTGTATCTGTGTTTAAACTCTGTATTTGTCAGTACAAAATTGAGTCATTGGAAGTCACAACACTGCAGTGGTGACAGCCCAAATGTGGGGTACAGTCAAAAGTACAGTAAAACCTCCCTATACCGAACACCCGTGGGACCAGAAAAAAAGTGTTCCATATCGTGAGGTGTTCAGTATAGGGAGGTTTGCTTATATGTGAAGTATATATTATGGACTGAGAAATGGTGTTAAGTATAGAGAGGTGTTCGGTATACAGAGGTGTTTGGTTAGAGAGGTTTTGCTGTATTTGTTGCTCTACTGCAGGGCTTATTATAAAGAAGACGTGTTCTTGTGTCGCTGACGTGCAGCCTGTAGTTTTGGATTAGAACAAAATCATAACCTGGACAGTCAGACAGGATGAAGCAGAAGACTCTCCTCAAATGCCTTATAAATATGAGCGAATTAACATTGTGTCCTCATCCAAGTTTATTGTCATAAAATTGTCAAATTGTGGTCTTGTCTTAGAGGTATACCTGACCATGAGCACTGCCTGGCACCGGTTACTAAGTATACCTGACTATAAGCAATGCCCGACACTGGTTATTAAGCTCTCCAGTTAGGATTGGTACATAAGCTTCAGGCAGGCGTATGTAGATGTACGTGTACATGTATTTTGTATGCCACCTAATGTGGTTTTCATGAACCTGTCGAGGCAATTGTCAAAACTTTTGAGATGCCCCTTGCACAAGTTAGCAGGAGTGTATATTTGTCATTCCAAGGCTGTACTTTACACCGTACCCTTTAGTAAACTGTGAACATCTTACCTTGCAGCATTCCGCATGCTTCCCTACCCTCTGGAGAAGGGGCACCTGTTTTACCCCTACCCCACCTGTACAGAGAGTGCAGACAGAGAACTGCTGCCAGGTAAGTGTCCATTTCATCTTCTGTTTTAACATGGCTGAGGTCTCAGACAGAGTGACATTTGCACAGTTATCATGACTGGGATATCGTCTCCATACATGTGTGTAATACAAATTGCTTGCAGTGCTACTGGGACGCATCATGACTGTCATAGTTCCTGAAAGACCCCAGATACAGCCTTTAGCCCCAGCCACACTTCACTGTCATATCACAGTTCAGAATGAAAGTGGAATATTAACCCTCAGAGACCTGACGCCAGTGTGTGTGCAGTCAACATCTTCCCATTAAAAATCCCCAGCAGGAGTCTAAAATCCCCAGCAGGAGTCTGATGTAGTAAACGTTCACTTGTGTTTTGCAATTAGCAATAAAATGCCAACAGTTAACAGCTTTAGTCAGCACGCTGTGAGCGTGATGCAGACAGAATGCATCCAGTGATGCTGTGGGCTCACTGTCCACAGGGTTACAGCAGAATTCACTTTTAAATGAAAATGGACTGATCCTCATTTAAACAGCCCTAAATGTTGACATTGCCATCTTTTGCAGCTTTCCACGAAGTGTCTGTCTATCCCAAGAAAGAGCTTCCATTCTTCATCCTCTTCACCGCGGGACTCTGCTCCTTCACTGCCCTGCTGGCTCTACTTACCCACCAGTACCCACAGCCCATGGGCGTGGTCGCTAAAACTGTAAGTATACTACCCACTCCTTGTGACACCACAGTTACATGTTCTTTTCACCTGCATTGTTCACCCTCTGCAATGGTCTTGTAGTCCATCCCTCCACTCCCTCTTTGGACTTGTAGTCCTTCCTGTCCTATATTTCTTCACTGATCTTGTCTTCCATCCCTCTAATACCCTCCTGATCTTGTATTCCTGCTGTCTGCTGCCTCACTGGTTATGTACACCATCCCTCCACTCCCTCACTGGTTATGTACACCATCCCTCCACTCCCTCACTGGTCATGTACACCATCCCTCCACTCCATCACTGGTCATGTACACCATCCCCCCACTCCCTCACTGGTCATGTACACCATCCCCCCACTCCCTCACTGGTCATGTACACCATCCCCCACTCCCCCACTGGTCATGTACACCATCCCCCCACTCCCTCACTGGTCATGTACACCATCCCCCCCTCCCTCACTGGTCATGTACACCATCCCCCCACTCCCTCACTGGTCAATTACACCATCCCCCCAGTCCCTCACTGGTCATGTACACCATCCCCCCCTCCCTCACTGGTCATGTACACCATCCCCCCACTCCCTCACTGGTCAATTACACCATCCCCCCAGTCCCTCACTGGTCATGTAGACCATCCCCCCACTCCCTCACTGGTCATGTACACCATCCCCCCACTCCCTCACTGGTCATGTACACCATCCCTCCACTCCCTCACTGGTCATGTACACCATCCCTCCACTCCCTCACTGGTCATGTACACCATCCCCCCACTCCCTCACTGGTCAATTACACCATCCCCCCACTCCCTCACTGGTCATGTACACCATCCCCCAACTCCCTCACTGGTCATGTACACCATCCCCCCACTCCCTCACTGGTCAATTACACCATCCCGCCACTCCCTCACTGGTCATGTACACCATCCCCCCACTCCCTCACTGGTCATGTACACCATCCCTCCACTCCCTCACTGGTCATGTACACCATCCCCTCCACTCCCTCACTGGTCATGTACACCATCCCCCCACTCCCTCACTGGTCATGTACACCATCCCTCCACTCCCTCACTGGTCATGTACACCATCCCTCCACTCCCTCACTGGTCATGTACACCATCCCCCCACTCCCTCACTGGTCAATTACACCATCCCCCCACTCCGTCACTGGTCATGTACACCATCCCCCCACTCCCTCACTGGTCATGTACACCATCCCCCCACTCCCTCACTGGTCATGTACACCATCCCCCCACTCTCTCACTGGTCATGTACACCATCCCCCCACTCCCTCACTGGTCATGTACACCATCCCCCACTCCCTCACTGGTCATGTACACCATCCCCCACTCCCTCACTGGTCATGTACACCATCCCCCCACTCCCTCACTGGTCAATTACACCATCCCCCCACTCCCTCACTGGTCATGTACACCATCCCCCACTCCCTCACTGGTCATGTACACCATCCCCCCCTCCCTCACTGGTCATGTACACCATCCCCCCACTCCCTCACTCGTCATGTACACCATCCCCCCACTCCCTCACTGGTCATGTACACCATCCCCCCCACTCCCTCACTGGTCATGTACACCATCCCCCCACTCCCTCACCGGTCAATTACACCATCCCCCCATTCCCTCACTGGTCATGTACACCATCCCCCCACTCCCTCACTGCTCATGTACACCATCCCCCACTCCCTCACTGGTCATGTACACCATCCCCCCACTCCCTCACTGGTCATGTACACCATCCCCCCACTCCCTCACTGGTCATGTACACCATCCCCCCACTCCCTCACTGGTCATGTACACCATCCCTCCACTCCCTCACTGGTCATGTACACCATCCCCCCTCCCTTACTGGTCATGTACACCATCCCCCCACTCCCTCACTGGTCATGTACACCATCCCCCCACTCCCTCACTGGTCAATTACACCATCCCCCTACTCCCTCACTGGTCATGTACACCATCCCCCACTCCCTCACTGGTCATGTACACCATCCCCCCACTCCCTCACTGGTCATGTACACCATCCCCCCACTCCCTCACTGGTCATGTACACCATCCCCCCACTCCCTCACTGGTCATGTACACCATCCCCCTACTCCCTCACTGGTCAATTACACCATCCCCCCACTCCCTCACTGGTCATGTACACCATCCCCCCACTCCCTCACTGGTCATGTACAGCATCCCCCCACTCCCTCACTGGTCAATTACACCATCCCCCCACTCCCTCACTGGTCATGTACACCATCCCCCCACTCCCTCACTGGTCATGTACACCATCCCCCACTCCCTCACTGGTCATGTACACCATCCCCCCCACTCCCTCACTGGTCATGTACAGCATCCCCCCACTCCCTCACTGGTCATGTACACCATCCCCCCCACTCCCTCACTGGTCATGTACACCATCCCCCCACTCCCTCACTGGTAATGTACACCATCCCCCCACTCCCTCACTGGTCATGTACACCATCCCTCCACTCCCTCACTGGTCGTGTACACCATCCCTCCACTCCCTCACTGGTCATGTACACCATCCCTCCACTCCCTCACTGGGTTTTTTATTCCTTCCCGCTAAGCCCTCATTGGGATTGTTTTCCTTTTTGCCACTCCCTGCCTGGTTTTATATCCCTTCTATCTGTCCTTGTATTGTTCTGACCATTCTCAAACACGCTTACTATTGGCTCACAACACCCTGGTTACAGGCCTTGCTCACCCTCCCTGTTTGACCTTGTACTTGACCTTGCACTGGCCCTCTGTGCCCTAACATTTGGTCTTAAACCCATGCTCCTCCACCCCCTCTCTCTTCCAGTACAGGTCACGTCACATCTTGGTGTCTTTGTATGCAAAAATACTCAAGATTGTAATTATGTAAGATACACGTGTCATTTTTGTTACATTGTACAATTTATCACCATGTTGCTTTATCAATATGTTCTAGGGTTTATTTACACACACACACACACATATGTATATGTATGTGTGTGTGTGTGTGTGTGTGCATTAGAGTATTTTAATATTTTAAAACACATGTTAGCTTTTTCAGTGGTAATTGAAACAAAAGTTGTGCTCGTCTAAATTAATGTAATGACTCCAGGTTCTAATTTCTTGTAAAGAGACCTTTCACTGAGATATGTGTCCAGAGAAAAAGAAAAGGTCCAGGTCAATAGTATTCCATGATTCCTTGTGGGGTCAATACGCCCAAAGTGCACCAGGGAAAGCTGCTGACTGAGGGAGGGTCAAGCTTTGTACAGCAAGGGTTAATTTGAAATGCCTTTGAATCCAAAATGTACATGTTTCTGTTCTTTGTACATGAGTATTGTGTGCAGTACACATAGGAGTCTGTGTATATACTAGTGTCTGCCAATGCTGTATGTGTCAGGCTCCAAAACCTGTCCTTGGTCCATTGTTACCTTGGGCTGATATGGCCTGTCTTATGTATTGAACAGGCTGTGGTTGAAATAAAACTCATCTAAACTTTCTGGGGGGGGGGGGGGTTGTGCTTGTAATGGATTAGAGGAACAGATGTGTGCTATTGGAGGTGTGGGGGAGAATGATATTGGAAATGTGGGAGGATGATATTGGAGGTGTGGGAGGGTGATATTGGAGGTGTGGGAGGGTGATATTGGAGGTGTGGGAGGATGATATTGGAGGTGTGGGAGGGTAATATTGGAGGTGTGGAGGATGCTATTTGAGGTGTGGGAGGATGATATTGGAGGTGTGGAGGATGCTATTGGAGGTGTGGGAGGATGATACTGGAGGTGTGGGAGGATGCTTTGATTTTGTGGAAATAGTTTATTTCTCTGTTTACACAGGTATTGACTTTTACAGTATTAGGCTGTAAACCAAGTCAACAGCTTTCCTCTGCATGCTTTGGGGACACTGTGGATGTTGGAGAAAGCTATTTACAGGGACTTTTTGGGGTGGGTGGGGGTAGGAGGTGGGGGGGAGGGGATGGCAGTTCACTGGAACTGCAGACTTTCTGGATTGATTTGATCGAAAGGACTTGATGTGAGGACTTTGAATTTGGCATCACAATAATGATTGAGATGAACATGATATTGAGTGATTTGTGTGTATGTTTCAGATTCTCAGCTGGATGTACCTGCCCATCAGCTATGTACTAGAGAAACTGGAAGCCATTCTTCCTTCGAACCTGATCCAACAGCTGTCTCGCATTTAAGTACAGGCAACCATGGAAACAGACACAGATGCATGCACATTCACACAAACAAAATTCATGGGGGACCAAGTCTCATTAGTGGTAGTCTGGACTGCTGCTACGTACTCTTTATGATGAGATTCTTTGTTGCTAAGGCAACCACATGGCAGAGGACTGTTGTCATGGCAACCATGGCCATAGGGTGCAAACTGGGAGGATGCTCCTCCATCAGCGCCCCAGACTCTTTGACAGTATTAAATGTGTTATGCTGATAAATAAATTATTTTTTATTTCTTTTTTTTTTTTTTTTTATTTGATGGGGGGAGGGGCTAGAGGTCTGTCCAGTTAATTGGAGCAGACACATTCTGCTCTGCTTTGGTGTCAATCCAGACAAAAGTTGGGGATGTGACCATATTCAATAAAGAAACAAAAATGGATGAATGGTATTTCCGTTCTGTGCCAGAATGTAACATTGATCTCTCTTGGTGCCCTCCTGTCAGCCCAGTCAATGAAGCATGTCAGAGGAACTAAATCACATGGTGGCAGCACTTGCTTCCCACATCACATGACCATGACTTTTTTTTTTTCGAAAAAATCAATGAATGCAGCAGAGGCTTGTGCAAGGGTGATGTGTGTCCATAATGTATCATGCAGTGATTAGTGTTATGGTCACAGACTACAGTGATACGTTCAGACAAACAGGTCCCTGGCTTTGTTCCTACATCAGGTAGAACTTTTAACAGTTGATACCGGGAGAAGAAGTTACCTATTGTGCCACAGGTAACATGCCATCTTCAACCTTACTAGTGATCAGCTGAAATCGTGGCGTGTCCCATCCGTTAGGCAGGCCACCAACTGCAAGCCATAGTTAATAAATCTGCGAGCCAAGTGGACTTGAGAAAACTGTATGAGATCGGTTGGCTGGTTGAGATTTGTCCATTGGGAGATCAGCTAGCTGAGGCACTGGGTCACAAACCATTGATGTAGCTCTGAGATTGGATGATGATATTTCAAAATCGACTGTCAGCTGATTAAACCTCATAAATTTGAATGGAAATTCTCCAGTGTTGTAACTGTTGTAAGTCACATTTGCTGTATTGTTTTGACATGTTAGTTGTTTCTTCGTTGCATTTTTTGGAACCCAAGTGAAATGTTTCCAGTCTGGTCAAGAAATACTGGCTGTGACATCTTATTGTGATACATGAGCATAATAAACTAAATCGGGAGAACCCACACATCAGAATGCAGGATAAATGTCCCCATTTTACCCGGTGTTGTAGATTGAGCAAATTGGAGGTAGGGAGCATGTGAAAAACTGAAAATCATCAAAAAAGTAAATTGAATCATCTCTCCTCGTGAGATTAGGTGATCTGGTGAAATCAGCCCACGCTACAGAACAGGAATGACGGGACATTAGGGCACCATGCAGCAACCAAATACTTGAAGCTCTATGGCTAATATTTTGTCCTCGTACAGACCAGAAATTTGTCAAATTGTCGAATTGAAAAAAATAAAAGAAAAAAAACTTATATGCACTTTGCCATGTTGTGTTTCCTGTGTCGTGAATGAGGGTTGCCTTTGTACTTGATGCTATGTATGTGCGAATGTATTTTTGTTCTAGTTATTTGTGCACATTTTTTACTCGACTGACTACGAAGTCTTTCACCATTGGCCTCTGCAGCCATTTCTATCATTAAGACCAGTTGCGTTCCAACATCATTGTGTAGTTTAGATGCAAGGTCAGGCATGGCTGTAAAATAATGTTATGTCAAAACTTCACCACATGCAGATGGCCCTGCATATTTTACTTGTGCTACTTGGCCTTGGCTGGGTCCAGTTCATACTTGGTGGTTGCATTCTGTGGGTAGGTTTTGATACATTTTCGTTCGTAAAGTGTTCTGCAGTAATTCTAGCATTTTTGTGTGTGTTTTTGTTTTTGGTCAATACATGGAAAATGTTTAAAGTTTGATGACCCTTTAAAAAAAGTGCAGTGATAAAACACATTTTATTTCGAAAAAGGCAATTGGGGAAAAAATGCATAAATCCCTTTTTTACATGCAGTGATTAGTACGAGGACTGTCCCAAAAGTTTTGGGGAGATAAGGAATTTTGGACAGATTGGGTCAACCTGATTACAATATACAAAAATAACAACAAAAAAAAGGTGTGACTATCCATCCATGTATAGACCAGACCCAGCTTGGGTAGTACAAATTTTTTTTTAGTCAAGGGTTTTCTCGTCAATTTTGTCCTTTTAAACCTATGCCCTTTGTGTTTGGAGAGTAGAAGTACATGTTAATATGCACGAGGAGTGGTGCTATAAAGCATCTCATTTCTGAACTTTTCCAAAATAAAACTACAGAGAGCCCTGTGTTTGATCCATGTAGGCTTTGAGGATCTAGAAGTCTGTATGTAGTGTGAAGACCAGACGACCCAGCCCTATCTCTATTTCCTACAATAGTACACTGTTCCTAGTTTTCCCTCATTGTGGTAATATTTTTCCATATATTTTTACATTTGTACAATATTGTGTCTCTGAAAATGAGTAAGCATATATATTCAGTAAAATACTTGCAGCAAAAGTTGCAGACCTTTTTTTTTTGGTAATTCTGAAGTCCGAGAAATTATCCTCAGAGCAAAATCATCACGATTGCCATGTCTAATTTAAGTCATGAAATTATCTTTTTTGGTTGACACATAACATTTGCCAGGTTAGATGCACACCAGAGCCAATAATTTCTGTTTTATTCACACATTTTACCCATATTTTACTTTAAAATTCCTGTAGCTTAATTCTTTCAGTGCCAACTGTGACTTAATCAAACTTTTTTAAAAACGAACTGCTCTGAATTTTAGTAAGGATGCTAGATTCATTTTCCTTGTAAAATAATGTTTCATTCAAGTACCAGCATGCCTGTTGGTATGTAAAACATGATAGTCCAGGTCAACAGCTTTCCTCGGTGCACTTTAGGTACATAATGTGCCAAGGAAAGCTGTTGAATCATTCAAAAATATGGCATTGAAAGAATTAAGCTTGCAATACAACTATGAGGCATGCATATTGCTTCTCTCTCCTCCCCCCCCCCCCCCCCCCCAACTGCGTACCTGCTTGTGTCAGTAACTATAGTCTTGTCTGGCGGGGTACAGGCAGTTGCCAGTGCAGGGAAGCGGATATTCTAATATTTTAGAAATAAAGAATACTTAGTACAGGCAAATGGAAATTTGTTCTTGTAACCAATTTAGGAAGCACTAATGAATATGACTTTGGTATTTGTAAACTTAAATTTCACTGAAAGACACTAACTTCGCAAGAAAGGGATATCTAGCCCTGTCTGTGACAGTGATAACACTTATAATAATGCTCTTGTATCCTCCATGATTGCCAAGCAGGAGCTTCGTGCTTTGTGGCGGGAAATTATGCATGTCTCGTATTCCTGTATTTTTCAAGAAGGTGTTGGGATGCAAGGAAGTGTCAACCAATTGATACAACAGGTAATGCAAATATACAGTACAACACTTTCTGGAGCACTTGAAGTTTCATTTTACCTCAGTATGAACAAAGGCACTGTGATGCCATGAGCCCACCAGACTTCGAACAGACTGGAAAATATTGCACCTCGCACAAAAAATCCAAACAGCGCCACCTGTAAAGAAACCTGTCAGGAGGGGTACAGTCCCACAAAGGTCGCAAATGATCTATTTGACAGTTTTTGTATGGTACTACTCAAACCTCCAAACTAGTGCATTGGCTAGATACCTTTAACACAAACAAAAACAAAAAAAACAAAACAAAAAAAAAATTGTTTAAAATATCATGAAAGTGTTGGAATAAATATTTTGCAGTATTTAAGCTCATGTAGACCACAGAGGACAAGGATGCTTTTCAGATTACTGATATCTATTGTGACTTTGATACGATATATACATGTAGTTGCAATTTATACTTATATACCCTATTATCATTTCATGGTTTCAAATATGATTGAACAAATGATGACTTTATAGCAGAACCACTGTGAACAACGTGGTACAAATTCAGAGGGTCCAGTGCAAGTTCATGGAAATTCACCCCCACCCCAAAGAATTATTTAAAAAATTGCGGCAGGAACTGGCAATCAAGATGAGATCTAATGGTGTCCGAAAGTGTTTCAGTGCAATTAGCTTGAACATTTTTTTTTTTAAGTGTGACCCATTGAACAACCTTGATAGAAACCAATCTAACAAAGCTAGGCACTTAGAGGAGTGCTGTCTCCAACCCGCTCTCCTGTTTTGGTTTTTATTTTTAGACCCATAAAACTATATAAATTCTTGTTGCTTGGGATCTTTACATTATACATACATCAAGAAAAAATTTTTAAATCCCTTTTTTGGGCGAAAAATGGACATTTTACAAAAGGGTTCAATTTGGAGATTTTTCTCGACATTCTCGAAAAATACAGTACTTAAAAACTCGAAAATTTGCAAAATGAAACTTCGTAGTCATGTCCAGGTTGGGTTCCTTCACTTTTTCCATAAACGCAATAGATAAATAGTAATCGATTATTAATTATGATGCTCGTGAAGATGAACAATTCTTCATGTTTAGGGGGCATAAAACTCCTCAAAAAAAAGCATATTCCAAAACGCAAAAAAAACTGTCCTGGGCATGTCTACGAAGTTTCATTTTGCAAATTCTTGAGGTTTTAAGTACTATATTTTTTGAGAATCCCGAGAAAAATCTCCAAATCAGACCATTTCGTAAAATGTCCATTTTTTGCCCAAAAAATTATTTAAAATTTTTTTTCTTGGTGTATATATAATCTAGAAATCCTAAGCAACAAGAATATATATAGTTTTATGGGTCTAAAAATAAAAACCAAAACAGGAGAGCGGGTTAAAGACAGCACTCCTCTAAGTGCCTAGCTTTGTTTGTGTCACCTTAAAACTCTGTTAAATGGCTTTGAAGGAAACTACATTGACATCAGTATCCGTTAACCAACTATGGAGACATGTTCTCATTGATTGATATGTGATTTCAAAAAAAAAAAAAAAAAAAAAAAAACATTAAAATTCAGATAATGGCAACATTGTCACTTTGTGAAGTGAAGGTATATTCCAACGCATTTTCAAGAGAATTCGGCAGGCTGTATTGGAGAAGTTTATTTTAAAAAAAAATCAATAGTAATAATAATTGTGAAACATAAAGTTATTAAGTGCTATGTGTTGAACAAGATAATGTCTGGGGATACCCAAAGTATTCCCGTAGGATTTCAAAGTGATCTGTCGAGCTGTTTCAAAGAAATAGCATTTAAGATTTTCAACAGAATTTGATGACAAATCCAAAATCACTGATGCATAACCTTACCAATAGACACGAGGAAACCTCCACCGAATTTGAACAGATCAATCGCAATAGTTAGAAATAACAAATGTGAATTGTTGGTTGTGGAAGAACACACAAAGGGTCTGCATATTCACACTGACAACCATGCTACCGTTGAAACCAATTCAAGAGAAAGATTCTTCCTTACTACAGTAAAAAGGGTAGGGAAGACAAAATTTTCGAGCTCAATTTATTTTTGCGCTACCACCCAAAGAGCAAAAATAAGTTTCAGCGTATTTCACTACATTGTATGGCTTTGGATTTCGTGAAAATTCTGTAATTTAAGAAAAATTGAGTTTGCATGAAATTAAACACGTGCGAAAATTTCTAGAACTACAGTAAACGATGCCTCTTTTGTCACTGCCAGGGATTTCTGCAGCTTTTCCAGTTGAATCCCTGTGGATGTCTCTACATACTTTCGGTGACCAGAATGCTGGATTTTGAATTTTGCTATGGAGGGTTAGTGTTCTCTCTGCTTTATTACAGAGAAAAAAAACACACAAAAAACTATTAGCTGACCACTACACCAGCTAATGTGACCTGGTCATTGAGGCACGTTTTGTATCTTATGGTGCACAGTGGATCGTGCCAAGGAAGACCTGGCACGTGGGTACACAGGCAGGTCAATATAAGTTCTACTGTTTCTTGGATTAAAGCAGTGAAAAGGGTCTCCAACTGTAAAATTGTGGCAGTGACAAAAGAAGCATGGTTTAAATAGGAGATACCACTTGTTATTGGGATGTATTCTGAAACCCTGTATTATAAAGCCCTCCCGCTACGCGGTCAGGATTTATAATACAGGCTTTCAGAATATATCCCGATAACGCGTGGTATCTCCTATTCATATAACAGATAAACAGGAAAAAAAATCTAAGGTTTTTATATTCGATAAGCCCAGAAAGAGAATAATAGCTAAATTCTTTATTGGAAATTCGAAGAATTACATGTATACTCCACTTGACTGGATGAAGAGCAAATGGGAATTTTCTGAAGCAGTACAACAATCATATGAAAAAGCAAGTCCATCATTTTGCCGTTTAAAACGTACAGTATGCAGTGTAAGAACTCGTAATAGATTGTACTTGCTCTTTTCCGAGAAGCATATTGCGCTGAACTGCTTTTGTGGTGCGAAGTATGTTGTGTTTAGTACCTACTACCGCCTTCCAAATCCATTTCTGCAGTAACATTGCTGCCTGTTTTAGGACAGAATTCGATCAGCTGTATTTACAGCTTTTACAAAAAAATACACTTTGGAAGTCAGTTCGAACACTTGTAATACTCCAGTACTCCGCGAGGTCGGAGGGTTCCTTCATGAAGAGGATACATCCCAAATTCAAGGGATTTATCTGGAATCCTGCTTTTTTTAAATCCCGGAGCGAAGCGTAGGGATTTAAACATGCAGGATTCCAGATAAGTCACGAGAACAAGGGATGTATCCTTTTAAACCAACCATGCCTTCTTTGTTTTCATGAATATAAATGCATTTTAAAATGTATTCACCAAAGCAAATGAGTCCTGTGTTGAAATTTAGCCATAGAAATTTAAAGCAAGGATATATGTGTAAGCAGGTGACATATATATCCCTTGAGAAAACAAAGGAGGCAGGGTATAAACACAAAGATATTCTGAAAAGTGTGTGTATAATTTGGTAAAAACATCGATCGTAAAAGCCCCTATAAAAATGTCACTCGACGCGTACAGATTTCATTGTGAACCGATGGTGTTAGATAGGTCTAAATCTGAGTGGTTACGAACCATGAAAGTTGCGTCATGTGAATTTGGTTAAGCTGACATTCAGTTCAATAGTGGTGACAAATTTGATGATGTTTGATTTCAAATTTTTTGGAAGAGAACATTTGATTCAGTGGCAAAGATTGTACATTACAATCTTAACCATATTTTTAAAGCACCCCCCCACCCCTCAAAATTAAAGTTTACATTAAAAAATATTTGTGCTAAATGATGTAGATTTAAGGAAAAAGAGGTCCCGAAATCAAGAAGTAACACTCAAAATTTGAATAGCAAGGTTTGCAGACCAAACAAAATACATGAATATGCTACGAGTCAAGAAATTGAAATGGAAAATTTTATGTAATTGAATGTTAACAAAAAATATGCTGAAAGCAGGATTTTGTTTACAAACATGTCAGAAATGTTTGTCAGTTTTGAAATATTTAATTCGAAAGATTAATTAATGCTAATACTAATTTAAATACATTTAATTTTTTTTTATATTGTTCTTTATCTATATGTGTTGTGCCGCCTCAACTTCAAAATTCGATTATAAGTGGTGAGATCATTTGACGTAAACTACTCCTACTACTGGGGTACGCCGAAATATTAACCAGGCTATGTATCCCCTGAATATACTAACCAGGCCACATAGCCAGC
Source organism: Hermodice carunculata (assembly GCA_964020975.1). Classification (NCBI taxonomy): domain Eukaryota; kingdom Metazoa; phylum Annelida; class Polychaeta; order Eunicida; family Amphinomidae; genus Hermodice; species Hermodice carunculata. The sequence continues at coordinate 7,658,736 of OZ026622.1, forward strand.
CACACACACACACGCACGCACGCACGCACGCACACACACACATGTAAATTAATGATAGCAACACCACCTAATAGGGACATCTGGCATGAACCAAGTCTATGTACATTCCAACTCAATTTGAAGAGAATCCAGTCAGCGGCTAGGATAACAAATTGAAAAATACTTCCAATAAAATCAGTCTCTGTGCCTTCAAAACTTAGTTAGATTTAAATGCTAAAACTTCTGTCTGGGAATCTATGAATTAGATTTGAAATGGTACCTTTATCGATAATAGCTTTGAAGATCTTCAACATTTGCACTTTTCAAGTGTCCCTTCATATCATAAATTAAAATTTTTCAACTTTTGTTTGTGGTTCATTGGATGCGCAAACAGCACAAACCTATGAATTAAAGTTGGAATGGCACCTCTACCTATAATACTTTTGAAGATGCTCAATATTTGAATTTTCCAATGGCCCAAATTTGCATAATTTTCAAAGTTGTCACCCTTCTTTGCAAAATGACCAGACTTCATGTATGAAGGTATAATCATGCCCAGTATAGATTTCCTTCCTACAATGGTCTTCAAATAAAATATGGGACAAGCAGCTTTAGCAATTTTAATTGCAACTAATTTACATCGTGTTGAAAACAATGACTTCAATACCAGGAAGAGAAAGATAGAAAGCAAGCAAGAAAGAAAGAAAGAAAGAAAGAAAGAAAGAAAGAAAGAAAGAAAGAAAGAAAGAAAGAAAGAAAGAAAGAACTGGAAAAACAGAATGTCTGGGTTGGCTGGTTTGGCACCCAGACATAAAATGCAAATACTCCAACAAAATTGAAATCGCAGCGCGACTTATTTATTTACTTTCAGTCTGGGTGTGTCCAGAAGTCTCCTTGTGTTATTTAAAAGCGATTGACCTAGCGGCTTAATATTTTCCTGCCGCCGGACACCCCCCCCCCCGAAAAAAAAAACAAAAAAACAACCATGAATCACTCAACATCAACATTTTTTTTTTCATATTGATGTTAATTTAGTTTCTAACCCATAAAATAGAGATATGTCTAAGTGTAATGTTTATTTTTTTTTCAATGTTGAACCGTCACGGGTCCGTAAAACGCAACCATTAAAACCCTGGTCCCCTTCGTCGGTTTATTTTAATTTGACCAGTTACTTTGTTCAGGTAATGCAGAACACATGTAAAATTATCTTGCCGTGCCCAGGTAATGTAAAACACGTTGTAGAAATGATCTTGTCGCTTTTGGCAGAGAAATATTGTACCTATTATGTTTCATAATATGAAAGTTCTGGTTCTAATAAAACTCAACGAAATTATTAAAGTGAATATGAATAAAGGACCACGTTGGCCTTGACCCTGATAACACATTCTGCATATACATGTAGAACAAAAGTTTCAACTTCATATGCTGTGGGTATGTTTCGGGCGCTTATGTCTCTATCCACGATCCTCTATCTACGATCCCCGATGCTATAATCATCAATTAAGGACTAACATGATTATCAAATTCTTGACAATAAAAATATCTGTAACCACACACACACACACACACACACACACACACACACACACACACACACACACACATACATACATACATACATTCATACATACATACATAATAAATACTCTGGAATCTCCCTATTAAGACCATATAAGGGACTGACAAAATGTGGTCTTAATGGAGGATATAATTTGATTAGGGATAAACAAAAAAGAGTGTATATTGGTGGCCTTAATATAGAAATTGTCTTGATGGAGGTGGTCTTAATATAGAAATTGTCTTGATGGAGGTGGTCTTAATTGGAGATTCCACTATATGTATGTATGTGTGTATGTATGTATGTATGTATATGTGTGTGTATATATATATATATATATATATATATATATATATATATATATATATATATATATATATATAAACAAAAAACATGTGTTTGCCAAAAGTTTGCACGAAAAATCACCAGAAACCTTATTATCAGTGCTTTCGAATAATGTATAACATTAAATTCAATTTTGTGATTGTATCCGTTCTCATGAGGGTTAAATGCAACAGGTACATGCTCAAATGTTTTCTTTAAATTTATGCTGTGACGTGCAGACCAATGACCAAATACAATATGTTTACTTCCTGCTTTGGTACAGCTATGCTAAAAACGTGAAAGATAATCATTCTCACAATGCATACTTTGCCTTCAAAACTACACACACAAAAAAAAAACACACACACAAAAAAACATTTTGCATTGAAATATTCAATGCGTGCGCATACGGTAATACGGACAATAGGAAAATAATCACAATCATACATGAATGGAACACCACTTGAATAAATTTTGTTTTGACGATTTGACATACTAGATGATCGATAACTGTATTCGATTTAAATATAACTCTGGCAGCTCTATTGATAAAAGAAATAAAGCAGTGAGGGTATTAGATATCTAGATAATCCGCTGGTGAATGTGACCCATACATCAGCAAGTTGGTGTTCAAATCTCCGATTGTAATTGCAAATGAATAAGAAGCCTCTCCGTGTGTGTCTGTCCTTGAGCCGTTTACATATTGGTGTAACTAAATATATGATAAAGTTCGGCATCAAAGTTGTGCAGCCAGCTGGCATTGATATCAATTATGAGCCTATTGGAATCGAACTCAATCGCTTTCAAATAGGAACAATAATTCAACATGATTTAGACACACTTGTAATCTTCATGTGCAAAGTTGCGGGTTTATACATGAATGGGATCTGGAGTAATATTATTTATATTACATTTTTAACTGGGAAAACTGTGATTGCCAGTTTCTAACACTCACGAAACTGTCCACTTTATATTGATTTAACCTGCATTGACCTACACCAATATACATTGCCTGTTTTGGCTGTACTCTTTTAAGCTTTCTGTTACCACTACGTTTAAAATATAGACGATAATAAAGAGAATCTTGTTTAGAAAAGTTCTTTTTGATGTCTTGTATGACTTTTAAAGCATCAACATCTACAGTTCTTTAAATTACAGTGACATTCGTGTAATGCATTTATGGGTAGCTACAAGCATTTAAATTGTTAGGCAAATAAACAACCATATTGTTCTGTCTTTCTTTCTTTCTTTCTTTCTTTCTTTCTTTCTTTCTTTCTTTCTTTCTTTCTTTCTTTATTTATTTATTTATTTATTTATTTATTTATTTATTTATTTATTTATTTATTTATTTATTTATTTATTTATTTATTTATTTATTTCTTAGTTTCTTTCTTTTTTATTCCTTTCATTTATGCTCTCTCTTTTCTTTCTGTCGAAATTTTGTCCCCACCTTTTTTTTTTCGGAGACCGGCAAAATCCCAAATCTTGCCCCAGGAAGGAAATTGATCTCCTGGTTTGGAATATAAACACATTGTAGTTTCAAAACCGTACAAATTACAGCCAATTGATATTCTTAATTTTCCATATCTTCAAAAATCTTATAGACTTAGGTGTCAATCCAACTTAAATTTCTGTGTTTGTGTCATAAGCTTAGCTAATGGAATGAAACTGAAAGTTGCAAAATTTGAATATGCTAATCAGGCACGCTTGGAATATTTGAATGCCTAACCATTTCAAAACTATTATAGATGAAGGGAACAGCTATTTTCAAATTTAAAAGATTGTGTCTAATGTATACTTTGTTATCATTGAACGAACGTTTAAAATATTAAATTTTGCGAATTGTCAAAGCACACACAAAAAATTGCCTTTAAGCAAATCTGATCGTTCAGGTTATTACATACATTCAACATACAAAGACCAGAAATAGACTTGTAGCCGTTCAACACATCCGGGTCTGTTCTCTTCTCGTGTAATTAAATGTAGGCTCTTCATAAAGCGCTCAAAGACAATGCTACATATTGTCACTGATCGCAAAAAGAAAATAAATCAACAAGGACGAACAAACAAATGAACGGATAAATTAATACAAAGATAGTTATACGTGTAGGTAGATAGCAAACAAATACATTGTAATGGGAAGTAGGTAGGTAGGTAGGTAGGTAGGTAGGTAGGTAGGTAGATAGATAGATATGAAAGTAGGTAGGTAGGTAGGTAGGTAGGTAAGTAGGTAGGTAGGAAGGTAGGTAGGTAAGTAGGTAGGTAGGAAGGTAGATAAGTAGGTAGGTAGGCAGGAAAGTAGGCATGCAGGCAGGCAGGAAGGTAGGCAGGCAGGCTGGTAGGTAGGTAGGACGGTAGGTAGGTCAAACTACAGCAGAGTGTTTGTTTCATACGTTCTGGTGGGATTTTGCCATGACACTTTTCAAGAAAGTAAGATCTTAATTTTCTGTTCACCTTACCTTTGCACGTTGATCATTTTTTGTTTAAAGCAAATTTAACGGAAACGTGTGTTGAGGAAATGTTTTATCTACTTCTTATGTCAGAAATATTTATTAAATGCGCCATTCAATTATAGCATTTTCTGTTTCTCATTACATTTATAGAACATGTTATTCTTAACCTGATATTTATGACGCAAGGCTAAATCTGGGATAAAAAAAAATACAGCTTCAGGATGTGAACAACATGGCCGTGGCACGACCTTTTATGTAAAAAAGTTAGAACATTATGGTATTCATGGCAATGCTCTCACTTGGTTCAAAAATCACTTAACAGGCAAAAAGCAGTATGTAGGACCTACTACTGGGTACTTCGTTCCTAAATCAATCAACTGTCTGTCGTGGTGTATCAAAGGGGTCCATTCTTGGACCCTTGTTATTTCCTATGTATGTAGGTGATTTGCAGCTCTATACACAACATGGTACTGCTAGATCGTTTGCAGGTGATACGGATATATTGTGTTCTGGTCGTAATATGTTCTGGCAGCTCATGCAAATATGTTGTATTCTGGTCGTCATATACGTGTTCTGGCAGCTCAGGCTGCCACTGATATGAAACAGCTGACAGACTACTTTACAGTTAATAAGTTAGCTCTTAATATAAACAAATCAAACTTTATTATTACTATACGCTCTAAAAGCAGAGAGATAACAGATGATCTAGTCTTTATGATAAATAGATAACCCATTTCCCAGGTGCCATAGATGAACTTATTGACTGGCAAGAATATATTTTTAAATTATGCAAAAAATTGCTCCTATAATTGGTATCATCATGAAAGTAAGACATCTTGAATCGTTTTATTCATTAAGACAGTTGTTATGCAATGACACACCCTCATTTGCTATATTGTATAGAGGCTTGGGGCTCTGCCTGTCAAACTTGCTTAAAGCCACTAGTTTCGCTACAGGAAAAAGTTATAAATAAGATTTATGTCTGTGTGCTAACACAGACATGCTGTTTTTCCTAAAGTTCTTTCTTTCTTCCTTTCTTTCTTTCTTTCTTTCTTTCTTTCTTTCTTTCTTTCTTTCTTTCTTTATTCTTTAATACCAAATCTTGTTTGCCAGTTTTCTCGAACACTATTACACTCAGAAACTTCAAACTGGCATGGTTATAGGTCTTAACATGACTTTGTGCCTTTTAAGAAAGAGAAAATATGTTGAAAATTATGTAAATTAGGACATTTGAAATTTTAAATCTTGAATATCTCTGAAACTGTTATAGGTGCAGCAAACCAATCCAACTTCAATTTAAAGGTTTGTAACACTGCACATTTTTATAATTTACATGTGACATCTAAAGATCAACGGTCAAGGTCATTTGGACCTTTGAAAAGTTCATCATTCATAACTCTGTCGATTTTCATCCAATTTTGACCATGGTGGACCCAAATTGTAAGTATTACAACTCTGCATATTTTTGCAATTTACATGTAACCTCTAAAGGTCAAAGTTCAAGGTTATTTGGACCTTTGAAACCTTCATCTAGCCACAACCTGGTCAATTTTCATTTGATTTTGGCTCATGTTGGGTTTAAACTGTAGATATTGTAACACTGTATATGTTTATAATTTATATGTGACCTCGAAAGGTCAAGGTCATGGTCATTTGGACCTTCAAGAGTTTCATCCAGTCATAACTTGGTCAATTTTCATCCAATTGTAATCATGTTGAACTCAACTTATAGATATTGTAACCCTGCATATAAGGTCAAAGGTCAATGTCATTTGGACCCTTGAAAAATTCATGTAGTCATAACTTCATCAATTTTATATCCAATTTTAATCATATTGGACTGTACTTGTAGGTATTGCAACGCTGCACATTTTTGTAATTTGCATGTAACCTCTAAAAGTCAAATGTCAAGGTTATTTGATCCTTTGAAATGTTCATCTAGCCATAACTTGGTAAAGTTTCATCTAATTTGGTTCACGTTGAACTTAAATTTTAGATATTGTCACGCTGAACATTTTTATAATTTACATGTGACTTCTAAAGTTCAATCGTCAAGGTAATTTGGGCCTTTGAAATTTTCATCTAGCCATAACTGAGTCAATTCTGATCCAATGTCAGTCATGTTCGGCTCAAATTGTATATATTGCAACACTGCACATTTTTGTCATTTACATCTCAAGTTCAAAGGTCAGGGTCATTTTGACCTTTGAAATTTTAATTTAGACATATTTACAACTTTCGAAGGCACACAGACAGATTTGCTTTCAAGCAAGTCTTCTTTTCTAGATATAACTTATTTATTTATTTTTTTATTTATTTATATGTTTGTTTGTTTATTTATTTATTTATTCATTGCTTTGTGCCACATATTTATTTCTTAGAATCTCAGTTTATATGTAAAAATGTTTTCAGCCATACAGATTTATATCTCAGTACGTTGTTACGGGAAAATGTAATTTCAAAATACGAAAGATGATTTGCTGCATAGCAAATCAGTGTGTGTGTCTTCAAAGCATATTGGTATGGCAATATACAACTATTCCATAACACAGGGGTAGAAGTTGGAATGGCGTCTCTATCTTCTATTGCTTTGAAGTTATTTAAGATTTAAAATTTCTAATGGTGCAATTTAGCATAATTTAAATTGGTACAACTTGTATTTCTAATTCATTAGGTGCGCAATGGTCAACAACCCCCTACAAGAAGTTGAAATGACATCTCTATCTATAATAGTTTTGAAGATATTCAAGTTTTAAAATTTCAAATGCTGCTAATTAGCATAATTTAAATGGCTACAACTTTTGCTTTAGATTCATTACATGCACAATAGCCAACAACCCTCTGGTAGAAGTTGGAATGACATCTCTATCTTTAATAATTTTGAAGATATTCAAGTTTTAAAATTTCAAATGCTGCTAATTAGCATAATTTAAATTGTTACAACTTTTGTTTTAAATTCATTAGATGCACACTGGTCAATAACCCCCAAGTAGAATTTGGAATGACATCTCTATCTATTATACTTTTGAAGATATTCAAGATTTACAATTTCAAATGCCCCTAATTTGCATAATTTTAAACATCTTCATTCCTCTGTATAGAACGGTCAAACTCCTTGTATGGAGGTACAAGCATGCCAAATTTGGAGTTTCTATGTATAACAGTGTCGGAGAAAAGTGTCGGACAAATTTGCCGGTAAAGAAGAAAGAAGAAAGAAAGAAAGAACTCCAGGAAAAACAGAAAAGTGTGTGTTGACACACACACTTTAATGAAAATGCGTTACGTAGTTACATTATGCTTAGGGGGCGGTCATTATTTACGGGGGGGGGGGCACAAAGTTACTCATGCTCCTAATAGGGGAGGTCATCAAATCCCCCCCCCCCCCGGCAGGGAGTGTCATCAAATTGTGATCAGTTTACAACAAAGTCATACAACAATAACCAGTAGAAAGCTGGGGGGGGGGGGGTCACAAAATTCTGCAGACTTGCTGAGGGGGGGGGTCGTAATTCTTGTCGATTTTTCTTGGGGGGGGGCACAAAAACTTTGATGAAACGCCATCCCAGTATCCCGCCCCCCGCCCCCCCATCTCCCGTAAATGATGACCGCCCCCTTAGGAAGATTTTAACAGCACAAGTTTGTACCTTCTACCTACCACTAATTTGCCACGTCTATTTAAAGTGTGTGTGTCAACACATACTTTTTGGTTTTTCCTCGAATTTTTTATTTAAAGTGTGTGTGTTAACACACACTTTCTTGTTTTTCCTGAAATTCTTTCTTTCTTTCTTTCTTCTTTCTTCTTTACCGGCAAATTTGTCCGACACTTTTCTCGAACACTATTATACATAGAAACTCCAAACTTGGCATGATTGTACCTCCATACAAGGAGTTTGACCGTTTTATACAAGGGAATGCAGATGTTTAAAATTATGCAAATTAGGGGCATTTGAAATTTTAAATCTTGAATATCTTCAAAAGTATAATAGATAGAGATGTCATTCCAAATTCTACTAGAGGGGTATTGACCATTGTGCATCTAATGAATTTAAAACGAACGTTGTAGCAATTTAAATTATGCTAATTAGCTGCATTTGAAATTTTAAAACTTGAATATCTTCAAAACTATTACAGATAGAGATGTCATTTTAACTTCTACAACGGGGTTATTGACCATTGCGCATGTAATGAATCTAAAACAAAAGTTCTAGCAATTTAAATTATGCTAATTAGCAGCATTTGAAATTTTAAAACTTGAATATCTTCCAAACTATTACAGATAGAGATGTCATTTCAACTTCTACTGGGGGGTTGTTGACCATTGCGCATGTAATGAATCTCAAAGAAAAGTTGTAGCAATTTAAATTGTGCTAATTAGCAGTATTCGAAATTTTCAATCTTGAATATCTTCAACACTATAATAGATAGAGATGTCATTCCAACTTCTACTAGGGGGTTGTTGACCATTACGCACCTAATGAATTAAAAATAAAAATTGTGGCAATTTAAATTATGCTAATTAGCAGTATTCGAAATTTTCAATCTTGAATATCTTCAACACTATAATAGAGATGTCATTCCAACTACTACTAGGGGGTTGTTGACCATTGCGCACATAATGAATTTAAAATAAAAGTTGTAGCAATTTAAATTATGCTAAATAGCACCATTAGAAATTTTTAAATCTTGAATAACTTCAAAGCTATTACAGATAGAGATGCCATTCCAACTTCTACTCCTGTGTTATGGAATAGTTGTACATTACCATACCAATATGCTTTGAAGACACACACACTGATTTGCTATGCAGCAAATCATCTTTTCTAGTTTCTGTTTGTATGTTCTATGTTCCATTAGTGTGAATAAAGTTCATTTTATTTCTCAAGAGAGAAGCAGCAGGATTTTGTATATTTCCCTTACATACATGGGTACTTTCCAAACGATTCTTGACATCATGCGTCTGTGCTAATTACCACATAAAAAAAATAAAGTGTGAGATGACGGGCTTGCAGGGTGCGATTTTCAAATCGCCACACCGTCGTCGTGATGGCAAATTTCGGTCACACTTTCAAATGTATTCTATATGAGTGAATCAAAAGTGTACATGTGATACGCGTCCCTCGGCAAGAGAAGTTCACATACATTGGTCATTGCCTGTCCCTTAATTGCTGTCCAAAATTTACTAGAAAAGAAATTTTGCTTCACAGCAAATCTGTCTGTGTGCTCACAAAAGACAGTTTGTTGCCTTGTATTTTTACATGAACATGTGAACAGCCATGTGACAGAAACCATGAAAACAAAAAGACTAACTAAATAAGATTATGGCAAGAATATGTCTCATGTTAAAAATGAACAGCCAGACGAAAGAAAAAGTCCTTGAAAAAATGTTAAGTATCGGTAAGCAAATGCGATAGAGTCCACGTGGCAAGCTACTGTGCCTAATTCTAGTGCATTTTAAAAATTACAGCTTTAATTCAGTTGTGGACTATTGCTGACAGTAAGATTGTCATGTTTAGTAAATATACTGGAACAGTCAGTATTCATGGTAAGTTTGTCTGATATACGACAACATGTGTAAGTTATCAGGAATTTGCTTAGTTTTTAACCTATTTAGGTTTTCCGTGCAAAATAGAAAATATGTGGGTGTTATTTGCAAACAATCTAATACAATTTTGTCTTGGAATGCAACAATGAATATAATTTATGTAGATTACAACAAAACAGTTCCTAATACATAGCCTTGTGGTACACCTCAGCACATTTGGACGGTGCTTGATTTAGCAAAATTTGATAAAACATATTGTCTCCTGCCCAGTAAATAGCTATCAAAACACTCTAAAGTTTCATCACTAATAGCACAATGATATAATTCTTTGAGCAATATGACAGGGTTTACAGTGTCCAATGTTTCATGGCTATGTCTGTGTATATTCCAAGTACCACCATGACCATTCCCTCGGTTGGACTTTACATCATCTACAATTTTTATCAGTGATAAATAAGTTGACAAACTATGTTGGAATCCAAACTGGTGTCGCTATAGAATACTGTTTGTTTGTTGTTTGGTTGGTTTTTATTCTTTATCTTATTTATTTATTGTTTTTGTAAGAAATAAACATAATCTGTTGTGCATTATTTTTCCTGGTAGCTTAATTTGTTTGCTAAAACAGCAACAGTAGCTGAGACATACAAGTCTGTAGTTTGACACCACACATTTGTTCTTACTTTTTATGTAGTGTAACTATTCTTGCTGATTTGAAATGATCTTACCAATGAACTATTAAAAATTCATTGAAAATCATTTATTGGTGTTGCGCTGTTTCAATTGCGGTGTTATTTATCGTGTTAGCTGAGATATCATCTGGTTCTGCAGCTTATGTAGACTTGGTTTTCATTGTTTGTGCTTTCAGCTCATCAATATCTGTAGGTGTAAAGTACATAGTTTGGGGTCGTTGCCTTTGTCATACAATTATTCATTGAAGGTTTCTGCTATTGTGTATAGAATTTGAAATGTTCTACCCATACACATTTTTTCGACGTGTTATCTTTTATTATGTTTATTTGAGTTGATAATTTTGACAAAGGTTTCCCACAGACATTTGAAGGAGTTATTGCGAGTGTTTAACAGTTCATTATAATGTGTAGCTTCATGGCCATACGGAGGGTTACTGTAAGAAGTGTCTTTCAACAGTATTGTGAAAGATTTGTTGACCAATATTAACACAAACAAAGCCACGGGACAGGGTGAAATTCATCCCGAATGTGCTGAGAATCTTTCCTATATATTGTATTATGACACAATCATTTGATCAAGGCAAATTGCCTGAAATATGCAAGGTAGCAAATGTTACATCATTTTTAAAAGGTGACAGATCTGTAACTGCTAACTATTGGTCTCTAAGCATAAGATGCCACGCGTGTAAACTCTAGGAAAAATAATTAACAAAGAATTGTTCAACATATTGGAAGTTATGTTTTGTTAAGCAATGACCAATGTGGGTTCAGAAAAGCCAGAATGTGTCCAACAAACTTATCAACTACATTAGGGATTATACATCCATGTATGATGAAGGAATGGCCCTTAATGCTAAAAACTTGGACTTCAGAAAAACTTTTCATGTTGTGCCGTGTGACAGACTAATTTTCAAATTACATAAATATGGTATTGGTAAAAAAGAAAGAGCTTAGACTGAAGATTTGTTCAAAGGTGTCAAACAATCTTCCTCAAGAGATAGGAGCATGTCATCATAAATGAAAGTAACAAGTGGGGTGCCCCAAGGGTCTGTTCTTGGGCTTGTGTAGTTTTTGCTGTATGATAATGACTTGCCTGTTGTAATTTCTTCTTCTTATATGATTTTTTCATGTGATACTGAATTGTACTACCGGCCCAGTTTTATCATTATTAGACCATGATGCACTGTAAATTGATTTCGACAAGTTATCAATGCGCTCAAATAATTATTTACTTGGTTTAAATGAAAATATTTAAACTGTAAAGTGCTACATGTGAGAAAGAAAAATTGAAAAATGTTGGATAACATTTTGTCATAAAAAAACAGACCGACAGAAGGGAGAAAGAAAGAAAGAAGGAAAGATGAAAAAGAATGAAAGAAAGAATGAAAGTAAGAAAGAAAGAAAGAAAGAAAGAAAGAAAGAAAGAAAGAAAGAAAGAAAGAAAGAAAGAAAGAAAGAAAAAGAACAAACTAGAAAAGAAGATTTGCTTCAAAACTAATCTGTCTGTGTGCCTACAAAGGGAAGTTGTTGCTTTGTGCATTCAAATTGAAAATTTGAATGCACAAAGAAAACATGAAATTTCTGGACCAAAAAAAATGTCGTAAAACAAGACTCTTTGCATGAAAAATATCTGATAATAAAAAGGAAATGCTAGACAGAAGAAAAAATTCTTGATAATACAGAATGTCAAGTGTCAGAAAAAACAAGAGTCGGTCATGAAATGAGAAAATTTAGCTCAATCTAGTACTGTGCACTGTTTATTGCAACTTTGATTCATTTATGGATCACTGTTAACCACACAGCATGGACTGATGACAAAATGGTCACAATATGGTAGCATAAAAGTGTTATGTTTCATATGAGTGTAAACAACAAATCCTAGTGATGTATATATATACATGTAATTGCCTGTTGATGGCAGATCATTGCCTGTTGTATGCCTGGTCTGTCAAAAATATGTACAAGTCTGCTATATTTTGCATGGAGAACATGATCACTGAGCCAACATTTCATACACAGCTTGGCCCTTCCTTCATAGATGTAGCCCTCACCAATGTCAATAACAAGTTCCTACCAAGCCGGGTGATTGACGTTGGATCCTGCGATGCCCACTCTATGATAGTGACCATCGCCAGATCAAAGACTCCACGACCTCCCCCAAGAACTATTACCTGCAGGTCTTACAAACATTTTCATCCCGATAGCTATTGGCAGGATATTGGCATGATCCCTTTTTCGGCTACTGAAATTTGTGAAGACCCAGATGACATGCTCTGGGCCCAGGAAATACTCATTTAAGGCATTCTAGATGATCATGCTCCTATAAAAACCAAGAAAATTCGGGCTCAGGAACCTCCTTTCATGAATAAAACCTTGAAAATGGCTATTTACAATAAAACTCGCTTACTCAGATGTTACAAGAAGTGTAAAGTTTTAAACAATATCACTCCGATAAATAGTTCTTGGTAAAGGTATCGGACACAGCGAAATAAAACAACTTCAATCAGACGACGGTCCATCAGACAGTACTTTCAGGAGAGATGCGAGGGTGGACCGAAAAATAAGCATTTCTGGAAAGTCATAAAACCACTTCTTTCTTCAAAAGCAAAAGCATCCTCCTCTTTTATGATACAGGGTGGTGGTAAGGTCTTGACAGACCCGGTTGAGGTTGCCGACTCCATGAACTCATTTTACTCATCTATTGCTGAAAATATCGGCTCTGATCATAACCTGCCTGACACCTCTCAATTTCCTAATACCCCTGCTTTTACTGAAGCCTCTGTTCAATATTTTCAAAACCACAATAGTATCCGCAATATTTCTGACAAATGTAAGGCAGTAACTAATTTTCAGTTTCGGCACACCACCCCTGAAGAGGTCCAGCTTGTTCTGAAACGCCTGAACACTAAAAAAATCTACAGGCTATGATCAGATCCCAGCCAAAGCTTTAACCACAGCGAGCGACATCGTTGCTCTGCAGTTTTGCAGACTCTTTAACAGATGCATAGTTACATCTTGTTTTCCAGATTCTGCTAAGGCAGCAGAAGTTTTGCCTATATACAAAAAAGAAAATGCCCCGGAGAGGAAGAACCATCGGCCGGTCAGCATTCTGAGCAGCTCCTCCAAAGTTTTGGAGAAGCTGCTCGAAATGCAGCTGGCTGATGGCTTTCTCACTAAGATATACCATGATTGTCTATCTGCTTTTCGAGAAGGTTTTAGCTGTCAGCATGTTCTTATCCACTTATGCCACACTTGGAGGGATGCCCTTGAGAATGGACTACTCTCTGGAGTTTACTCCTGGATTTGTCGAAGGCTTTTGACTGCCTCCCCCACTCACTTATCACTGCCAAACTTCACGCATATGGCATGACGACCCCATCCATTAATTTACTTACAGAATACCTTTTGAACAGAAGACAAAGAGTCAAAATTCTCGATGCCACCAGTTCTTGGAAATCCATTTTCAAGGGCGTCCCTCAGGGCTCCATTCTTGGACCAGCAATTTTTAATATTTTTTATGAATGGTGTTTTCTGTGCCGTTCAAGATGGAACCCTTTTTAATTATGCTGACGACAATACCATTTTGGTCAAGGCTAATACCAAAGAACGCTTAGCCAATAAGATAGTTTTAACTGGTCTATCACTCATTACATGGTGTGAAAAAATCAAATGGAGGCTAATCCTTTCAAGTTTCAGTGTATGATTTCTAATGAAGATACCTCATCTGAAATACATATTAGAGGGACTACTTTTACCAGCAAACAAAGTGTCAAACTGCTGGGTGTTCAACTTGACAATAGGCTGAACTTCTCTCATCACATCTCTAAATTATTAAATCAGCTTCTAGGCAATTAAACTGTCTGCTACGCCTCGGCCATTTTCAAGATATTAATACCAGACTTTGTGTCTACAAATCCTTTTTCCTTTCGAATTTCAACTATTGCCCAGCTGTTTAGCACTTTTGTGGAGCTTCAAACTCTGTCAAATTGGAGAAAATTCAATTTAGAGCTCTGAAGTTTATTTTTGATCGGTACGATCTGGATTACAGCACACTCCTGAAGATGGCAAATCTTCCCACTTTGGAATTGTCCAGAATGAAAAACATAGCTACCGAAGTTTGTAAAGCTGTCCAGGGCAACAACCCCGAATACATAAACAGTGTCTTCAAGCCCAATACTCATGGCTATTCTCTGAGAGAAAAAAAAATATTTTGAGAGCATCAATCTGTCACACGACCAAAGGGGGTCTTCATTCTTTTAAGAATGTCGGTACTAAGATTTGGAACTCGCTCTCCAATGAGCTCAGAACAGCCAAAGACTTTCCTACTTTTAAAACATTTTTTAGACAATGGGATGGATTTTCCTGTAAATGATCCTACTGTCGGCAATAACCTATCTATTACTTGCACCCCATTTTTAGCATCGTTTAATGCTGTACCAAGTCTCTCATGCACGATCCATTTGCATCATGCATTTTATAATTTATGTAAATGTTTTTACACGTACTATTTTCTATCATGTGGTACATATTTTATCTTTTCATCGTTGGGAGAGGTTGCTTTCACTTTTATCTAATTATTTATTCACATTCAGTCAAAATAGCTGGGAAGCTAATGTTAATTCGTTTTAAAAACTGAGTATAAATAAAGCTTGTATGTATTAAACATTTCAAGTGCCCAAATAGGCATAGATTTAAATTTTACAACTTTTGCTTTTGGTTCATTGCATGTTGGTAGGAAGTATACGCCACGATCTGAGCCATGGAGAGTGATTAATATAGGCTTGGCCTGCTTCGCAATCCATGTAAAAGATATGGGTCTATACTTTTTTTTATGTATGTATATATGTATGTATGTATGTGTGTGTGTGTGTGTGTGTGTGTGTGTGTGTGTGTGTGTATGTATGTGTGTATCGTTGCTCCTATTTTGGTTTATTTTAATTTCAATGATAGGGCCACATACGGTTCAGAGATTTCAGCTTCGGTGGCGTCTGAGTGCTTAGTTTTGCACAAAATTGATGATGGACAAACCTAGGGTGTGAAGTCAGAATTGTACACCTACGCATAATAGTTTTGAGGACATTCATCATTAAAAATTTTCAAATCCCCCTAATAGATATAAATCCAAATTATACAACGTTTGTTCGTGGTTCACTGGATGCGGCTACAACACAAATCTATAAATTGAAATTGGAATGACCCCTGTACAACTTTTGTTTGTGGTTCACTGGATGCGCTTACAGCACAAAATGAACAGGGCACTGATCCGGTATCCAGGTAGTATTGTCAGGTAGCCGTAAAAAAGGTGTGTGTGTGTGTGTGTGTGTGTGTGTGTGTGTGTGTTTAAGATAGATATATATTAAATAATCAATAATACTTGACCAAGTGATAATAGCATTTGAGTTAAGAATGTTCATATTAGAATAGCTCAAATTGCCCATTATCCAATAAAGTTTAGGCTTTGACACGATCTTGTATTGGGGTTAGTTGAATGGCTAATGATTCCACGCATCTCTGTGCATGTATGTTGGTTGGATTACTTGCTGTTATGATTCGGTTACCCGTCGCAGGTACCAGGGTAATAAATTACCCGACAGTCAAAAAAATCAATACAAGTCAAGGCCCTACCTATGGACGTGTCCATAATTAGCATAAATTACTCTTGTTTGTGGTTCATTTGATGTGCTTATGGCACAAACCTATGAATTGAAGTTGGAATGGCACCTCTACCAAGAATGGTTTTTGAAAATATCCAAGGTTTACATTTTCAAATGTCCCTAATTTGCACAATTTTCAAAAATATCACCCTTCTTCATAAAAAGCCATAGTTCGTGTATGGAAGTATAATTATACCAGGTTTGGATGTTTCTGCGTACTACAGTCTTCAAATAAAATGCTGGACAAATTTACTGAGAGACAGATATATATATATATATTGTGAAGTTGGAATGGTACCTCTACCTATCATAACTTTGAAGACATTCAACATTTAAACATTTCAAATTCAAGTGAACTAATTGGCATAGATTTAAATTTTACAACTTTTGCTTTTGGTTTATTGCATATGCCATCAGAGCACGAACCTAAATTAAAGTTTGTTTGGAATGACACGTCTACTTTCAAAAGTTATGAAAAAATTCAAAATTGAAATGTTTAAATGTTCCTAATTTGCATAATTTTCAAAGCTGCCACCCCTTTTCATAAAAAGACTAGACTGAATGAATGGAAGTATAAATTATGATCATGCATAATAGATATGCCAAGTTGTTGTTGTTGTTGTTGTTGTTGTTGTTGTTGTTGTTTTTTTTTATTTGATTTATTCAGCACCAATAAGATATGCAGTTTGGGGTTTCTACGTATTATAGTCTTCAACCGAAATGTCGGACAAATTTGCTGGTGAAGAAAGAAAGAAAGAAAGAAAGAAAGAAAGAAAGAAAGAAAGAAAGAAAGAAAGAAAGAACGAAAGAAAGAAAGAAAGAAATGAATTACCATGGTTTCCTCCGCCTCATAATTTTATTTATTTTGGTTTTCTCTTAACCTAGGCCGTCTGTCTCACACAGGACCACGGCAGATATGGGGAGAAGCACAGCAATAATAAAAATGACGATAACGATGACGATGATCTTCTTCTTCTTCTTCTTCTCCTTCTCCTTCTCCTTCTCCTTCTCCTTCTCCTTCTCCTTCTCCTTCTCCTTCTCCTTCTCCTTCTCCTTCTCCTTCTCCTTCTCCTTCTCCTTCTTCTTCTTCTTCTTCTTCTTCTTCTTCTTCTTCTTCTTCTTCTTCTTCTTCTTCTTCTTCTTCTTCTTCTTCTATGACAAAAAGCTAAATTTTGACACAATTTTCTCTAGCCCCCTCTGCTGACAGAATAGGAAACATAACCTGCATGTGGATATGAAATAATGTATTCTCCATGACCTGTTTACATTTTATTTTCTTAAGCACTTAATTTCACGTGAAATCGTTTTAATATAATCCTGTTTACTCTAAAATAAGTTTATGTATTCAGTTTGTAAAAATTTATGATAAACGTTAAACTAAATGTATAAACGCGTTATTGACTGCAGTGGAAAGAAAACGACTGATCCCTCAGGAAAGGCGGCGCCACCATCACTGATGACACATCTAACATGGCGCAGAAGTGAAACATTGCCACAGTGGAAGTTAGGGTTTTGGATTCATTAGCTTCTCTGTGTGCTGTTCAAGTTTGCCCCGATAAAATTTAAAGTATTTATCCAGAAAAATTGAGTAACACGAAGTTATTGCGGAGCTTGAATTGCACTCGGAGTGCCTGTCAGCGGCAGTTTGTCCGCTACAAATTTCCAGCCGGGTAGACCTGGGGGTGTCCGAAAGGGGGAAGGGCTGAGAACGTAAACACTGCAGACCGTCAAGTTTCACCATGGCTAATGCAACAAAACACAGTCCAGAGATCGCCAGAAAATTGGTGGATAGTTTACAAAGTGACCTGCGGACGTTGTCACAAGACTGCAAAAGGAAATATCCTCCTGTTCGAGAGGTAAGACTTTCACGACGTGGCAGCTGAAACTTCATTCTATTCGAAGTTTCACCTTCGCGGCTTCGGCCCATACTGCAGGCCTGTTTTGTCGTACCGCAGGACCATGCATGGCTTCACTCAGCCTCTGATAACCAGAACGAATGAATGACGGGCGGTTGGGACTGCATGGTACTTAAGTTTAGAGAAGATTTAGATACAAAATCGCGCACATTTTTCAGTTTAAAGTAATGAGTTAATCAGTGAATGAATTTTTGTGCGTGTTCCTTTCTTCTCGCAGGCCATAATAACCTATGGCCATGCTATAAGTATAAGCTAAACTTCACATGGCAAATGTGATAATCCCTGGGCCAGGCGTTGGTGAACATTATCCTTTAGTCTAGTGATTCATGTTAAAATGTGGGGAACCATGGTTGTGTCCATGGCACAGATGTCACAGGCCAAATTTTGAAAAAAAAAAAAAAAAAAAAGGGATTTATTGGCAATATTAATATTGCAGTTTCCCTCAGATAAAACAGGTGACCCAGGCAGTATGGTATATTACAGGGGCATCAATCATGGTTATTGCTTGGCAGCTCAAATCATTGATTCTCAAATTGAAACATGCCACAAATTTAGTTATGCAGTGTTTTTTTGTTTTTTAACCCTCTCCGCCTTAAACTGGCCGTAACCAGCTGGTGGTCAATGCCTGCTTCAGTGTTTTCAACTAATTTTGGCAGTAACAGTTAAGTAATATGCAAATCAATTTTGACTGAGAATTTTAGATGAGACCTAACAGCAAGATGACATGACCCAGGTCAACAGCTTTGGGAGTGCAAGGAAAGCTGCTGACTCAGACAAGAATTCAAAGATTTTTTTCAAATTTCAAATCATGACATCAATTTAACTCATGGAGATGACCTACATGTACAATTAGAATGTAAACATTTAGTATGGCAACAATAGAAATTATCTTTGGGTGCAAACATGGACCATCACAAATTTCTTTAGTTCCTCATGAGATGCACAGAGCAGTGAAAGAAGTCAAACTAGCCTCATCCACCACCAGCCATTTGCCTTATCAGTTCAAATGACTGTGATTCAGATTTACAGTGCAAAGTGGGTTACAGAATTAAGTCCTTTGCATGGGGAACAAACAGAAAACTTCACAATATCAAATTTTGAAATATTAAATCTTATGGTGTAATAAGATGTTTGTAGCCCAATAAAATACTTTGTGGATGAGAGTATCATAGCAGTCCATGTGTAAATTCTGTAGTTGTCAGTGATGTTGCAGCATGTGCAAACCACGGTTGATTGTCATGTTTGTATGTTTTACCTATATCACATGTGCATAAGGAAAATCTTGTCAGTAGGAAATAGGTTGTGAGATGGTATTTGTGTTGTTAGACCTTGCCACAACCGTCCACTTCCACTGTCTGGTAATTGGTTATAATATCAGAGTCATGTTTAAGACTATTAAATGCTAACACTGTGTACTTGGTTGGATTGAAATGACCAGTTCTCCTGTGCAATAGTAAGATTAGATCAATGTGTCAATATTGGACACAACTGTAGCTTTTAAGAGTAGTTTTACTTAAATATCAGATCTGCCAACATTAAAAATTCCATTTCAGGGACAACAGATTTCAAAGTGTTTCTGGGACATAATAAATAACAAAGAATGTGGAATAAAATCTACATTCAGGTGTGGTCACACTGTCAGCTAATTTTAGAGACTCTCCCTGATGGTGAGGAACAATTCTGATTGCCAACACCCTTCCCCCCTAAGGACCAACCCATGCCATGGAAAGCAGTTGACCCAGTTTTGAACTCAATCATTATTCAGGAGAAAGGGTTTAAGTATGTTCAAAGCACTTAGCTTTAGATGTCTTTGCCATTACCTTTACACAGTGAAGCCTGTCTTGAAAGACCACCCAAACAGATGATGAAATTGGGTCTCTCAAGAGTTCTGGTCTTTCTTTCATAGGACGTATAAAGGAGATGAAAAGTACTTTAAGCAAATTATATCGAAAGGTGATCTTTCAAGGCAGGTGGTCTTTTAAGACCTGGACCACTATAACATTTAAATAAATACGTATTTATTATTGATGAACATGCAGTGGACATGAAGTGCAATATGTCATGACCTCAGTCATGACTTTTTATTTTTTGCTGTGTGTAGCCCAATTCGTTGGTCTAGAAAAAGAGAACTCATTGTATATTTGTTCAATGGACTTCACATGCTTCAGCATTCACAGCTTCCTAACATTTGCTTTTGCAGGATTTTTTTTAAATTATGATCCTTGGTCAATAAATTTATTTGAAAAAAAAAGTGAAAAAAATTGAATTCCCCTTATTTTGAAGCAAAGAAAATTGATGGAATGAGTCCTGCAATATGGTTCAAATTTTGAGCATCCATTTCTTGGGTGATTACTAATCTCACCTCAGCGACACAGACTGCCTGTCATCATTGTGGTGAGTCATGGAGGTGCATAATCTCACCTCAGATACACAAAAACACAGAGTATGTGTGATCATTGCAGTGAGTCTTGGTGGTGCATAATCTCACCGCAGATACATGAACACGTGGACTGCCAGTGATCATTATTGTGAATGATGGTGGTACCTAGAGTGGGCACTACTGATGTTTGTGTGATATTCTCTGTTACAAAGAGATGTTTTCCATTTTATGTGAATCTTTTTGATATAAGTTTGTCACACTGAGAAATTTGATGGCATCGTGATCAGACACTACAGTTGTCCAAATTTTGAAAGAGGATGATGTTCAAATGAAATGTGGCTCTGATCCCCATTTGCCAGGGTGTAATTGATAAATGGTATTATATACTATAGACTTGGTAACAGCTTTCGAAAATCACCACAAGAATATATGTTGGTGATAAGATTTTTTTTTTTAATCAAATGAAACATGTAGAAGAAAGTCCACAGTGGTGGATTTTTAATTCAATTGATTAGATGACGGAAAGTCAGTGACATAAAATATTGATTATTTTAATTGTCTTGCATGTAGTCACTACCTGGACAAAGTGGAATCGACGAGAAAGCCTATCGATTACATGTATTGGCAAGATTCATATGAATGTATTAAATGACTTTTAATGGACCGTGGTGAAATTTATAGCAGAGTAATTTCCTGTTTTGACATGTATATTAATTGCTCAGGCTGGAAATACTGTCTTGTACAATCCAGTTCTTACTCTTGGATGTTACATTGTAAAGATAAAGCAATTAAGATCTGTTTTTGGCCAAGTCCTGCATTTATCATTTGTTTGTGATCATAAATTACGACAGTGCCATGGTGTGGTGAAACTCAGGACTAAGTGAAATTACTTATTGTGGGAAAGTTAGTGGCTTCAGGCAAAGTGTGTGATTTTTCTCTCATAGGGTATCATTTCTACAGCAACTACTGAATCCCCCATGACATATTGATGGTGATGATTGAAAGGACAATGGATTAAGAGACGACTTTAACCCTCTCCCCCTTAAACTGGCAAAACCCGGCTGGCAGTCAAATTTCATCTGTTTCAGTATTTTCAACTAATAACAACAGAATTGAAAAACAATTGTGACTGAGAACTGTAGATGAGCCCCATTAACATCACATGCCCCAGGTCAAACAACTTTCCTTGGCATGAGTTGCCCATGCCAAGGAAAGTTGTTTGAAAAAGCACCACCGTGACCTTTTAGAAACTGGTGTTGTTCCTTAAAGTGCTAATCATGGGGATAGTCATTTTGTCATTACTGTTAAACATGTAATGGTTAAAAGATAGATAAACTTATTGCACAAAGACGCCCTGTTTGTGCCAGTGCATACATTAATGTACTGGGCAGGGGTACATCGAAAAGTTCGGCCCCGAGTGAACAAACAGTCATACAATGTACAAATACATAATAATAATGTAGCAATAGGCTTGGTACATTTACCTGGTAAACTGTTGATATATCTATCTATAATGGTTTAAAGATTCAAATTCTGCATGAAGATACCTTTCACAGCTTTCCTCGGGACAAGTTGCATGCTAAGTACTTCGAGGAAAGCTATTGACTCAGTCTTAAATCATCACTTTAATATTACATCATTACCCGTGTTCTGGTCCTGTGGAATTCCCTGTATCTAGTGCTGCATGTTGTGTGGCCAGCATAGTCTGGTACAGAACCAAAAAAAAATTGAGCAGAACCTGGAAGAGGGTACCTACATCATGTACATGTAGGTGTTACTGTATTCATTCTAATGAGCACACAACATCCTTATGAAAAGTATATTACATGGCATGAATGAAAAAGAGGCAGTGGACTAGAATTGAGCGTGAAGATATTTAATACATTATCAATGAAAATCAAGGCTTCGTTTCTTACATTGTGCACTCAGAATAAACTTGCATCTGTTTATTTCAGGCCTCAGAAGCAGGACAATTGAAGATTCGTTCCATCACAGCTAGGTCAGAAGACATAATTCCAGGCTAGTATATTACTTCTGTTGTTTTTAATGTAGATATCATTGAGATTTATAGAGTTTTGAAGCTGTGTCTGTGTAAAGAATAAGCAAGAAAGTTCATGCTGTGCTGTGGTTTAAAATTAGATGTATATTGCCTGATTTGAAGGAAAGTAAAAAATTTTTTATTATTTTTAGTAAATTATTACACATTATGATGTTTTTATCAAGAATTGCACTGGGATTTTTATGCCTGGCCAGGGTGAGATATATTTAAAGATTTCTATACATTTTCTTTTTGTTATAATATATCTTAGTACAGTATAGAAGAAATGAATTGGGTAAATGCTATATTGGATTTTTTTTTTTTTTAAAAATAGTTTGTCTGTGACAAGTGTATGCATTTTAATTTGATAGCTGTCATTTACCACCATGATATTGTTGAAAGAAAACAAACAAACAAACTTACTTCACATTTAATGTCTGTATTTCTGTTATTTTTTGTTCTTTTAACATGCGTGAGAAGGAATAAAGGAAGTGTTGTATGCATATTTGAAGAGTGGTCCATCAGTGGAGGTAAAATAACATAGAAAAGATAGCTGTCTTAAAAGGCTGCTGGTCACTCACTGAAGTAGTGTTACAAAAGATTGACTATGCTAAAGACAGTTTCACCTCTATTCATGTTTCTCGATTTGTTTGGGCTCCAGGTTGTGTTGTACATTGTATGGCAATACTAAAACGATAACTTGTCTATCTACCTGCTGCACACTTGTAGGCCCAGACATCAATGTACAGTTGTCCCTGTGATAGCACTAATGTATGATTGGTTCTTCTACAGGTCTGGTTGCCTGCAGCGGAGAGATACTGCAGCCATTTATTCTAGGATGCGACACCAAAAATCCCAAGATTGTCAACACATGTCTTGTGTCCATACAGAGACTGATATCACACCAGGCTATATCTATGGTAAGTATACTGTCACCTGTTTATTGGGTAGTTTTCAAACAATGCACAAGATGACGAAACTCTCTCTGGCCCCATCAAATTTACTGTGGTACAAGTAGGTAACATCAATAACATATAAGCTATAAGTATCAGCAGCTAACCTGAAGCATCACATTTTGTCTTTTATTGTCTTGGTTTTTAGGGCATTTTCGTCACAATTCCTTAATCTTTTTACAAGTTTTAGACAAAGTTTCAAATAGAAGTCTGTTGGTGTTGTCCAGTTTTGTTGCTGACTGGGCTCATCCAAGACGGGACCGACCAAAAATTTCTGCTTAAAAAAGGAACATGTTTATTCCATGATTTTTAAAAAAATGTCATTGTGATGTGAAATATGAGAAGTTCATTTATACAAAGAGATGTAAGGCCAGGGACATATTGTCAAAGTTGTCAACAAATGATGTTTTACAGAGGAACGTGTGCAATATGGACAATAGTAATTCCATATGTATATAGATTAGACACAGACAGGTTAGCTTATGGAGAGTAAAGAGTTCGGACTGCGGAATAGGGTAATGACTACTAGGAAGTGGTTCTGGGCAAAAAGAAGCAAATACAATAGCTTGGTGTATAGTGTGATCAGGCAATGGTAGCCTGAACAAAAGCTGTCTTGTTATTGCTAAAGTATGAATTTTTAGTATGTTTGTTATCAGTTTATTTAGTGTCATGCACATGTATGGTGGTACAGGTCACTGAACTTGATGCTACAGGGTGAGAAAGTTTGTTTATGTTTACACTTTTCAACAAGACAAGTGATTTTGTTGACAAGTGATTGGTAAATTTTACTTGCCCCCTCTTATAGTCATTTTTGTGACTTTGAGTTGGTACAGTGTTGCGAAAGAACCATCATGTTGAATGTCATGAATTTATTTATGCATGCTTAGATGCACCTTGTAACAAAAACTTTTGCACATTCCTATTGACATTGTAGCTGGCTGAATTGTTGATGTTAATTTTAAGTTGTCCCCAGGACAAGAGACATATGAAATTCACTGGTTGTCATGATTATTTTACTTGTCCCAGAGAATAGAATCGTAGGAATTTCACTCCCTATTATCTGCCAATGCAGAAATTATTCAAGATGGTCAGCAGTAACTATTTAAATGTACTACAAGTGCCTAGGGCTGTGCCCAGGTAACAAATTAAACTGACATCAATGGAGGTAATGTGTAAAAGGGAAAAGAACATCCATTCTAAACATGTTTGAACAAATGTCCAAGTTAACAAAGGCCTAACAGAAATATATGTGTAGTTCCAGTAACCCGACTGACCTTACTGAAAAAACTTGACCCTAAATAAATTGTATGAAACATCAAAAAAAAAAAAAGAAAAAAAAGAAAAGAAAAATAAAAGTCTCAAGCAAATTAAACTGACGTCAATGGATGTAATATGTGAAAGGGAAAAGAACATCCATTTTATACATGTTTGAACAAGTGTCCAAGTTACCTAAGACCTAACAGAAATATGTGTGTGGTTCCGGTAACTGGACCGAACCTACTGAAAAAACTTGACCCTAAACAAATTAGTGTCTAGCTGCCCTTACCTAAAATTGACCTACCCTGGTTGAAAGATTTTATCGAGAAAGTGGCCATTGCATGCCGTTATTTTGCACAAAGTCAACTCAAACACAGCATTTTATTTCAACTTGTCTGGAGGGTTAACTTCGGTCGGGAAAACAGCATAGGTACATAACATAGTTGTTCGGTGAAACAGCATAGCTCAGGTTGTTTGGTGATCGTTATCGTAATATTTGACTATTTTGCTAGGTTCCAGATGTCTGTTCCCCAAGTTATCAAGGCAAAGGGTAGTTAAAGAATTTTTGAAACATGACTTACTATCTTTATTTTAATCTGCCTGATTGGCTGTGTCTGAAGCAGTTATCATCCGTTGTTAGTTACAAATCCAAGTGTGACATGATGCCCTGGCAATACAAATCGTGCATGTTGGTACCACTTGCGGTGAGCAGCATTTTAAACTTGGCGCAATGCCTTGCTGGGAAAAGCAGTGCCTAACCACCAAAGAAAGAAAAAAAAAATAGGGAAAGAAAAATGCTCACATCCATGATAAATGGCAGTGCCTATTCACAAAAAAAAAAAAAAGAGTGAGAGACAGAAAAAAATGCTCATATCCATCCTAAAAGCAAGAGCCTAAGATCATTGAGCTGCCATCCAAATTTATATTTAATCCTCTATTTAAATGATTATATAATGATGTATTGTGGATGGGTGAGCTTCACCTGCTTTAATCTCGAAACCAAAACCTACAAATTTCCGCATTACAAATATCTACAACATGGACATCGTGGACCTTTCGAGATTGTACCTTTTGTGCAGTGGAACAGTGGCACAAAAATACATTTGACTTTGATATCAAAGTGAAACGTGGGCATAGCATATATCATACCATTATTGAAGCTCTGAAATATTTGTAAAATATATACTTTTGGCTTCGTAGAATAGCCCCCCCCCCCAAGATTGTCCCAATACTATCCTCATTTATTACAAACCATTAGTGTCACCTGAAGTGCGATTTACTGCAAGGGGATCATGGGGTGGGGTGGGGGGGGGAGGTGTGGTGGTGGTGGGGGGGGGGAGCAGGTCCGCTGCATATGTTTGGTAGGAGACTGAATATGTGTATTTGGAAGGTAAAAAACAAAAACTGTTGACTTAACTTCAATATCACTTTTGTTAATACCACACCTAATGGTACTGGGCTTAATCTTGTGTGTCGGGGGGGGGGGGGTCATATTTACTTCATTTACGCCTTGAGTGTAGTTGTTGCCTGTATATCCATATCATCCACAGAAGGTCTGCCCCAGTCATCGTGTAGACCGGGTTGTTGGGGTTAGCCAGTTGTCACTCAGCTTGGGTGAATAGAGGAAATGGAGATTAAAGTTTATGCATCACCATGTACAGGCAGATAGACTGTGGTAGTATGCCTACTTTGACATTCAGCATATAATATGATACTTAGGTCTATTTGGTGGCAGGAAGGCTAACATCATGTGATAAGATAATGCTATCATTTGTGCAGATATGAAGAACTCTCATATGTGTATGACTATGGGAGAAGCCATGCAAAGCTCTGGATCTGATATGTCTTTGAATTACTAATACATGTAGTTAGGGTTTTTATTTGCATGCAAAGTAGACTCAGTTTTTAGGTCAGCTGACTTCTAAATCAGCTGAGATTTTGGGAAGGTCTGTCATCTGTCCACAATTCACGTTTTCGACTTCTTCTCAAAAACCATCAACCAGATTTAGTTCAAACTTGGTGGTGATGTGCGTCGGGTGGGTGTCTACTAAGTTTGTTTGAATGGTAATGGTCCAGTGATTTTTTAATTTTTTATGAACTTTTTTGTTCTTTTTGGGAGCATAATCTTCAAAAAAATCTTCTCCTAAACCACTTTCTCAATTGCTTTGATACCACACAGGAACACTCCTAGTTCTGAATTTGTTTACCAGGTGGTGCTGCAATTTTTTTATGTTTTTTTACCCCTCAGCCCAAAAGGCCAAAGGGGTATTGTCATCACCTACGTGTCCATCCGTCCGTCCATGCCTTGTTAACGCCATATCTCCAAAAATACTCACTTCACAGAGACCAAATTTTTATCACGAAGGGCCATTGAGGTGGTTCAGGTGCCTATCGAAAAGTAGGTCACAGGTCACATTACTACATTGAAGAAAAAACGTCGTTAACACAATATCTAAAAAATATTAAATGCAGCTTCATCAATTATTTATGACAGTTGGTCATAAGAATGCCTCAGATGCCTATTGAAAACTAGGTCACTGGGTCACATTTAGATCAAGTGCTGCAATGAAGAAAAATGGCCATACCATGATATCTTCAAATATTAAATTACTCATCGTAGCCGCACCAATTATTTATGACAATTGGTCTTCAGGATGCCTCAGATACCTAGTGAAAACTAGGTCACTGGGTCACATATTTAGGTCACAGTGCTGCATTGAAGAAAAATGGCCTTGCCATGATATTTCTGTTCATTGCATTTGCAACAAAGCTTTGTTATTAAGTCAAACAGAAGTAACCTTGACCTACTGAAGGGGTATTGTCATCACCTATGTGTCTGTCTGTCTCTCTGACCAGCTTCTATTTTTTTCTGGGGGGGGGGGTTGAATCGTGTTTGGTATGTTGTTGCTATTTTTGACTTCTTGAACAGAACCATGATTCATATTAAGCTGAAACTTGGTGGATGTGTTCCTTGTGGAAGGGTCAAACAAAGTTGTTCACTAGGTGGCACTGCTGTGGATGCCTGATTTTAAGCTATTTTTCAATTAGGGTACTTATCGGTAAGTGCACCTTTCCTGTTGATTATTATGTAAGTCAATGGACATTCTAATGCTAATTCACATATTCGACTTCTCCGAAACTGTCATCCAGATTGACTTTAACTTGGTGGCAATGTACTTTGGGTAGGTCTCTACCAGGTTTGTTATAATAGTCATGCTCTAGTAATTTTTTGTAGTTTCAGATTTTTTTGTTTGTTTGTTTTCTTTTTTTTTTTTTTTTCGGTTTTTGCAAATCTTAAAAAATCTTCTCCAAAACAGCTTACAGCTTACCCATGCTTTGATATCACACAGAGACACCTCTAGAGACTCCTGGTTCCTAATTTGTTCACCAAGTGGCACTGCAGTTTATTCTATATTTTTATTATTTTTTTGCGTGTTTTCCCTATTTTCGACTTCTCCAGAACTGTCACTCTGATTAAGCTGAAACTTAGTGGATATATTCCTTGTCAAAGGGTCAAACAAAGTTGTTCACTAGGTGGCACTGCTGTGGATTTCATGCTTCACTATTACTTGAGAACTACTTGAACTAGGACCTTGATGTTGGGCATGGTAGTGTTTTTCCATAGAGGTTAGACTTACTCAATACATGTGTGACCTTGATCCTATCTGAAGTTAACAGAACCACAAGTGTGATGAATCTGTAGGTCAGCTGAGCATGGGCTGTTCACACAGCCCTCTTGTTACTGTTTCTGAATGTTTATGTCATGAGGAGCATAAGGCAGGGTTTTTGTGAATCAAATCGGCATCTCAGCTGAGCATGCTCAGTGAGGTTTGTCCTTTTGTCAGGTGATAAGATAAACCTTTAATTCTTTTAACATAAAAAAGATACATTGTGATCAGCCAGAATTTGAAATCTGATTGTCCAAGATGCTAAATTTGTCCAGGTTTCATAATATCAGGGTGACCACTTCCTGTTCTTTCCATTATAAAAATCATGGTTTTTGGGTGTTCTAATTTGAAACCAAATCCAAAAAGACACGTGGACATCCCTCTAGTTAACACTAAGAGCTCCTGTAGCAGGAAGTTTTGCAAAAAGTGTTTAGTCTGATTTATTTATTTGGTTTATTTTTTATTGTGTTTACCAGGGAAACTGAACGAGGTCACTGTGTTGAAAAAAAACCCTGTCCCATATGCCCATGTGGCTAGCTCTGAACTATAGCAACTTGTAATTCAACATGATAAAGTGGATACTGTGCCGTTCACATGTTTCAATCCGGATACAAAAAATTTGTGGCACTGAAAGGTGTGAAAATAAAAATGGTGTAATTTGCAGCTCTGGTCCTTTGCAGTTCAAGTGTTAATACTGTATCATTTTATGGTACATGTATGTTGAATTTTAAAAATATTGATCATATGAATATCAGGAAAAACAGCATCCTGTTGCTTGCAATCTAAGTACATGTACAGTAAAACCTGTTTTGAGAGACCACCCCTGGGACAGGCCAAAAGGTCATATAAGGCAAGTGGTCTCTCAATAGAGGTGCAGTAACATGGGAAAGGTGGCAAAAAGAACATGGCCTTGAAAAAGCAGGTGGTCTTTCCTCAGAGTGGTCTCTCAAAACAGGTTTCACTGTACATGTATATGGCATATCTGACATAAGAAGAGGCTATATCACAGTAAAAAATTGTGATTAATTGTGTCAGTGTCTAAAATTAATTATCAAATCCAGAGGCTCTGTCATCAGATCGTAGAAAAAAAAAAGGAATATCAGCAATAAAATCCACCTGTGTAAATGTCAAGTTGGGATCTCCAGTGGGAACCAGTGGTTTCAAAATATTTCAAAGCCACCCCAAAATGTGAGTTATACAGTGGGCCACGTACTCCGGGCCCACCAGTATAATGATCAATCATCTCAACTGACGGAAAGCTAATGCACAAATTAGTGGCAGAGTTGTGGACAGTTAAATTTACATGTACAGCTGGTCTGGTTTTTAATAGATTTTGTTATCAGTCAGAGGGCTGTTGTCTATTTTAACGGTTCTCTAAAAACTGAGTTTTTGCTTCATTTCTGCACATTTATGTTCCCAACCTACCAAAGCGAACCCTGTATGTTAACAGCAGCAAAACTCAGTTGTCATACACTAGGCGATAGACTACAATGAAGCCTGGCTTCAAAGACCTCTCCAGGAGATGACCATGTTGTGGTCTCTCAAGGCAGTCAGTCTTATGTGTTAGATTTTTATAACATGAAAATACAAAGAATTTTGAAAGGTGATGTGTGGAGACAGGTAGCCTCTCACAGGAATGGTCTGTCAAGACGGGGACAGCTGTACATGTATTCGGCAGCCAAATGGGGGAAATTTTTGCTTGTTCAGAGCCATTTCCACGATGTGGACTCTTGTGTATATGGAATTATATGTCAAGTTGTCAAATGTGGACAAGTGGTGAACTGACTGGTCTATAAAATATTCTACTTGTCGTGGAAAACTAGGCCCCTGTTTGGAACATAGTTTTGCTGATTGTGACCTTTAATATGTAGGGAATACAGTCAAACCTGTCTTGAAAGACCACCTCTAGGGATAGCCAAATTTGGGACTGTCAAGATACCACTGGTCTTTCATATATAAGAGGTACCAAATGTACAAAGCAAAGTATCTTGGAAAGGTGGTCTTTAGAGAGAGGTGGTCTCACATTTGAATGGTATATGAAGACAGGGGCCACTGCAGACGTGAAAATTGTGACCTTCACTGTGATTTCTACCTAAAGCCATTAAAAAAAAAAAAACTTGTTTCTCATTTTCTTACATTTTAAATTTTTCTGCTGCATCACTTTTTTTTTTTTTTTTTTTTCTCGTTAGTAACCTCATTTTGGGCCATTTTTCAATGAGTGACACATGATCATTTCCAGAATTGGTAATTTCTAGTAGCAATCTTTAATGTTGCCTTATTGCCACATGCTGCCGCGTCATTTCATGCTCATCAGGTACATTTATCTTGAGTAAAGAATCAAAGGAAGATGCGTGTGTATACATGTATATTCGGTATCATGATTTTGGCCTTAACTGGTATTATAATAAATTATATTTGCCATGATATTTGTCAAGAAAAATGGTAAAAAAAAAAAATTAATTTAAAAAAAAATCCTCCCTTTCTCATTACTTCTGTCCCAAGAGGTAAATGAGAAACAAGTTTGTTTGTTTGTTTATTTGTTTAATTTGTCCATATATATGATTCATGCCGTTGCACCAAGTAACACACACTCTGTGATTTGGTAATATTTCATTATATGTGAAAAGATGTGGAATTTTAGCTTATGTCAAGAGCTGTGTTACTACAAATAAGAAATCATTTGTTTTTTTCATCTTGGTGGCTATGTGTGGCAGTGATGTTTAATCTGATGTTCACTCATTTCCCAGTGAAATAGTGAAGACTAAATATTGCAGATATATGTAATACTCTGTATGTGCAAATGCTCAAACCGATTTAGTCTCCTTAGGATGTATTTTGACCGTGTACTGCCACTTCCTCCGTTTTAATTATGTAGAAACATGAGAAATTTTATCTAACAGTAGGGACTATTTTTTTTTTTTGGTACAGTCAGACGAGTCATGTACTAAGAATCACATTTTCTGTGCATAAGTAGAGAATTGTTGTTTGTTTTCTTAGAGTTAATTGTGCTACACAGTACTTCCTATTACACAGATGCAGCCGGCTGAAGAACGCCTCATCTCCAAACAAGGCCCTTGGGCACATTTCACTTGAAAAATTGCTTAGCTGATTTGCATAATAATTGAGGTCATTTGTGGCATGCACTTGATAGGTTCTGGGTCTGCTGAGTTCACATGATATATAGTCTCCGTGAGAAAAACACATCTGAAATTGACCATATTCAACTGCTTGATCAATATCTTTGCACATAGGGCAAGAAAAGCCCACTGATTTACCATGACACAAACTTACCAATAGGAGGTAAAGATTTTGTAGTATTTTGGCATTTGACAATGATATTTGTATAAAGAGAAATGGCAACATTGGTGGCTTATGGGACAAGCCACGTAGAAAGCTTGTTTTTTCCTTGCAGGACAGACTTTTTCTTGTATATTCTAAACATGAGTAAAAGAAGCTTGTTGATTCTTTTCTTTTGTTTGTTTTGTTTTGTTTTTGTTTTTTGTTTACAAGTACTTGTTTATCATTTTTACTCGAGCCCCTGCCTGCTACATGTGTGCTGATGCATTTGTCTGATCAT
Source organism: Hermodice carunculata (assembly GCA_964020975.1). Lineage (NCBI taxonomy): Eukaryota > Metazoa > Annelida > Polychaeta > Eunicida > Amphinomidae > Hermodice > Hermodice carunculata. Next base: position 7,690,721 of record OZ026622.1, read on the forward strand.
CTAAACTTACAAATATGACAGGAATGTTTCAAATATGTACAACTCTTTATTCAAACATGTGATGACTGACTTAGTTCACTGTGTGCGTCTCTGTGATAGAACGTGATTTGTGGAAAACCAAAATGGCCAGGCAGAGACGCTAGTACTGTGGAGCAGTTGGCTTATCATCAGTGCAGGTGTCTGGTAACATGCTCCCATGGTATTACTGCATTTATTGGAAGGGATCCATAAAATCTACTTTCATGAAGCACTCCTTCAGCATGTTCAGATTAAATGATATATATATATATATATATAAAAACTTTATTTAACAAGGTTGGCTTGGTTAGGGAAATACTTGTGTATGCCCCTAATCTTCCCCAAGGGCCTCAAAGTTTCAAGGTACATATATACAATGACAACATTAAATCATACATTCATAGTATAGTCTATAATATATATAGTACTACAAGTGTGGTGGTATTATTCATAGTATACATTGAGAGCTTGTTACATACATGTTTACCTCATAATGTGTTTTCCACCTGCTCTTCCTTTTATTTTGTGCTCCGTACATTTTGCCTTGAAAATTTTTGACAGATGATGATTTCCTTATGCGGTTATGGAGGGAATTCCAAAACATGGCTCCACAAAAAGCAAAAGAGGATTTTACATAAGTTGTCTTTATAGTGAAACTTGTCTTGAAAGACCATCCAAACGATATCAGCAAATTGTCTGAAAATTATGTTCACTGAAGAGAAGGGACACTCTGTGTGTACATACAAATTGGTTATGGACCATGTAATATTACACTCCTAGAAAACTGGTGTCAGTCATATACTTGTATCACACAGTGGGTAACAATAAAATATATTATAAAGGTATTGGGGTCAATGGTTTGCATGTCCATATGCCCTGTACTGTTGAAATTCAAACAAGGGCAAATACAAAGTCTGAAAAGGACTTCCGTAGTAGGAGGTACTTATAATTAGCCCCCCCCCCTCCCCCCCAACCGGAGGAGGGGCATATAGTAATTGCTTTTTCCGTCCGTACGTCCATCTGCTATTTGTGTCCAGGATATAATTGGCTTGTCCTTCAGCTTAGATTAATGAAACTTTACACACAGATGTATCGGAACATAAGGGTGTGTCATGTACCAAAAGTAGGTCACTAGGGTAAGTATCTGGGTCACAGTGATATATTCTTGTAAAATCCTGTTCAGGCTATAATTCCTTGATAATTCAGCTTAGTTTTATGAAACTTTACACACATATATCTTGACCTAAAGATGTGTCATGAAACAAAAGTAGGTCACTAAGTCAAGTATCTATGTCATGATTGTGAGATGTCACTACATTACACTTCATGTCCAGGCTGTAATTCTGTTGTCCTTCAACTTAGAGATTAATGAAACTTTACACACAAGTGTATCTGGACACAAGGAGGTGTCATGTGCCAAACATAGGTCAATAGGTCAAGTATCTGGATCACAGTGACATATCCTTGTGAAATCGTGTTCAGGCTATAAGTCCTTTACCATATGGATCACAGTGATTCCAAAATGAGGCCTATGATTAGCAAGGTTATAAATGAGGCAAGGGGGGCATGGATCCAGCAATCTCTTCTTGGGTTTAAATTTCAGTTTGAGTGGATGGACAACTGAGTCAGGATAGGGGCAATAAAATTACAAAAGAATTTGCCATGAAGGCACAAGTATTCAACAAGAATTGGCTGTCATCCAAGTTCTAGTAACCACATGCAGACAGCTCATGCTGCAGTCTACATGTACATGTCTTGGTTGTAAAAAAAGTGGCATACTATAGCCTTTGTAGTTTTCAGACATGATGTTAACCGAAAATGGATCTGTGGGAATAAGCAGCTAGAATAAGAAACTACATGTACCTTTGAAAGATTGAAGTCTGAGCCAAAGGCTATGATGTAAGTCTAGGGCAAAATAAATGAAGGTTCCATGTATCTATATTTTCTGACCTCCCAGTGTAATTTGTTCACCTGTTTGTAGTGACATTTTACTTGTCCAGATTGCTTTCAGTTGCCCTGGACTAGCGGACATCCGAGTTTGGGACCCTTACCCTAACCCCAAAGAGGAGTTGACAAGGCAAAGGAAACATCAGTGACATGATTGTGTAAGAAAAATCAGAAGTGTCCTGTATTTATGTTGAACTTACAGATGTTGTGGCTATGTTTATGTTTGTAGCCAGCGGCCAACAACGTGATCAATGTGCTGTGGATTCTGATGGAGGCTGGCATCGAAGAACTGAAGCTGCTGCAAACGGCAATACTTCTGATCACCACCAATTCTGTGGTCCAGCATGAGTCACTTGCTAAGGTGATCTTAACCATTTCATGTGAACATGCCATTGATTGGGGCCTACCCCGTTGAGGTGTCGTAAAATGAGAATTTTGTGCCAACTGAATTGATTATTCATAAATAACAAACTGAATACAAAGATAAAATTACATGTTATGGAACTGAGTTCAGTGTTAAATTCAGCTGCATGTACAGGCAGATGTACTCTTTTGTTTTTGCTGGTAGTATTTCATTTTATCCCACAGGGTTAAGTTGTTGATAGCATATAGTGTGTGTGTGTGTGTGTGCGTGCGTGCGTGCGTGCGTGCGTGCGTGCGTGCGTGCGTGCAGTTACCAGGTATTTGTTTGAACCAGAATTGGATATTTGGACTAGACTGTAACCTGGAAAATATCTTGCAGAAAAAAACAAAAACAAAAACAAAAACAAAAACAAAAAAACAAAAAACAAAAATTAAAATCAAATTAAAAATAATGAGGGGACCTTACCTTCATCATGCCTTATGGTGATGTAAATGTATTTTTATTTCCCAGGCTCTTGTGCTGTGCTTCAGACTACACTTCACTAAAGACAGCACCACCATCAACACGGCGGCCGCCACAGTACGACAACTGGTGTCAGTGGTATTTGAACGAGTCATGACAGAAGACTCAGTACCATCTCAGGGTGAGGAAGGCAGTGTTTCTCTTTGCCCGTGAAATAAATTGAATTATGCCCCCCTCCTACCAGAAGAGGAGCATATAGTTATGAATTTTTACATGTGTCCATCCATCCGCTTTTCATGTCTGGGCTATATTGGCTTGTCCTTCAACTTGAATTAATGAAACTTTACACACAGGTGCACCTGAACATAAGGGTGTGTCATATACCAAAAGTAGGTCACTAGGTCAAGTATCTGGATCACAGTGACATATTCTTCTAAAACCGTGCCCGGGTAAAATTCTTTACTATGTAACGTAGATCGATGAAACTTCAGACACCCACATGTTGACCTAAAGATGTGTCATAAAACAAAAGTAAATTACTGGATCCAGCAATCTTGGGTTGCCTTTTAATTCTTTCAATGCCAGTTTTTTTACTGGGTCAACAGCTTTCCTCAGCATGTTTCACCCAAAGCATGCCAAGGAAAGCTGTTGACCCAGACCATTATATTCTCTGGATCTATAGACATGCTGGTAAGTAGGACCTGCCATTAGTGACCCCTATGGTCAGCAACCACCTGCTCAAAATGACCATTTTTCCCATACATGGACGTTTTTCTTAAATGCACTGTCGTGAGCAGCCACCTCCAGAACGCAACCAGCAACCTGGAAAATTTAGCAAAAAACACCCCCAAATGACCGCTTTTTGCAGAAACTCACGATTGTCAAATACTGACAAACCCTGATTTTTTCCCATCGTATACGACCAAGATGCAACTGGCATTAATTCAATTATCATAATACTCTCCTGTGCTGCAAACTTTATTTCAAATAATTGGGATTGATTTGAAGTGGATGGCAACTTGGAACATACCAGATTTAGCGTACTCAGCAGACTTGTGAAAGTGCACAGGTTTGTCTTTGAACCTTTATTGATTACGCAGTGACCATGATTGGCATGAGGTTTCTTTTTAATAAAGTCATTGAACATAAATAAGAATAATGTGGCAAAAAATACATTTTATTTCTAACATGAATGTACAATGCGCTTGTGTGTACAAGAAAGTCTAGTGTGTACCACACCTGCCGTGGAAAGATACCTGATCCAAGCTGAATGCTCATGTCCTTGTGCCTGGGGTAAATGACCACCTGTAACATGCAACCGCTTTTGGTTGGCTGTACGGGTGGTTGCATACAGCAGGTACTAAGTGAAAGGTCTTTTCACAAGGAATATGAATCTAGCATTCTTAGTATAATTCACAGCAGTTTGCCTTTAAGGAATTTGACTTTAGTTGCAGTTTGCACTGAAGTAATCACCGGTAAACATAAAAGGGTTTAAGGACTCTAAATACATGGGACCATTTTTTAAGAAAAAACCAACTGTACAGACCTCTACGGTATTACTTATTGATGCAATGGTAGCTAACGCATATATTTTTGGGTTGGCATCGCCATGAACTACACATTGGTGCAAAGATCAACACTTGTGTTAGCCTAATTGTTAAACACAGTGATAATGAAAAGGTCGTGTTTTATGCTGTTTATGTTTCTTTTCTCTTCCAAAACAAATGGCAAAACTGTATTTAAAAAGTGTCAAAAATTTATCCTGGCAAACGTTTTCCTGCTCTGCTAGAGATTTTGTGGTCACATTTATGATGTGCAAGGATTTATTCAAATTTGGTGTAAGGGATTTTCACATTGCTCCCTAAACATATCATACATTTAAGTAGGCCTACACATACAATTTTATATATTTATTGTTTTAGTTTGGGGTTTCAAGGCTGTCAAAAGACATTCTCACCTCTGGGATTTCTGATATTTTTTTCTTTTTGTGTTTTTTTTTCTTTTTTTTTTTCCGGTTTTTTTTTTTTTTTTTTTTGGTATTAATTTAACAGAGTTACTTGTTCTAAAGACAACCTCTGATGAGAGATTACATCTTTTTAAGACCATGTAAATGTTCATATAGTCTAAGAATATTTGTTGCTGGCAATGGAGATGGCTAAAAATGACGGAGAGTACTGCATTGTAACAAAGCCTAAAAGTATATGACCAGTGTCTCTCTGCTACCAAAGTATACCAGTGAATTTCTTCTGTAACTAACTCCGTTTTATGGGGTCTTTGTATTTGATCTCTAAGCTCTCAGAGATCTGGGGGGGTTTTTTGTTTGTTTGTTTGTTTGTTTTTTTTTTTGTTTTTGTTTTTGTTTTTTTGTTTCTTTTGCTGCAGTAATCAATAGAAGAATTAACATTTTTCCAGAATGGTGTGTTGTACAAATAGTCAAACCCCATACACCCCTCCTGTACACTATAATGGTAAATAAGTCTAATTTTTTACGAGTCCACTCGGGGGGGGGGGGGGGCATTATGTTTTGGGGTCGTTGTTTGGACCATCAGTGAGACATACTGGCCACCTGCAACTCATATCTACCTCATTTGACACCATTTCTTGACAGTACTACATTTTGGTGCCCTTGGCCTCATTTTCAAGGTTACAGGACCCAAGTATGTGGAAAGGTAGATCTAGGGCTTAACATTAAGGCTTGCTTGCCAGCTCAGGACAACTAAAATTGAAGTCAGGGCAACTGAAGGCTGGAGCTAGCAAGCCTGACTGAACAACCAATTTTCCTGAGTGGACAACCTAACTTTTTGGTATTAGAACTTCCCAGGACAAGTTTTATTTTAACCCTTTCCCCCTTAAACTGGCCAAAACCGGCTGGTGGTCAAATGCTGTCTGCTTCAGTGAATTTTTTAATTTATTTTTTGAAAAAAAATAAAATTTCTTCATCTTAAGAACTACGAAGCCAACTGCTTTGATATTGCACATAGGGTCATCTGGGGTCAACTAGTTCTTATTTTGGCCACCAGGTGATGCTGTGATTTTTTCCTATTTTTTTTTATGAATTATTGCCTGTTAAGGCTATTTTCGACTTCTCCTCCAGAACGGCTGAACAGAATTGCTTAAAATTTTATCAGAATATAGTTGGACATTAGACAATGAAAGTTTGTGAAAATAATATGGATATGTTAATTTTAGGCAAAGTTATGGGATATCAAACTTCGCAACTGTAAGGAAGTGCTGCAGCTGTATATATATATATATATATATATATATGGCAATACAGTGCATATATTACACTATTGTATTTACCCTTTTGACTTCTTCTCAAAAACCCCTGTATGGAATGTTTTAATTTTACACATGGATGTTGCCCAGGTGAACGTCTACCAAGTTTGCGAAGGAGATGCTGATGCCATAATTTTTCTATTTTTAATGAATTTTTTAATTTATTTTTTGAAAAAAAAATACAATTTTTTCATCTCAAGAACTACCGGGCCAATTGCTTTGATATTGTACAAGGGGTCACCTGGGGTTAACTAGTTCTCATTTTGGCGACCAGGTGGCGCTGCGATTTTTTCCTATTTTTTGTTGTTGAATTTTTGCGTGTTAAGGCTATTTTCGACTTCTCCAGAACAGCATGATAGAATTGCTTAAAATTTTATCAAAATATAGTTGGACATTAGACCATGAAAGTTTGCGAAAATAATGTGGATATGTTCCACTATGTGCCACTCTACATACATGTATAAAGCTGTACAAATCTAGACTGCAATCCATGTGTTCCAATACTGTAAAAGCAGAGCACAGGATCATCATGATCCTCTTGTTATTTAAATCTTATGGAGAAGTCAGAAAAAAATATTCAAGAGATCACATCTTTTTAAGACCGTGACAACTAGCTTTTTTTTTGGGAGGGGGAAGGGGCAACTAATTTTGATATGGCAGCTGCCCTGGGACAAGTGGACAAAGTCTTTAAGGTCAAGGTCAAGCCCTAGGACCCATCAGTCACTGCTTTGCATTGAAGTGCCTCTAGTAAAAAGTATACATTGTATTTTCAAACTTCAAGGAAACGGTGGTGGGTGCCTTAAAGCTTAGCAGCAACATTTGTTTGGTAGTTCAGCATGACACAAAAATTGTGAGAACTTGGGAAACAAAAAAAAAGTGTTGTGTCTGTTATACAGTAGAATAAAGCTGTTAACGGGATTTCCAGAAGGAAAAAAAAAGCTCTATTTTACAGTCAATGTTTACTTTTGATATCTATAAGGAAGCAATAGCCAGTTCATGCACATTTTTTTCATGCATTGACCCATAAATGACATTTTCCTGAGAATTTTGCTAAATTACATTGTTCAGGTAGGGGCTGTACCATCAGTGGTCAGTGGATCCTGTGAACAAAAACTGAAGGCAGCAGAACCCTGCCATGCTTTATTTAATTAAAATCATCAGTGATCTGATTTAAAATTGTGAAATGACAGTGAATTGTTGATACAGCTATATGAAAACTCTGACTTAAATATTTAATTTTCATGACATTTTGGATCTCAAAGTTGTTTGTTGTAACACTGTGGGGATGTATTGCTAACTCTTTGGTACAGTGTAACAACCTTATTACCGGCAATTAAACCTGTGCGATAGATAACGTGAAACATTAAAGACATTATGTAGAATTCTCCCATGAATATCTTGCTGCCAGGTAAAAGTATAATTATATTGGATGTTGTCGTTTGATATTTACAGAGCCCCTGGAGGCCATGTCAGTGGAAGCGTTAAAAACTGGGGGGCGACAGGCTCCCAGATCCCTCAGACCGTGTGCCGGTGACGCTTACCTCCTGTTCCAGGTGAGTCCCCAGCTGCCTCGCACAGTGCAGCAAAAATCATGTTAACATAAGATGATAGTTTAACCCTTTGAGAGGTTACGGTTTAACTGAGTCAACAACTTGACGTGGCAGGGTGTGGCACAGCACTATGCAACCAAACTGTGACAAGGAAAGCTGTTGACCTGGGGCAAGCTTTCCTAACAGGTCTTGGCTACAAGTCCCATTCAAGATGTTTACTATTATGCGCCTCTCCTACCGGAGGAGGTGCATATAGTAATTGCTTTTTCTGTATGTCTGTGCGTCCGTTTGTCCGCTTTTCGTGTCTGGACTATAATTTCACTTGTCCTTCAACTTATATTAATGAAACTTTACACATAGTTGCATCTGGACATAACTGTGTGTCATGTACCAAAAATAGATCACTTGGATAGGTATCTGGGTCACAGTGATATATTCTTGTAAAATCTTGTCCAAGCTGTAATTCCTTTACTATGTAACTTAAATTAATGGAACAATATACACAGATGCATCTACACATAAGGGTGTGTCATGAACCAAAGTAGGCTGCTAGGTCAAGTATCTGGGTCACAGTGACATATCGTTGTAACATTACGTCCAGGCTATAATTCCTTTACTATGTAACTTTGTTTCATGAAACTTCACACGCACCCATATGTTGACCTAAAGGTGCGTCGTGAAACAAAAGTAGGTCATTAGGTCAAGTATCTGGGTCGCTGCTATTCATGTCTAGGATCTAATTCACTTGTCCTTCAACGTAAATTAACGGAACTTTACGCACTGGTGCTTCTGGCTATTAGAGTGTGTCATGTACCAAAAGTAGGTCACTAGGTCAAGTATCTGGGTCACAGTGACATATCCTTATAAAATCGTTTTCAGGCTTTAATTCCTATACCCTTTTTAATTAGTATCTTGAAACTTGACACACACATATATATGTTGCCCGAAAAGTGTGTCATGAAGCAAAAGTTGGTCACTAGGTCAAGTATCTGGGTCTCTGCTATTCATGTCTGGGCTATAATTTGCTTGTCCTTCAAATTAGATCAATGAAACTTTACACACAGGACTATTTGGCTATAAGAGTGTGTCGGGTACCCAAAGTAGGTCACTAGGTCCAGTATCTGGGTCACAGTGACATCCTTATAAAATCCTGTTCGGGCTATAATTCCTTTACTGTTTTAATTCGTATCTTGAAACTTAACACACACACACATATATGTTGACCTAAAAGTGTGTCATGAAGCAAAAGGTGGTCACTAGGTCAAGTATCTGTGTTGCAGTGATACATAAACGTAAAACTACATTATACTTCATGCGCAGGTGTAATTCTGTTGTCCTTCGACTTAAAATCATAAAACATGACAAACCTGTGTATCTGAACACAAGAGTGTGTCATGAATAAAGGTAGGTTACTAGGTCAAGTATCTGGGTCATGGTGGTAGCCTGTTTTTATGGAATACAGTCATTCCAAAATCAGACCATTAGCAAGGTTGTAAATGAGACAAGGGGGTATGGATCCAGCAAACTCGTATTGCATTTTAATTAACCTTTAAAAAGTTAATTTTTTGACTTAACCAACAAGTTGCCTCAGCACACATTAGGTGCAGTGCAGCCAAAGTGTGTCAAGGAAAGTTATTGACCTGGACGATTTACTTGCTGTGGAACCATCCAATTTAAACTAGGTTTTCTTGCATTTGAATGAGAGTTTTGCGGGAGGAATTTGAGGCTGGAATTATAGTAAGAACTTAACTTACTGTAACTGATGTTGTCACTAGCAGTCAAGGGATAAGGAAACTTTAAGTCATGATCTGGAGCCACTTTTGGTGGCTTTGGGTAAGAAAGATGTTGCCAGTCTCTGGACTGACAATCACAAAGAGCTTACTGAACAGACAGGACTCAAAATATACATTTTTTTTGTCATTAGCCACACATTCTTTGGATAAAAAACAGTCACAAGCCACATTTATGTGGAATAGTTTCTGAACTAAAACATTTGGATACAGAAAAATCAAAACAGGCCAAAATGGCAGGTAACAAATTGTCACAAGCCATTCTCAATTTCTGCTATCATTTGTCTGCTGGAAAATGCTCACTTCAAGCCCTGAAAGAAGAAAAAGGATTTAGAGTTTAGAGGCATAAGATTGTTCCCTTTCTGCTTGCAGGATCTGTGTCAGCTGGTTAACGCAGACCAACCCCTGTGGCTGCTGGGGATGACAGAAATGACACGCACGTTTGGCTTGGAGCTGATGGAGTCGTTGTTGACAGGCTTTCCTGAGGTCTTCCTACAGGTCTGATCATTACCATTAACCCTTGACGCGCTGATTTAAGACTGAGTCAACAGCTTTCATCGGGACCGTTTGTTTGCAATGCGGGCAAAGTGTCCTGAGGAAAATTGTTGGCTATGAGTACTTTTTGCTTAAAATTAAGCTTGCTGGTATTTAAATGAAAGGTAACTTCATGAGGAATTTGAATCTTTTAACCATTTTATGGTAATGAGAAAACAACTATAGCTGTGACCAGCACTTTAAAGGTTAAGATTACAGCATTTCCTTAAGTTGTAGCACATGAACTTGTAGAAATACATGTACATTGGTACCTTTCATTCTATTTGTTTTCATGTGCAGTACTTTTTTTTCTTTTTCTTTTAATAGTATATAAAGTAACAAAAATGACCTAAATTACAATGTGACTGTTTTCCATTTTTGGTTTAACTGAACTGTGATGGGTTTTGGTTGCAGCATCCAGAGTTCAGCTTCCTACTTAAGGAGCGCGTGTGTCCACTGGTCATCAAGCTGTTCTCTCCAAGTCTCAAATATCGTCAGGGAATGCCGTCAGCACCCTCACCCACGCCGGTAGAAAAGCCGTACTTCCCCATCGTGATGAGACTGCTGAGGATTGTGTCTGTTCTGATTCGACAGTACTACACCCTTCTGGTAAACTCTTAATTATCATAAGGATCTTCATGTGACACGACTTAATGTCAACCTGCACTAATATATGCTATACATCTCCTGCAACAGTTGTTCAAACTTTGTGTATAAGATTTCACTTTCATCTTTCATGGCAGGTGCATCACATTACTGATGCGACTCTTTTCCATTACAACAACAAGTATTCTCAGCTTGTTTTGTTCACGTGACAGTACTTTTATCTTCACAAATGTACCTCACATGAACAACTTGTAATGATAGAAAAAAAAAAAGCAACAGATCAGTCTTGTTTGTTTTTGTTGTCAGTTTCATAAACCCAGTTGCATAATTTTTGTCTGGGTCACAAAAGCATATTTTATCTGTGCTGGTATTTCCAACATCACAGTTAAAAAATATATATGTGAATTTTGCTTTATGAGTCAAATTTGCAAGTGATACCTCAGCACTGTAGGTCTTGTGCCACCAGTTTTATGATAACCGCTACATGTAAAGTTGGTTATAGACAGTGGTCACCTCCATGCAAAAGTCAGATTTTTCTGTAAATTTAGCAGGAATCATGCAGGGAAATCTCAATACAATGGCACTCAGATATCCAACATACTCCCTTTATAATACATGTGCAAGTTAGAGACTTAAAGTTAAATTTCTCTGCCATTTGACTCTTTTCTCTTGACATATTCAGATATCTGACACATTTGGCAGGCAATAGATGGTTTTGTTATGACAAAGTTTAACTGTAGCATGTGCAAAGGTCTTAAAAAAGAGGTGTGGTGCCATTGCCATCATGCAGAATCATCTGTACAGTATTTTTGAACACCTGGTCAGTCATGCTTCAGCTGTCACAAGGGCACTTAGAGACTGTACATAATACTGAAACCTGGTGACTCCCTTGGCACATATGATCGTGATAGGTCTTATCTACAATCTTCAGTCAAATAGATTTTCATTGCTGTTGAAATTTGTTGAAAACACTGAAGCAGACAATGTTTAACCAGGAGCCAGTTTTGGCCAGTTTAAGGGTATATATCAGGTTACGCGTGAGTCTTACAAATGACTTAATAAAAGTCTGAAAATACGTTAAAAGTACCATAAACTATATATTTCCTGAAGGCTAATAAATCTGGAAATAAGTTGATAGCATTTTCATTTTTACAAGTTCTTCTGTGTTGACACAACAATCAGGTAAAGTGATCATAAAAAAATCACACAATTATTAAATCTACTTTTTTATTTTGAGCTTGAGCATGTGCATTTCTGTTGCAAAAGCTAGCAGACATGATTTTCTTCACAAACGTGTCTCATTTTTGTCATTGTTTGCGCTACTGTGGAGATACTCCCGTTTAAAGTTGAAAAGATGACATTCCATTCTTACATCAAAGGTTTTGACTTTGGCTCGCTGTGGAGGGAAAACCACTCAACATAGAAAAAATCTGAGACACCTTTTTAAAGATTACATTCTTGTGAACAGTTTGTCACAAACCCCAGGTCTTTATGAGCAAAACTGACGAAGTTGATTTCACAAGAAGTTGAGAAACAAAGGCCAGGAATGATGCCGAGAAAAACGCTTTCAAAGCAAATGCCGACTTCAATAGGACTTACGCTATTCTTTGGGCCTTTGATCGCAATGACACCTTGGTATTCCGTTACGCACTCCTACCTGTTGAGTTAATGGACAAGTTTGGAGCATCAAACTTCAAAGAATGCTTTATTTTAGAGGTTTTACATCCAAAAATGTTATAATCATGCTCATCTGTCACTTTGGATTCCATGTTGGGGTTTCTCAAGTTTAACCTGATTGGCCGACAAATGACTGACAGGTGGTTACGGGGCAACCGGGTTCTACGATGTTTGCCGTCTTGCGTGGGGCCCAGTATAGGTGTCAGTAAATCGGAACTTCAGTCTCAGTTCAGAAAGTTTCTATCAAGTTCACAGGATCGTTGCTTACATTTGTGTGATTAGAAAGTGCTATTGCAAAGATGCCGAGAAAGAAAAAACCTAGGGGCAGACCGATGCCCGCGTCAGTTGCAAGTGAACTCAAAGCGTCTGATCTAGGATCATACTACAATCAGTTCCCTCCAGTGGAGACGACCCTGCAACCCGACGTGGGCCTCACGGAGACCCCGGGCGAGTCTGGCATTGCATGGTCAGGGTCGAACGAAGTCGCGGCCAAGGTCACGGATACTGATTTGGTGAACACCACAACATCCACAAGCCAGCCCGGTCTGGACAAACGCTTCTGCAGTGCTAGTGCCCAGAAACTCGGAGACTTTGTGGTCCACGAGGCTAGATCTACAGATTGTTGTGAACAAGGAGATGTGAATGAACAGCCAGAGGGATACCGATTATGGGACTGTTCTCAGTTGCAGGCTTGTATTGATGCCGCTGCTGTGTGTGCAACTTGTAAAGTTGGAACTCTGAAACTGAGCGAAAGAACAAGTATTGGAGCAACAAGAGGATGGAAGTCTGAGTTTATATGGATATGTTCAAACGAGAGTTGTACACAAAGCGATAATGCGGTTTGCCTGCCCAGCTGATCGTAGTCTGCTTGTGCGGAGCGTGCGCAGAAGCGCTCACACCTGCTGTATGTAAATGAGGCTCCTGTTGGATTCCTGCAGGGTGGAGCTTAGAAGCTTAGCTAGTCCCCAGCCGAAGCCACACCAAACAGTGAGAACCAGGCCCAATACTTTTGCCAAAATTCACAATTTTCCTTTACACAACCTGAAATCTGATTTCGGCATACAAAACTTAAAGGAAAAGTGCATAACATGTGTGAAAATAGCAAAAATGATGGTTTAACCCATTGTAACCTGATATATATCCTTAAGGGGCCGGCTTCTACAATGCCTATGATCCTGTTGTCCCGGACAAGTGGATATCTAGGTCGGACAAGTTACTTTTGAACATCACTTGTCCAGTCGACAAGCAAATTTTCAATTGTAATTAATAATTTACTAAAACCAAATAACCTGGAATACTGACTGAGCCAGTGGAAAATGCGCACAAGTTAGCTGGTGTACCATAGGGCTGGGCTGAAGGTGTAGCGTGGAGACATGTTGAAGGTGTCAACAAACATTGGCAAGCTGTGGTTCTTTTCTTTGATTTTTTGTAATGTATGATCTATGGTAGAGGGACAAGTGAATTTTGAGAGGGACAAGTGGAAATCCAGGTTCACTTGTCCTATGGACAAGTGATTCTGGACAAAATTGTAGAAGCCTGAGGGGGAAAGGGTTAATGTTTAACACGAATGAAAAAAATTGTAGGCAAAGCCTATCTAGATTGTATGTTCCAGGTCAACAGCTTTCTTTGGTGTGGGTTGAGTGCTCAGCCCCCAACCCACACCAAAGAAAGCTGTTGACTCAGTATCAATTCAAGGGTAAAGGGATAATGTCTTAAAATTGCTTAGTGTGGAATGTTTGCAGGGATAAGAGTTACTTCACAGGGACCATATCGTGATATATTTTTTTTTGCATGTTGCAGTCGACAGAATGCGAGATATTTCTATCGCTCCTGGTCAAGTTCCTGGAGCCAGAGAAACCACAGTGGCAGCGGGCGGTGGCGCTGGAGGTCCTCAATAAACTGTGCACACAGCCTCACTTACTCAGGTAGCGTGTCCACCACAGACATTCAATTAAGGGGCCGCTTAATTTTAACAAGTGACAGAATGTCATGAGAAGGAGATTTAACAGTTGTTTGACTCCTTTGTTGCTATGAGGACTGTATGAGACAAGAATCCATCAGTCTTTCTGTTTGTATACAGTGGTACCTCTCTTCAGAGACCCCTCTAATGAGAGACCGCATATCTTTTTAAGACTGCTCTCACAGAACTCTGTGCTATCTTTTCCATGTTGTTGTACCTCTAATGAAAGACCACCTGTTTTGAGAGACCACATTTTGACCCGCCGTAGGGGCGGTCTCTCAAAAGAGGTACCACTGTATTGTAATATGTTTGTATTCTAAATACTTGTAATGTGTGAAAACTAGCTGGAAATTGATTGATCTGATCATGCACCACTGAAAAATTCACATTTAATATGTAAAATATAAAATGCTGATTTAAGACTCTAGATTCTTTTATTCAACCAAAAAAGTTGATAGCAAATCTGTGATAATGTTAGCACTGCAATGGTTTATGGTCAAAAGACTCCTTTCGATGCATTTTGTGCCCCTGCCTTGAGAGCCACCCATTAAAGTAGTTCTACAGCTCCAGCGGTGTTGACTGAAAACTGCGAGGTAAACAGAGGTTTTGTGTAACCAGTAGTTCAAGTAACTGGTTACATATTACAAACAGAGGTTTTTGAGGTTTGTTTAAAAACTTATGATACTAGGATGCTTCTATTCATTAAAAAACAAAATAAATTAGAAAGTGTTAAGTTTTTCCGGCCTTCTGTCGTGTCATTTGCCCTTTTAAAACTTGATTTTGTATTTTTTTTACTTTTTTTTTTTTCTGACCAATGATTCCACATTTCATACTAATGCTGCTAAACTTCCCGTTTTGATTATAAAAAAGGATGAAAAGCAACAGACTAGTGAAGAAAGATGCCAAAAATTATTTTTAAAAATGCCTACATACCTTGTCAAAATCATTTCAAAAGTGTCTGAGACACAATACATTTAATTTTATGTGGCCTCATGTGTATATATAGCAATTTTGCATGCATATTTTACAGAATAGTTTTTCATGAATATTTTTGCACAAAAAGGGGAACCTAATTTTTCATTATAAGTATATAGTTTGTGACAATATCAGGAATGTTGTCAAAGATGTCTGCAGTTTCATGTGTAATGCAATTTTGTGTATCAGATTTTTTTTTTCTGCTTGTAACATGAACAGGTATTTTGGTCTTAAATATAGGTGCTTCTGTGAAAGTTACGATATGAAGCTACATTCCACCAAAATCCTGAGGGACATAGTAAATGGTATTGGCTCCTTCATCCAATCACAGTTCATGACGCAACCAGTGCACCAACCTAGCCAATCAGGTAAGGGCAGCCTCACTTCAGTTTTGAATAAATGTGTTTTCTTTGTCCCAGAAATCTGAGGAGACTGCTCACCAGGGTGAGTGCATGTTACCTACAAAAACATCATTCATCATGGGAGAAACCCGCGGGTTTTTGTCCACATTTTGAAAAGATGCTTTTCCTTTTTAGCGCAGCTGACTTGTCAGTAGCTGAGCTTATCTTATGGTCCTTCATCTGTCGTTGTCCGTCATGCGTCATCAACAGTCAACTTCTCAAAAAACGTCAGCCAGGTTCACTTCAAACTTGGTGGCAATGTACTTTGGGTGGGTCTGTACTAAGTTTCATCAAATGGTCATGCTCCAACGATTTTTGGATTTTAAAATTTTTTTTTTTTTTTTTTTTTGGGGGGGGGGGGGGGGCATATCTAAAAAATATGTGCTTCTATAAAACCACTTACCCAATTGCTTGATATCACACAGGGACACTCCTAGGGACTCCTAGTTCTGAATTTGTTCACCAAGTGGTGCCACATTTTTTTCTATTTTTTTATGATTTTTTGTGTGTTATTGCTATTTTTGACTTCTCCAGAACCATCACTCAGATTAAGCTGAAACATTGTGGATAGGTTCCTTGTGGAAGGGTCGAACAAAGTTGTTCACTATGAGGCAATGCTGTGAATTCATAATTTTTAATGCTTTTTTCAATTCGGGTTCTTGTCAGTAAATGCACCTTTCCTATAGCTTTGGTCCAAAGTAGCTAGTACTGTGAGCTACCGCTGCAATGCAGCGATCGCTCCCTCACTTTCTGCTTGGCAACTGGCCTTTCTCTGTTGCTGGGTAGGTCACTTGATCCTCAGCTGTCTCACACGGTTCTGCCATCGGTTTGTTGTGTGTTGTTTTTCTGCAATCGTCCAGTATTTATGCTGAAATTACGTGGGCACTGGGTGTTCTGGTGTTGGACCTTTACCCCCAATAAAATGTCTTGGAACAAATTCTGTCAAATTTGCCTGCTGGTTCATAATCTTCTGGTCTTTTCACCATATTCAACCACTGCCGTCGTTTCTGTTCTTTGGACGAAAACTGTGGAACGCTACCCCTTGCATCCAGGGGTATTTATCCAATTTACCCAGTTTTCTTGTGTCTGGCTTACAGTCAGGAACTTTGCAATTCTAGACTGTCATTGTAGCTTGTAAATACTTCCGTTGTATATTGGAAAATAACGATCAGCTTTGCGTTGTCATTTCCCTGTACTTTAACTATGGCGCAATATGGCTGCTATATTGAAACGACCTAACCTGCCGCATGGTGCACCAGGAAATGAACCTGGCGCTAAAGCGGCTACCGACGGTACTAGCTAATTTGGACCTTAGGTATTGATTACTATGTAAGTCAATGGGCTAATGCTAATTCAGATTTTTGACATCTTTTCCAAAACCGTGAGCCAGATTGACTTCAAACTTGGTGGCAATGTACTTTGGGTGGGTCTCTAGCAGATATGTTCAAACGGCTACGCTCCATTGATTTTTTAAATTTTTTTGGTTCTTTTTTGGGGCAAATCTTAAAAAATTGCAAGGGTATATGCACATGTCAGCTGTGCACAGGACTGTCACAGTCCTTTTGTTGGTGTCATACTTAGCCAGTCAGATTTACACCAATGCCGAATTTCCCATTTGGCTTACTCTTGATTAAAGAGGTGTTTTGTTTTTAAAAATCAACAAGTCTTTCATTTAAAAAAAACAAAACACCAGTTAATCAACAGTTCAAACAATTGAAGAAAAGTTGACTTTTCCACATTTTTAAGTGTGTATATGTATACATATTATATATCAACTGACTATCTACATTTTATGTGGCATGTGTACTACTCTGTTGAGCTTACGTAAACCATACTGAAATTTGAAATGATCTCCACACACTAGTTTTAAGGTTGACATTCTGAATGTTGGTCTGTGAACAAGAAAGTTATGCTCACAATCATGTGGTAATTGTTTTACCAGTAGTCTGTTATCTTGATAACAAGCCACTTATTTTGGGGTTTCCTGTGAATAAAATTTATGTGTGAAATCACTATATGTCTCCATACAAAATATGGAAATGTGCCGTTTGATTGTGTTGAATGCTTGGCGATGAAGTAAGCCTCACTGGTTCAAGCTGAAGATCGAGACTTGACATATACTGAACCAAACTTGTCTTTTTTTCAGTTAAAGTTTGTCAGTAAAACTGATCTGATTTTTGTGACAAGTAATACAATCTTTTCAGTGGCTGGAACAAACTCATACTTTGAAACATACAAACAATGGATGTTGATAATTTGTTTGGTTAACTTTGGTTAGTTGGATTTCTTTGCATGAAACTGCACACTTTGTTTACAACTCTTCATGGCACTCTATGCTGACAACTTTCGATGGCACAACTTGCTACAGCTTACCATGGCACACTTTACTAATATCTTTTATTGGCACGCTTTACGTTTGGGACACAAGTCTCCATGGCACACTTTGCAGACAACTTGTGGAACACTTTAGTAGTACAATGTATTTTTCCTTGGTATAGGTGTACTTTACTTTTTTGGTACAACTTTCTATGGCACACTTTGTTGACATTTTTTTCATGGCACACTTTCCTTGTAACTTGTCGTGGTACACTTTGCTCACATTCTTTCCATGGCACACTTTGCTGACATTTTTTCATGACACACTTTCCTAGTAACTTTTCATGGTACTTTTTGCTTACACTTTCCATGGCACACTTTCTAGTAACTTTTCATGGTACACTCTACTTACACTTTCCATGGCACACTTTGCTGACATTTTTTAATGGCACACTTTCCTGTAACTTTTCATGGTACACTCTACTTACACTTTCCATGGCACACTTTGCTTACTTTTTTTCATGGCACACTTTCCTCGTAACTTTTCATGGTACACTTTGCTTACACTTTCCATGGCACACTTTGCTAACATTTTTCATGGCACACTTTCCTGTAACTTTTCATGGTACACTTTGCTTACACTTTCCATGGCACACTTTGCTGACAACTGTGACACTCCGATGACCAATTTTCACTGGCATGCATAGCACATTATACCAACAAATTTTCTTGGCTCAATTCACTGCCAGTTTTCCTCAGTCTGCTCTATCGACATCTCTGGGTACACTTTCTTCTGTGAGAACCCCGTCACTGAGTAAATACTTGTGCTGATAATGTTAAAAATATCATAGAATTTAGCTTGTATGAGCACAAAATGGGCAGATCGCTTACATTGTATTTTGTCCATGTACAGCTACCCCTGACCTTCACGGTGAACTGGAAAAAAAAAAAAATTCAAGAATAAACATATTGCTGTGCAGGCAACCTAATATGCTGGAGAAGGATGTTTGCTTATTTAAGTACACCCATGTCCATGTTTCTTTTACTAGTTGGAGAATGTTTGTACATACTGTGGGATTAGGTGAAGTGACTTCTTCAACGAAAAGTTTGCCATGATGTAACTTAACAGTATAAAGAGATTCTCTTTGCTTCAGTTACTTAGAGACTAAATAATGATACTGCACACAGGCCATGTTGTATTGTTTTGTTTTGTGTGTGAAGAAATTGCATCAGTCATCACAAGGGAGAAGTACTGTGCCATAAATTAGCATGACTGTAGTTTGTTTTGTACTACGTGACACGGATTACCACTATCGCAGTTTGTTTTGTACTATGTGACAATAATGATAAAACTTCTTGCACAAGATGGCATAAGTGGAGCTTGACACTATTGACACCACAAGGTAATTACATTGTGTAGTCAAAATCAAATAGTGATGCAATGCTAGTAGTCTGTTTTCTGCACAAGAAACTCGCTACCAGTGTGTATGTGTAGACCCTTTTAGGACCCCCAGAGGGCAGCACTTGATGGTGACCATTACATCAGTTTTGAATGCTTATGTGGATAAGAACAATGAAGCTTTTTTAAAGCAAATATCCGTATTGATGCAAATGAACGCCGCCAAGTGCTGCCATCTGGGGCCCTGGAATACCACTATGGAGTCGTGATCGCTAACACAGGGCAATGTTGACTGGTCACTAGTTGCTATTGATATCTAACTGACTGGTATATTCTCATGGTTTCAGTGAAGCACATGGAACACGGAATGCAGATGCCAGGCATAGGCTGGGAGTTCATTTATCAATGTGAGGATAAAGCCACAGTTGTCAACCTACAGTTTTTGACTGCTTTTAGGTTTCCATTCTTCCCCCCCTCTTTTTTTTTCTGAACGTCTTGATCCGTATATCAAAACCATTGGCCTGTTTTGTCGTTGTTTGTGGCAGCCGCCAAAGGCCGTGGCTTTGGATGTGCATGATGTGGCAGGCATTGGGAGACCCCATTAAACAGGGCACAGTGGGTGACACCCTCACTTTTTATTTAGAACACGGCAATTTTTAGCTGCCTTTTTCACCGAAAGGTTTTATGCACTCACCAAAAAAAAAAAAAAGAGAAAGAAAAAAGGGATGCTCGTCTTGTCACCGGAAGAATAAAAGCTTTCAGCATTGAGCTGCTGTGCCTTGTTCGCTGCCGTTCAGCAAACAGCAATGTTATATCATTTCTATTTTGACCTACCATCATTTCGCATTGGAAGCAGACCAAGCTCCGTGTTATTTTTACGACACTTGGTCTGCCCCGGACATCAAGATTTTACATGTACTTGTATAGTTAGGGTAATGAAAGTACACTGTCACCCTGTGTCACGGACTGATGAAGCAAATCAGAAAGTTGATTATTATCACCTTGGTCACTGGCAGTATGTGTGTCCTGTTGCACCATAGTTGTTGCCATGGTAGCCAAAGTAGACCAATCAGAAATCGAGTCACTTTTTCAGCACTGTCTCGTAGCCAAAGGGCAGACTAAGGTGGAGTGGAGAAAATGTGGAGATTGGTCTGTTTAAAAGACAACCCATCGTTGAAACCCCTGCACACAATTTTCTTGTTTTTTTTTTTTTTTTGTGTGTGTCTTTCAGTTTTTCTTTTCAAATTTTGTAGCTGCAGACATATTCTCTGGACCTCCACTCTGTGTGATGTGACTGTGGTCATTGTGTGCTCTGCATTCGCACCACCAGTTACCAATTTTCAATGGTCGTGGCACAAATGTGGTCCTCCGCTGATTTTGGTTAATCCGTTTTAGGCATCGACCATTAAATGTGTATACGTGGTCATATACATGTATATGCATTTCAGGGGTGGGGGTGGGGTGGGGGAGAGCTGTTCTTATCTGCTAAAGTGACCTCTGTTATACAAACAAAACTTTGCTTTGCAAGCGAGTGTCATGCTTTTTTCTTTGCGAGTGCAGATATTGTTGGCACAGAAATGATGGGAGCTTTTCTTCCACAATGAAGCAATGAAAATAGGGTTTCTTTTCATGCGGGCTTTATAACATTTAAATAATTGCAGTATCCGTTTGCAGAAATTGAATTTGAATCACCAATTTAAACACACACACACAAAAAGCACAAGTTAGATGGTTGTAGGTCTAAATCTCCAGGAGTACTGCTGATGTTGTTTTGAAAATAAAGGGTAGGATCTGGACCCCAATCGTGATTTAAAGACATTGAAATGTGAGGATTGGGATTTGAGAATGCAGATATTGTAGTGTACTCATCGATTGTTGGGTCTGCTGGGTAGACCATATTACAGCCAGCTGCCTTTAAGAGCAGATTTTCAACAGAAATCCTTGAACAGTAGGTATGTCAATAGGAGATATGCATATTAAGTTCCCGTCCGAACTGCATACCTGATTGCCTAGTCTCGCTTGATTAGATATGAGGAAATACGGGTCGGTACCTGTGGAGACAAGCGGGATTTTACTGATATTTTGAAATACAGACTACATGTACTTATTAAAGGCATGTGGAACTTTTTCTTATATATTTGGCCCAGGAAGTACTAGAAGAGTGCCAGTTTGGCATTTGTGAACTGAAATTTCTCAAAAAATGCCAATTTTGTGAGAAATGAGCATATGGCGTTTCTGTGACAGTGATGCGACCCGCATGTCCCCTGTGATTGCCATGCGTCAAACCCGTGCTTTGTGGCGGGAAATTAATATGCATACTGCGTATTAGAGCAGAGCCACAGAACCACAGTGGGTCATTAGAATCCTTGTTATGGATCAGCTGTTTTTCTCATGAAGAAATATATGATCTCTTCCTTTCAAAAGGTGTATAGATCCAAGGAAAAGTTAGGCCTCAATATCTCAACTCCTTGAGTGGCCATAACAAAGTAACTAGAAAAAGTGTCTGGTCCTACGTGGACCAAGGACCATATTCTATGGCAAGAAAACAATGAGTGCTCACTGAGGAGGCCCAGGGGGAGCACATTCTATTGTGAGAAAATAATGAGATATCCCTGAGGAGGCCCAGGAGAAGCACATTTTATTATGAGAAAACAATGAGTGATCCCTGAGGAAACCCAATTGGAGCAAATTTTATTATATGAGTTCATCAAGTATTTGTATCCTGCATGATGTATGTTTCTTTTATTCCAGGCACATTACTCCCTTCACTTCACCATATCACAAGAAACTCAGGGGACCATCATTATCTTCCTTTCTATAAGTTACTGAAGAAAATATCTTAATTTTCAGCCACAAAGACTCCAGACACCCAGGGGACACCCCCAGCCATGGTAGCTGGGATGCCAATCGGTGGAGGGGTCACTCCGCAGCCTGCTTTCCTGTACAGAGGCATATGGATTCCCATCATGATCAATGTGTCTGTGCCACACGGGACACACAAGACTGTCTTGTGAGTAGTCACCCCTCTTACTTGTAGACAGACTTGACAAATGGACATACAGTGGAACCTCTGTAAGGGCCACTAGTGGGGCTGGGAAAAAACCCAGGCCTTATGAGATGAATGATATTTATGTGAAATACGAAATATTAAAGATGAACTGAAACTGGACTGAGAAAAGCATGTTAAAGGGGAGTTGTCTCTTTATGCAAAAGTCTTACTATAGAGATTCTGCTGTAACTGTAGAACCTGCGGAAATTAAATAAAAATAGATAAATGGTGTCATATAAAATGAATGCTGTATATTTGTTCCGTAATTGACAACCTAGAAAACAAATTATCTGAACAGTATTCCTTGCATATTTACGTGCCAATTGACTGTAAAGCACATTCAGCAGGCACAGTGTTGTCATTTAGTACATGTTTGCATTTGGGTCAAAGTCACTTTGGATATTTTTCTTGCTGTCATCCCCAATACTATGCAAAATGAAGTGAGAACATGTGACATGAATACAGATTTGGATTTGTCAAGTTCCTGTTTATATTGGATCTATGTCACATGAATACAAAACCTGAATGCATAGCCTGTTTCACAGGTATATGATCTGTTATGACCTTGCACATGATACGTGACTCTCATGAGTATGCAGTCTAGTATGATCTGTTACATAACACTTAACCTGTTTCATGAGTATATTCAGTGATGACTCATTACATAACCTGTTTCATGAGTGATCTGTTATGACTTATTACAAAACCTTTATCTTGAGAACATCTGTGATGGCCTGTTACATAATACATAACGTATCTCGTGAGTACATAATCTTTATGACCTGTTACAAAAGACATAGCGTGTTTCATGAGTACATAGTGTCTTATGACCTGTAATGTGGTATGTAATCGGCTGTAACTTGTTGGATGAGTCCATATGTTACGACCTGTTACATGAGTACATAATCTATTATGGTCTGGTACGTCAGTATATAATCTATTGCATAGTCTAACATAGTATGAACCAACAGATGGACAGATGAACTGATTCCGTTGTATTTATATATCACACACACACTAGAGTATAGATACTAATTTTTTTTAGGCTTGGTGACCATGGTGTCCTTGCTGATAAACTGTCAAAATTGGGACATATTCAACTCATCTCACACTGATGATGCTTTTCCCCACTAATATCTAAATGTCGTCTCCTAATTGTATTTTACTAGTTTAAGGATTATTCTTAAAAGATTTTGATGAAACTTGCGTGGAAGATCATTCCAAATTATATGCCCATGGTCAACCACTTTCCTTGGCGCACTCTGGGCACCATGCACCGTTGACGCAGTCTTCTATCAGGGTGGAATGTGTTAAAAGTTGATAATTGTGTCCTGTCATTCCTTTGCAGAGTCTTATAAGCATACCTAGAGGGCAAAACTTAGTCCATCTTGTATCAAGGTTTCTTTGGTTGGGCTGAACAGTGCTGCTGAATGTACATATAATCAAGCTGAACCTTTTCTTTGGATCAAAGTTTCAAGAGAAAAGAAAAAAAAAAGCTCAAAAAATGTACATTGTCACTGTATTGTTACAAGCTTTCTGCTTTTCTGTTTTAAAAAATGGATTTTGAAGATTGTGATCATTACTAGTTGAGATGGCACACAGTAAGAGAGAAATGCCAGGTGGCTTAGTTAACTGATTTCCGTGGTGGGGAATGGGCACCAAATGCTCAACCCACACTGCCAAGGAAAGTTATGGCCCTATGGTATTCTCTCTCCATGGGTCTCGTCACCAATTTTCCTTGAAGACATTTTTTCCTTTTTTTTTTTAAGAAAGATTTTTGCAAATACATTGGAAGCAGGAGACTTATAACAGTAGTGCACTTTTGGGCAATTTGGGCAGGAAAGAGTTTAAAAAAAAAAGAAAAAGACAGAAAAAAAGAAAAGTTTTTGAAATGTTCTTTGCAAGTTTGGCTGGTGCCTTTCAGCTTGGAGCTCCTGGACAGACAAGAACCTCCCCAGATTCCCGATGGCTACAGCCTCTCCCTGGGTTTCCTGTGTCTTCTTGATGTCGTCAGAAGTGTTCAGACGCTAGTGACTGAACTGAAGGGAAGCACCGAAACACCAGCAGCGACACAGCCTAGGGAACAAGCAAAGTCGGAGGAAAAGGCGGCGACACCAGAACATTCAGGTTTGTTACCATTGGAATGTGTCGCAAAGAAATCAGACTCTGCAGTCAGGTGGTTCAAGTAAAACATGATGCTTCAGAAGATGTGTTGGTAAATTCTTATTGGTATAATAATACTCCAGTACAAGACAGTCTGACAAGTCAGTCAATACAAGTCTTGTTTCTGATAGATTTCTTCTGAAAAGGATGGTGCTCAGCTGACAGAGTGACAATATATGAGGCACAGCTTGGAGAATGAACTAATCAAGTTGCATGCTTTAATAATTTATTATAATCTTTGCAGTTTGAAGTATGTACTGATTTGCAATTTTCAGGTCTACAATTTCATAAAAGAAGCAAAAAAGAAAGAAAAAAAAAAAAAAACAAGCAAACACATTTGCAATGAATTATCATACTTTACACATTGCACACAGGCCATCATGTTGATGACCTCACTGACACAAGCTATGCTAATCATGACAGGCTATGATAATTGTGACAATACTTACAACATTGGCTGTGATAGTCATGAGCTGACACCGTCTGCTTAAGCCATGATACTAATATAATGCTCTTGAACCTGCTACACAGGCTATGATATTCATGACTACACCTACTACTTATATAATTAGGCCAATGTTCATGACCACACCTACTACTCAGGCTATGATATTCATCACCTAGCATCTTCTACACAAGCCATGATAATCAGGACATCACAACGCTACACGTCATGACAATCATGATCTCACACCCTCTACACAGGTCATGACAGTCATGACCTCACACCCTCTACACAGGTCCTGATTGCTCTACAGAGATCATGACCTGACATGCTCTACACAGGTCATGACAATCATGACCTTATACACCCCACACAGGTCATGGCAATCATGACCTGACACGCTCTACACAGGTCATGGCAATCATGACCTCACACACTCTACACAGGCCCGGACAATCATGACCTGACACCTCCAAAATGTGTTTTGAAACTTTGGAAAATGACAACCTGAGAATGGCAAATGACCTTGCAGTAACTATTTACCCTGTTTGTCGCTGTACCTTTCAGCTGGCCAGCTGGTGAGTGAAGAGCTGCTGAACTCCTGCTGGTGTGGGGTGCTGGCTGCCCTGTCTCTCCTGCTGGATGCCAGGTCAGTCTCGCCTCCATGTGCCACACACATGTACATGTACAGTGGTCCCTCTCTTCAAAGGTGCCCCCTGATGAGAGGCCAACCCCTCTTGATAGGCCACTTATCCATGCAGCAAGTGTAGGCTTTATTGTCCCCCTTGTAAGAGGTCACCCCTCTTATAAGACCACAGTTGTGGTGCATGTGGGGTGGCCTTATAGGAGGGGGACCAGTTGTGCAGATCATGGTCTACATGCAATTAAGAATGTACTGGCTTTTTGCTTGCCAAGCAAAGTATGAGTTTTGGTGTATGGGTGTGGGAATGGGAATGGGGGTGGGGTTAGGGATGGGGTGGGAGTGAGAGCACTTCAAAAATAAGGAGCCAGCAACCAACTGATTTTACATGCAAAGGTGATTTAGGGCATGAAGAAGACATTAAGTAATGCTACTTTAGAGACAATCATTTGAGCACTCATGTTTCTGCCATGTCAAGCTGTGCATAATGAAAGATGGATGCATTAACTTTTTCCCCTAAGAATGGGGCCAAACAGGCTGATAGCCAAATGCTGTCTGCTTTAGTGTTTTCAACATGACTTATTTTCACTGTAATGCAAAACGGATTTGATAGAGAATTGTAGATGAGACCTATCAAGATCACATGCCCCAGATCAACAGCTTTCCTTGGCATGGGTTGGGTACTGAGTGCCTAACCCATGCCAAGGAAAGCTGTTGACTCAGTTTTGATTCAGAGGGAAAAGGGTTGAAATAGTTTTGGTTACTTTCGGTTGGATTACACAAGTGACACGGAGACAGTGTTTTCAAGGTTGGTAGATCCACATTAACAATGCAGGTGAACCAACGGGATGACAAGAGGGTGCACAAAAACATAGCTTTTGTACAGCAAAACTGTAAAATGTTTTTTTAATACAAGACTTCTGATAAATTGTGAGAGAAATAACAACATGACCATTGTCTGATAGCTAGCTACCTGCCCAAGACCCACGATTATCCTTCTGACTGATCTAACATAATGCAAAAATAAAAATGAAACTCTTCAGTGTTTCTGTATGTATATCTTAGAAAAAGGCAGTGGCAGGAATGGATGTAGAGAGTAGAGAATTTGGTTAATGGATATCGGTATTGATAATATGGAAGTGTTGCAGGACATTTGACTTTTTGGGACAAGTAGGTTGATGGGGTCATGCACCACTTGTTTCAAAGGGTTCACTGAATACTGGAGCCTCCCAGTAAACTTTCAAACTTGCACGATTGGAATCTCGTCACCATGTCATGATCACATGCAGTTGTATATTTCGCAAGTTTGATTGCGTTAACTTTCAATATCTCATTACAGCACTGATGAGAGTGCCACGGAAGCAATATTAAAGGCTCAGCAGACCTTTGCCAACCTCTGTGGCATTCTGGGAATGCACACACCACGCGATGCCTTCATCACATCCCTCTGCAAGGCGTCCCTACCACCCCACTATGCCCTGACCGTGCTCAACATGCAATCACCGACGCACAACTTACAAAGAAGTATGTCGTGATTTTATCAATGAAAATGTTTTAACACAGGAGGGAAGAAGTGAGTCTTAACCCTGCAAATGCCGGTACTGACAGCGGTCACACTTATCTGAAATGTTAGAGTGATTCCGTCATCAAATTTGCTGTTCAAATGCCTGTCAGTGAAGCACCAGCATCGCTCCTAGTCTGCATTTAGAAGTTCCAGAGAAAATGAATGGTTTAGATCAACAAATTTCCACGGCACATTTTGTGTGCATTGTGCCCAGTTTGTGCCCGAGGAGCACCGGTGCCTCAGTCCAGAAATATGCATGTTTAGGGTTGAAATGGGATGTAGTTTGGTGTGTAAATTAAGAGAAAATTTTTATTTTGTTTGGTAAGTGTCTAATACAACATTACGACAATATAGTATTTGAGGATGTTAAGTTATGGATGCTTTCATCAGGGAGCTCTTCTAGGCCTTCATTAACTCATTCCATACCAGTCCCTGATATTTACCTATGCATACCTAGATTTAAGACGACAATTGCATCTTTAAATTCTTCATGAAAAGAGCTTTCGTTCAAGTACCAACATGCCTATCGTCTTAAGTCAGTGCCAGAACCACTGACCAAGGCCTGTGACCATAGTATGGAATGAGTTAACAAACTGTGAGGCCAAAATGACATACACTGGCTTCCAGGATTAAATTTCAGAAATCTTTCAAATTTAGGAGAATGGATGCTCATAGAGGCTGTCTGTTGTTCTGGATCGACTAAATCAACAGCTTTCACTCTCGATGAAAGAAAAAAATAAAAAGGACATTCGCAACACTGGTAATTTTTAATGGGAAAAAGTTGTATGCAGATATAAGAGTTAGGACCTTCAGTGTTAAATTAGCATAGCTGGTATTTTATTGAGAACAAAAAAATTGGATAGCCTATTCATTCTTATGTTGTAAACAGCACACAGTGCCCTTAACAACAGGCAATGGACTAGAATTCAGCATGCATATGTGTATTGTCAGTGAAAAACAAGGCTTCCCTTTTCCCCAAAATCAAAGTGTGCCCCTAACAAGGTATGTGCCAGGAATAACATGAGTCTAGTGTAATATGTAAAACAGCATCAAAATTGCTGGCTGTGGGGTGCTTTTAATCAGCAAACCTTGAAGAGATGTGTGCCTTTTTTCTGTGTATTTTTAAAATATAGTTACGTGCCCGGTTTTCGACCATGCCCAGTTTTCGACCAATTCCGAAATATCGCGAAATTTTCTTCATGGCGTCTGCTCTATATCGCCGCTTGTACATCTGAACTTGTGAGTTGTTTCTTCCTATGGACATTAACTCCTGGTATTATATTTTGATGCATATATGAAGATTTACTTTGATACAAAACAGCGATAGCCAAACAAAAGCTTAAGTGGTCGAAAACTGGGCCCCCCATCCTAGGTACATTTACAACGAAGAATACATACAACTGGAAGAACGTAATCTGCAACAAAAGCATATAATTATATATGTACTTGAAGGGTAATCAGGGACAACGTTTGAGACGTATTGATTCAATCTTTCAGTGCCTTCGGGGCTGCATCGTCCTGGAAGTCGAGACTTCCCGGCAGAAGGCTGTGACACCATTCAGGGCAGTCAGGTGGTTGCCGTGGGAACCGCCCTGGCCACTTCATCACTCCCCCTAGGAGCACAACAGGGACCCGTCATGGTAGGTTATTGGGACAGAAAGAACACTGCTAAATAATAACTGATCCCTGGAGCAAAAAATAGATGTTGCAAAAATAGTTGCTGGTCACTGAATCCCTGAACAGATCCCTGTTAAAAGCATTGAAATGCTGCAAAATAACAAATCCCTATTCAAAGCAGTTAAATCTGCAAAATAACATCAGTTTGCTATTCAGAGCAGTCAAATGTGGTAAACTAACAACTGACCCTAAAAGTAATTGAATGGAAAATGCCATATCCGCATTAAAAACAGTCAAATGACAGATCCCTATAAAACATGTCAAATGCCACAAAGCCTGAAAGTTTTAAGTGGTGTGGCCTATATTTGACAGATTCAAGTCGAACTTCACACCTGAAAGATCTGTCTTCTATGACTTTGACACTTATAATAAGCTTTTGTTGTACATGAGACCTTCCAGCTATGTGGACAATTTTAAAAATACGGGAAATTATTGAAAAGAGGCAAATTTCATCTTTGAAATTGGGTGTCACCCAAATGTGTGCTTGTTGTCCTCGAGAAAGTAACCCCATGTAAAATCAGTGGGTTGTTACATAACACAAAGTGGTCTGTCCATCTGTTGGTTACTGTACTTTAGCCTTGCCTCATTGAATCCAGACTTGTCGAGTTTAAGACTGAGTCAACAGCTTTCTTTCATGTGAGTTGGGCACCTAGGAAGACTGTTGACCTGGGCATGGTATCTTGATAGGTCTTATTGACAATTATCGTTTAAATTGTTTTTCATCACTGGTGAAATAAGTCAAACTGGTTGGAGCAAAATGACATTTGACCAGCGGCCAGTTTTGCCCGATTTAAGGGGGAGGACTGATGTTACCGCAGCACCTTTTTAAGCAAATCAGCGTTGCTCTTTTTCTCTTGTTGTCAATTGAACAAAATAGTTGCATTTGACCCCTGAGCTGTTGGTCTGCTGTGTTCATCTGGCGCATTTTTACTTTTGGCTTTGATCAGCTGCTGCCCGCTCACTGTGAGGTTTGTATCCAACAACTTTGAGTCCTTGAAAATGACAGACTGTTACAGTCTGTTTTCTGTTTCACGTTCTTGTAGTGTCGTCTATAAGCATGTGGTGTAACTGTACATAACTTCTCGACAGCCTTCTATCCTGTTCTTTGGTATTCACCTTTTCCTGGTCAAAAGTAAGACTTGGTCAACAACTTTCATTGGGATGCACCCAACCCATTTCAAGGAAAGTTCTTGACCTAGGCATGCTATAATGATAGGCCTTACTTGTAACTTCACCCTAGATGTTTACCGTTAATGACAGACATCAAGTAAAAACATTAAAGTAGATGACAGGGTACGTGTGGGTAAATTTTTGGTGATTTGAGCATAAAGGGATTCAGGTTACTGATGTCAGTCTGTTACGTGACGTGTTGGTCAGGAGAATACGGAGCATGCTACATGCAGGTCTCCCTGGGTTTGTCATAATTTTATATCTTCTATCGAGGGGGAAGCTGCCAAAGGATAGTCCTCTTTTCTCATGCAGTAAATTTGCTTAATTTCACTGTATTTCTATTTTCACTTACTTTTGCTGATGGCACAAAACCGCAAAAAAAAAAATAAGAACAACAAAAATAGTAAAGTGGCATTTCAACAAAGATTTAATGGAGAGGATTTTTCCAAAACAGTGACAACAAATGTTTATCGGGCACCTGAACTCTCACTTTTAAACCAAAAATTAGTTGCAGAGCTAATGTTCACGTAACACAAACACTGCCTGATAACAACTGATCCCTCATGCAAACAGGACAATACAATGGTTGATGGTTTGTGAGTAGTTTAAATGCTGCCAAAAATAACAACTGATCCCTTAAACATATCACCCTGAAAAGGATTGATGCAAAATATAAACCAGTGGCAACAATAGCAACTCATGAAGTTCACATGTGGAGTACATGTACGCTATTCAAATTTTACAACATTGGTTGAAGAAGAAATATTTTTTCAGCATTCAGTGCCCTCTGGAGGCTGTGGTATACAAATAAGTGATCTCATGGTCATTTTTAATGAACATGTCATTAGGACAGCATTGTGGACAGGAAAATATGATGGTGCATCCTTATTTAAAAATAGACATCAGAGTTGAATAAAACAGTAGCCAAAAGTTACCATTGCAGCACAAGTTTATCTAGAGTCTATATATATATACAAAGATGGCATTTGCAGTATGGTCTGTGGATTTGACACATGAGAACTAGATCAGGCCCTACCTGCTCAAATGAGGACTGAGTTAAGGGCTTTCCATGGCATGTGGTGGACACTGGGCCCAGAGTGTGCCAGGGAAAGCTGTTGACCTAAGGCGTGTGATCCTTGAGAAGATTGCATACAAATGCCCTATGAAATTTTGATAAAACAAACAAAATTCAAGGGAAAAAAATGGGTATGTAGACAGGTGTTACTGGCACATCCTGGGTGCTTTGGCCATTTTGAGTGTGAAAGGCTGAAGCCCAGATATACATAGTTGTAAAATCACTGTATGCTCCGTAACACTTTGAAAACACCATGCTCTACCCTCCCCCCCCCCAAAAAAAATAACTTCACAAAATGTTAACACCCAAGTTGTTGCTGTTTGAACATATTATGCTGTTTCATTAGCAAGTTTGATATTAATTACCTGGCCTTGATGACTTGTGGTTTATAAACGTTTGTTAAACTCGTGCTATATCTTGTACATTTTTTCAGCTGACAGCCAAGAACATCCAGTGTATGCGTTCCATTCTGTCAGTGGCACATTGTCACGGTGGAATTCTGGGTACTGCCTGGCACCTGGTCCTTACCACGCTACAGGTTTGTAAACTCTCTGGTTCCCTGCTCGTCAGTCACTACTAAAATAGAGCAACACTATTGCTGGCTGGCTTCTTGTGTTTATTTTGTGTAACTCTTCAAATTAGCTTATTGTCATAAACTTGAGGTTAATGTTGCCAAAATACAGTGTACTACCTGCTAATTTCTAAATACCCCTCGTTAACATCAAACAGGGTTTGACGTCAGGGTTTTTTCTCAACTTGTCTGACCACCACTGTAGTCTGGATTTTGGGCAGGTTTAAATCTCTGTAGGGATCAAAATTTTCAGTTATCCTGATCAAAAATTTACTTGTCGTGGACAATAAGGTTTGCCTTAATATCTACCCCAGAGCATATTCCATGCTAGTACATAGCATTTTATTTTTTCATATCACTGTGTGAGACATGCATATGATGATATCGATAGTCTTTTGTGATAAGTCTGGCAATAAATTTTTTGGCTGCCAAGAAGTGGCCGTAAGTAGTAGTTTTGATCTGTCGCCATGGCAGGGTAAAACAATCGATGTTATGTGAGGCAAAATGGCCGATTTCACCGTCAAAGGTAACTTTTTTTCTCCTTGTCTCTGCAGCACCTGGTGTGGATCCTGGGCTTAAAGCCATCCACTGGAGGCAGCCTGAAGGCTGGCCAGCAACCCACAGACAGCCCCAATGCTGTCATTACCACAGCTGTCATGGCCGACCTGCCTGTTCTCTCCTCCATGCTGTCACGTCTCTTTGAGAGCTCCCAGTAAGTAAGGCTTTTTGAGACCACCCGGTCAGTGAGATCATTTTTGAGAGCTTTTTGAACGTCGACTGGTCTTTCCTTATGCTGTCCTTTCTTTTGGAGAGCTCTCAGTAGAGATGTTTTCCAGAACTCCTGGTAAGGTCTTTTTTTGAGCTTCCAGTAAGCAAAATTTTTCTTTTCTTTTTTTTTAATTTTTATTGAGAGCACATGGGAAATAAAACCTTTTTGAGATCTCATGGAAAGATCACAGAGAATGCACGTTTTATTTGTACATGGGACGAGGCTATCTGTTACCATGGTAACATGGTTGGGTGGTGTATGACAATTGCTGTTATAGGTACCATGGTTATATATTGTGTGTTTTCAGTATACAAGAATTGGCTTATAAAACACAGTTTGTATGGGCTGGTAAAGTCTTCTGAAGCACAGATATACCAGGCATCTGTTGGTCCAATGGCTCAAATTAATGTTCTGTAAAGTTCTGCTTCTGCTGTGCCGAATAAACGTTGAGTTTTTATCTTGAAACTTGTACTGTAGAAATGTCTCATTGGTTGCTTGAGTGAGTACAACATTCAGTGACCTTGACTTATTTTTAAGGTCACTAGGATTCATCATATCTTGACCCTTGTGGGCGCAATACTTTTTGAACAAATTGAGGTACTGTCCAGGGCTGTAGGCTAGGAGTCCAATTGGTCAGACTGGTTGGACCAACATTTAGATCTATTATCACCAAAACTCTGTTAGTACACAGAAATTTGCCTAGAATTTCTAAATTTCTGAAATTGGCCTGACTACCGGTAACTTTAAATTGAAGGCAACAGCACTTGCCATCATGAAACTTGTACCAAAGAAGCATCTCATTTGAAGCTTCGCAAAGCTTGACATTCAGGGACCTTGACCTATTTTCAAGGTCACCAGGGGTCACACCTGGCCGAAGGGGAACCTAAGATCATTCCAGTCATTATATTTCTGTTTTGGCAGTGCCATTTTTGTGCTTTGACACATTCACAAGTTGAGACACACGCTGGCATTAGGCCTTAAGGATATGTCCTGTTGGAAGAGCAGGTTACTGGATCAGTTGTATGAGTCTCAGTAGCCCATTAAGCCTTCCAGTTACTTGTTTTGGTAAGTGTGCACAAGATGGCAGCACCTTGCAGATTCAAACAGTGATTCAGTAACCATTTCTTTCCATGCCACCTCGTGCATGAGGATCGCGAGGGGTGCACACTCGTGTATGATATTTTTGTGCACAAATCCCAAGATGACAGCTCTGATAGAAATAGGACTTTCACAAACAGTTAGCAATATTAATAGGTCTTTCCTTATGAATGTATAACGTGTAAAATTGTGTTAAAATATCAAATAAAACAAACAAAACAGAACATTAAGAGTGAGTCAAAATTATCAACCATCTATTGGTAGTGTCTGTCAGAAGGTCCAAAATCTGTGATGTGCAAAACTTATTTAGGGTACATAGAAAAAAAACAACCTCTGTATAGTTTTATTCACCCGCCTTGACAAATCCGGGAATTAATTTGGGAGGCTAAGGTACAGGTGCAAAACAGATACAGGTTCCTTCTGCTCAGTTTGTTCAGTGTACCAGTCGTAAGCTTCCATCTGAAAGTTTCGTCAGTGGTAAACACTGATTTGTTTGTCAGTCGTAAGCTTACACCTGAAAGTTTCATCTTTGGTAAACACCGATTTCTTTGTTAGTCATGGGGCAATGAATTGTGATGATGCTATTCAAGCTGTAGCAAGCTGACATAAGCCTGGTATAATGTGTCCTTTCAGGTATCTGGATGATGTGGCGCTGCATCATTTGATAGACGCTCTATGCAAACTGTCCACAGAGTCCATGGAATTAGCATATTCCAACAGGGTGAGTACATCTTCAAACTTGTTATTTCTGACGTCACTGGGTATGGCAGTCTGGGACAATTGGCTTCTTCATACCAGCCAAGTTGAGTGTTTATGTTCAGTTTTATTGTAATGCTGTAGGTGTAGTCTTGAATGCCACAGTGGTTGCATTTATTTTATTGTATTGTATTGTTTTTGAACCTTTCCTTGGTCTTAGTGAAACCAGGTCATTAGCTTCGCTCGGTGCAGGTTGGGTGCATTGTGCCTAGCCTGCACCAAGCAGAGCTGCGGCCATGGGGCCTGCCATCATGACAGGGTGTTGTCTATGCTCAGCAAAAATGTTTTCTATTAACATGGAACAGAATACAGATGTCATTCCAACTTTTACTAGGGGGGTATTAACCATTGCATATCTAATGAATTGAAAACAAACGTATAAATCTTGAATAACTTCAAAGCTATAATAGATAAAGATGCCATTCCAACCTCTACTCCTATGTTATGGACTAGTACACATCTGAAAGCTTTGAAGACACACACACTGATTTGCTATGCAGCAAATCATCTTTTCTAGTTTTGGTCTTGTCTTCTGTGCATTTTCTTTGCAAGAGGGATTTGAATAGGGCACAGCCCGCTTTCCCAGTTTTATAATCGGTATCGGAGTATCTTTATTACTGCTCACTAATGAAATAAAATATGTTTAAACAAAGTGACAGGCTGTGACCCTTTGTCTTCCATCCACCATACACCCAGTGCCCTCATGCTGCATCAGATGTATTGTCACGTCAGAAATAGTAGTTGTAGTGGTAGGTGAATAAAATTCCTGTTGCCATCATGATGTTAAAATGATGCCTTTTATGCAGAGGAATTATTCTGAAAATAAATGTGAATCTCAAGATTGAATGATTGTCACGTTTGATGGGTAGCATGGGCTGCAAGAAATTCTTGAGTCACTTTTTTTTTTTCTTTTCTTTTTTTTTTTAAGCAGTCCATGGCACTCAAGGAAACTGTGTACCTTCTTGGATGATTTGAAGGGTAAACTGGCTCTTGCTACACAGTAGTGGTTTGGGTACAAGATCACACAGCCCGGCCAGTGTTGGTTAGGACTCTTAAGCAACACTAAGCCCTCATGTAATATGTAAATGGGGATATTTGCCTGTTTGACTGGTGCATTAAGCCACACCCACATGTAAATACGTGCAAATGAAGAATTTTACCAGATTGACTGGTGCATTAAGCCACACCCACATGTAAATACATGCAAATGAAGTACTTTACCAGATTGACTGGTGTATAAAGCCATGCCCACATGTAAATACATGCAAATGAAGAATTTTACCAGACTGACTGGTGCATTAAGCCACGCACACATGTAAATACATGCAAATGAAGAATTTTACCAGATTGACTGGTTCATCAAGCCATGCCCACATGTAAATGTATGCAAATGAAGAATTTTACCAGATTGACTGGTGCATTAAACCACACCCATATGTAAATGCATGCAAATGAGGAATTCTACCAAATTGACTGGTGCATTATGCCACGCCCATATATAAGTACATGCAAATGAGGATTTTACCAGTTTAACTGGTGTATTAACCCTCTGGGCAATACCTGCCGAATCATCAGCGGCAGTAAAACTGTTCCCCGGGTGACTAAAGCATTTGAAAGACCTGATATAGTGCCAGGCCTAGCCATTTCCAGCTTCTCAGACTGGAAAATGGTATGCCATCGTATTCTCCTGTATAATGTGACAAAATCTAAACATTTCTGCCCTAAAACATATATGAGCAGAAAATTTATAAAATAACCTTTACAATGATGTAAATATAGCGATTATTAAAGGAAATGAACGGAAATAAAATGCATCAGGAATTGTCAAGATTCACTGTACGGCTGTAATCCTGCATGACTGCAATGAAGTGCTGATCAATGATGTGAATGCCTTCACTGCAGGGCCAATTATTCTCTTGAAGTTAGTCCGTTTCTGCAAGTTTTATATATTTAGCTGAGTAGAACTATCGTGTTGAATTGAAATGGATTAAAAGCTTTATTTGTGATATTCTTGACCATTTTACCTGTGAAACCAGCTTTGACCTTGCGTTTGGTGGTAAATTGTAAACAATTCAAAATGGTGCTAGCTGCTGAACCACTTAATTGCACCTTGCTCTTGTGAGCGGCAACGAAACCGAAACCATTATTGATTCCACAGAAATTAGGGCGATACATTTTTACTCTTGCATTAGAAACATTTTCGTCATATTCGTCACAGTTCTATTCAAAATCGTGCGAGAAGTCAAGTCTGAATCAGAGTTTTAGTTGCATGGCAGGTCATTGAAGGAAGTGAACAAGAGCCTGAAGGGCTGGAGAGGTAACTTCGTCGGTGATGGAGAGACCAATTTCAAAGGAGGGAAAAAAGAGAGAGAGAGACCCAACGTGTCAGCATTCAAAGGCCTATGGGATGGAGTTGGGGCTTGTATGGAGTTATACCTCACTGCTGCCACTTGACTTGAAGTTGCACGGTGCCTCAATATCACAATACGAATGGATCTTATGGAGTCTTCAATGAGACTACGAGGCTTAGTTTTCTTTCATTTGATGTTTTATGCATGTATCATTATAATCTGTAGACGTAAACCCCCAAACTCGCTTTCAGTGTCACTTTCAAAAAAAAAAAAATTTGCTGCATCGAACTTGAAGGACAGGACATCTGAGGCCACCATGTTGGCATTGGATCGCCATGCCTATGGAAAGCACAATGTATGCGAACAAAAGTTCACCGATCAAATTGATCATTTTATTTGCAAAATTAATGACAACAAACCAATCAAACTCAGCACAATGTGTGGAAACATTCTTTATTGGATTACAATGGCAACTTTGATTGGTTAAGCATGTGAAAATGGAAGAAAAAAGTGGCATGACACATTAATGTTAAATCTGCTGAAAGATCGGTGTGTATGGTGCTGAGAAAAGAAGAATATTCACGCCTATCTCACAGCGGGCAGATAATGGTCACACCGATGTGTCAGCGTGTAGTACTGAGAGGGTTAAGCAACACCTACATGTAAATACTGGCAAGTGAGGAATTTTACATGTTTGACTGGTACATTAAGATTTGATGTATCCTATGCAGCAAAAAAAGTAACGTGTGAGTGTAACGCATCTAGACCTCCTGGGATGAGCTCCAGATATAAACAATACAAGACCGATCAGTATCAAATGAATTCCCCACTGACAAGACTTGGGGTACAATTGGCTAACGGGTAAATTCTCTGGCACACCCTGTCAGTGCTGCAGTGATGACAGGACAAACAATCACAGACACAATGTCCTGGTGGATATAATCTCTGATTTTTATTTTCCTTTTATTAGGGCCCAATCATGTTTAATAGTTATTTGACCGAGTCCTTGTTCTATATAAACAGCACCCTGCATGTAGGCTGAATACAAATACGAAGAGATTTATTATAAAATCTCCGATACAGGACTGTGTCTTTTGACTTGTGCTGAGTCCCTTGTTTGGTCTACCAATCACATGTTGCTGTGATGAGCCGGACACAGATACCAGGCCATATGGGAGAATAATAGTGACCCCGCCTTTGCCAGAATGGCAATGCTGAATATATGCCAGTGCAGGTTTAACTTGTTGCTCCCCCAGATTGATATGTTAGATTGATATGTCAGATTGATATGTCAGATTGATGCTGCTCCTCCCAGATTGACAGTGCAGCACATAGGATTCTGAATTTAACTCCGCCTGTCCCCAGTGGCTGATGCAGAATACGTTAATACAGGAGTGCAAGTTCAGCTCTATTTTCTCGAGTGGGATATGCAAAATTGATCCTGACATTTCCAAGCAGGTGCTGCTCCTTCAAGGTGTAATTCCTTCTTTATGTTTTCTCCTGATTGTTTTGATAGCTCCGAATTATCTTTGTGTGTGGGTTGATTAGGCTGCCCTATCCTGTAGTGGATTATGTAGACGTGAAATCGCAGGGGTCATGCACCCCAGTCCACACAGCCTATCATGAAACCAAACAGTTTGGTTGTAACTGGGCCAGATGCTGGCCTACAAATTTTGCAGTTTGTGGGTTTATGTGTGAGCAAAGTAGACAAGATTAATGATATATGGTCGTGTGATCACCTACGTGGTTCTGAATCCAGCAATCCAACAGAAGCTCCCTATCCGTGGGTATGGACTAAACTTATGCACCACAGGGACTCCTGGTTTCAATGGGTTAACTGCCCACTCGTGATGAGACTCTGGCTAACCCACCTGAGCCACACACAACATCTACATGTAGCTACTTTCTTATGGATAAAGCCTTGTGAAGGCAGACTGCTCTTGAAGTGTGATTGGTAGCACAAACTCACGGTCATTGAACTTCGTCAAGGCGACACGTCTGTCTTGTTTGAACTATGGTCTTCATGGCTTTGCACCGTCCCGAGTGAAACACTCGAAAACAAAACCACAGAGAAGTATTCCAGAGGTTCAGTCTATAAATTGGTCAGACGTCTACTTTGCATGTTGCACAGGAAATTTGTATGGATGCTTTTGACACGTATGTGACCCAGGGGCAACCAACTTTGAGAAAGACAGTCATTCTGCACGTAAAACCACTGAGACTGCAGCATGCAATGCCAGAGGTCAGGTTGATGGGCTAATGGGATTAGATTGAGCACAGAGAGGTTTTTCAGTAGTGTTAAGAATTCAGTGACAAGGTAACCATGGTAACAGAAATAGAACACTTGCTTTGAAATTTTGGTGAGATCCTTCACAGAGCTACATATTCATAAGATATGTTGAAATTAAATCTGCAGCAAAACAAAACCAGAAACTGCTCGTGGGCAGTGCTGCCACCTATGGTACGTTATCAGTACTTGCTGCTGGTAGTCTGTTTTCTGCTCATTCCTTGACCCATTGTACATCACGGAATACCTGAATTAACATTCTCTTCCTTTGCGTACAACTTGACCAAAAGGTTCTTGTATGCCTGTAACATGAACCGTAACAATAATACATTGTCAACATCACATTATGCATGAACCAAATCAGTCTGTACCATGACATTCCATAATAATATTTTCTTCTCAAATATGTATGCTTAAATGGCAGAAGAGTTAATTAGTCCTCTACTGGGGACTATTGGTTTGCACTGGTCCTTCCATCTGTCTGTCTGTCTGTCTGTCCATACATCTGTCCTTCCAACAAAGCATGTCTGGGGCTCATCTCATCCTGTACTGTGACACTTACACAAGCCAGATTTGGTGTGGGGACACCTCATAGGATGGGTGTGTGTCACGCATCAAAATTTAGGTCACTGTGTCCTTGACGTTTGACCATTGTCATAGAAAAGGCTTATGTGGGCCATGTATCCTATACCATAATGCTAAGAGATAACAGACCTAGTGTGTGTGGATACTTCTTGGGATATTAGTATGTCTCATACCAAAATTAAGTAACTATGATCTTGACCTTTGACTATCATAGAAAATACTTGTGTTGGCCATTTTTCTTATACTGTAATACTTAAGAGATACCAAAGTTAGTGTTTTGATATCTTAGAATAGGTATGTGCCAAATACCAAAATTAGGTCACTGTGACCTTGACCTTTGACCCTGTTATATTTCCTATACTGTACTATGTACAGACACCAAACTTGGTGTTTGGATATGTCTTGGGATTGGAATATATAGCAAGGCTGTTCCAGGCTTGGACACTATGTACATGTATTGCTATGTACTACTTGAGCTGGTTTTAAGTGATTTGTGTTCATGATTATAAGTATATCTAAGCTTTGGCAACAAAAGTGGTAATACATTCAATCTAAGAACCATATGTACAACCCCCCCCCCCCAAAAAAAAAACAAAACAAAAAAAAAAACAAAAACAAAACAGATAAGCTTTACGATGGCTTTTCTGGTCTAACACACAGTCTATAACTGTTGAGTGAAACACATTCTAGCTGGAAACTTATGGCACTAATAGCTGGCTTAGGCTATTCACTTCAAGGACTCCATAATTACTACATGCGTATCAACAGCTGACTGCCATGATACAGCTATCCTGCTGGAAACCAAGGTAGGTGCTAGCATGTGTAGGAACACAGACTGTTTATTCCAAACACATGAATTTTGACTCCCTCTTATATTGAGTGCAGCGTGGAAAACATAACTTTGACTTCTGAAACAGATAATTGTATGCAGGTTGTTAGTATGGCAAGAACAGTATATTTGCCATGTTTGATGCGGGGACTGGCTCGCACATAGAAGGCACTTCCATGTTGAAAGATAAAGGCCAAAGCAGCACCGCAGCTTTTATGAATGTCCCATGTTTCCCTTGTTGTCAATTTTTTTCCCCTCTCAATATCAGGTTCTTTCATTGTAAAAAATATATACAGTGACACCCCCCCCCCCCCCCAATCAGGCCTTCCTGTCAAAGACCATCTCTCTCATAAGGTGGCTCTCATGTGGAACTGTCCATTTCTGGTGTACTGCCACCACAGGTATCCGGCCACACCTCATATCTGACACTCGCATATCTTCGCATATGTCACATTAAGGGGTGGCTTTATTGGGGAAGGGGGAGGGGGAGAGGGGTGCAAGTATGCTGCATGAAGTTTTTATAATTGTTTGTACACTCAGTATAAAAGTAAGTATCTCAGTGACATCCTGTCTAAATATGCAGTGCAGGGGTCATTTTTGAGAAGCCATCAGGACATGTTTTGGAGCCTGAGTTGGTGCATGTTTACCTAAGAAGATGGTCTGATGTGCTTTCAGTTGACAATCCTTTTTGGTGAATCAAAATGATTAATGCAATTGAAGATTATTAAACACCTAATGTATAAAAAGGAGAAAACAGATATAAATCAGTTTTGACAGTTGAGATAAATCCAAGAGATAGGTTAAGAAATGATCTGGTACATGAAAAGTGGTAAATTAGAATTTGATTCTACTTCAGGAGAGGAAAACATTTAAACAGTTTTGACAAGTTGAGATAAATTCAAGAGACAGGTTCAGAAATCATCTTGTACATGAAAAGTGGTAAATTAGAATTTGATTCTACTTCAGGAGAGGAAAACATTTAAACCATGCACAGTTTAAGTGATCGAGTACAAAAATTTGGCACTGACATTGTACCTGCCTATAGATGTATGTAGTATGGGGCATATATCTCTGCATCCGTTAGGCTTGGTGGATGTTGTTCCATATACATTGTTAGCAAATGTCCATGCAATAACTCAACAACTATTGGACAAAAATTGATCAAGTTCCAGTCAGATTATATGTCTCTATAAGACCACACTTGTGATCACGATTGAGTGACCTGGTAAGACCTCGCTTGGGATCACAGTTAGGTGACCTTGTAAGACCTCATTCGGGATCACAGTTGGGTGACCTTGTAAGACTTTGCTTGGGATCACAGTTTGGGTGACTTTGACCTCATCCTCCAGGTTGCAAGGGGACGTAAAGGAAGTCTGCCCATGTGACATCTTTGCAAGTCTTTGACAAGTTTGATCAAGTGTGATCAGAATATATGTCTGGGTAAGACCTCACTGGTGATTGCAGATATGTGACCTTGACCTCAAGGTCACAGAGATGTGCAAAGAGAGATGGTGTTGATGAGATAACTCCAGAAGTGTTTGACATAGTTGATCACGTCTAATTGAATTATGTGCACAGGGAAGACCTCATTTGGGATTGCAGATAGGTGACCTTGACCTTGTTTTTAAGGTCAAGGGGATGCATACGAGAAATTGGTTTCCATGGTCTATTTATGGTGCCTCCTACCGGAGGAGGGGCATGCATAGTAAACACTTTTTCTGTGCCTGCGTACATGCATTCTGTCCATGACACTTTGTGTCCAGACTCCAACTCCTTGTTGCCCTTTAACTTGCAACACGAAGCTTTACACACATGTGCATCTGGACTCAAGAGTGTGTGACACATGGGAATTAGATCATTATGTGAAGTAACTGGGTCACACTGATACAGCAAGGCAGACATTTGTATGTCTAGTAGAGCCTGACCGAACCCAAACAACCGAACCCGAGCTTATCTGGTTTCAGGATTGAAGCCCGGCTCGGGTTCAGCTTTTACAGTCACTAAACGTTCGGGTTCGGTTATCATTGTCAATGTTGGCAATAAAGTTAAATAAGAAGGTCACTGAGGTTACTTTTCGTACTTGTATACACCTTAAACAATGCAACAAACGCTACTTTGCAATTAAGTGCGTCACATGGGTTGCATTAATCGCCTGAATTACATTAACAACAGTAATGTCCCAGTGCAAAAGGGTAACAGCTACAAGCCCTGGTTTAAATAAAGCTTTAAATGAGCATTGTAAGATGTCTAAGTTTATTGCATGTTTTAATTGCATATACTGAACCCGAACGGTGCCCGGTTCGGGATTGGTAATGTGTACTGAGTACCGAGTACCCGGTTCGGTTTCAAAATACATGTTCGGTCAGGCTCTAATGTCTAGGAATATCTAATTCCAGTTTAGTTATGGCAGTATTTGACAGAAGTTGATAAAAGATGGTGTAATAGTGTGTCTGAGTGAGATCTCCCTTTGGAATGCCGTGATATTCCTAGCTAGCACCTCAGGATATTATTTGAACATTGTCTGTGACAAGGAGAGTGGCAGATGGCATATGTGTGGTGGGGTGGGGGGAGGCATTAACAAGTGATAGTACTGTAAACTATGATTTGTTCCTAGCACTGCGCCCCTTAACATCGATCCCCTTGTTTTGTCTTCCACGTTATAAAATTGCTTTTTACTAGATAACAGAAACATTTGAAGCAATCTGTGTACACTGGGCATCATACCGTGTACCTGTACTTCAACAAGATATCACCCAGGGTGTACAGACATTTACAAATTCTTTCTTCAAGGTACAGTCGTATGTATGTCGAACCATGTGCGTGGGGAGACGTGACTTAGTGCCACAAAATCAGAGCACTCTAATTTTAAATGGAGGAGCAGAACTGTGACACAACATTTGATTGTTTCAGTTGTGGATGCGCAATTATTACGCCCGATTTAGAAGCACCTCCTCAAGTCGGAGATTGATTTTTCGATTAAATATCCCTCGTAGTGGGTGGGTGGGGGGGGGGTTGTATGATGCGTAAGGTGAGAACATTCATAAGACAGTAAAAGCATGAGGAATGAAGAGAGTGCTTGGCTGAGCAGATATTTGCGTTGTCTGGACTAACCAGGCTCGCTTGCACTGTTAACCCACTCAGTTCTACATGTAAGTTGGCGACAGAGTCAGCAGCCTTTTGTGGCAAGCACCGGGCAAACACTCCCAAAAATGTGCTGAGGACAGGGTCCATATGAGTCCTTGAATTCCTTGAAAGTACTCAAATTTAGTACATACTATTTCATTGAAAATCAAGGTTTTTTGAAGGAGTCCTTGAATTGTAAATGCCCACCAATACACCTTCCTCCTACAGTAAGGTTAGGTCGACTCCCCTTCCCCTTAGAAAAGCCCCAAGCAAACGACAGCAACACATACACACAAGTTGATTGAGTTGGAAAGTCCTTGAATTTAGAAGCTGCCAAGCTGTATGAACCCTGTGAACAAAACTTTTGGCCTGAGTGTTCCTATTTTCCATAC
This sequence comes from Hermodice carunculata, assembly GCA_964020975.1. Classification (NCBI taxonomy): domain Eukaryota; kingdom Metazoa; phylum Annelida; class Polychaeta; order Eunicida; family Amphinomidae; genus Hermodice; species Hermodice carunculata. Next base: position 7,734,543 of record OZ026622.1, read on the forward strand.
AAATATAGACATTCTGGCACTTGAATGAAAGTCTTTTTTGTTTGTTTGTTTTTTGTTGTTGTTTTTGTTTTTCTGAAGAATTAGAGTGTAGAATTACGATAATAAGTCAGATGAGCATTTGAAGTGACCAGCGCTTGTTGAAAGACCCGTATGCATGTTTATAGCATGGAAGAGGGAGCTGAACGACATACGGGCTGCGTAATTTATTGTGTGCTCACCAATTTTCCTTCTGTATCACTTTGGTTAGACTTCCAACCCAAATCATGACCACTTTTGAACGACTTACAGACACTGTACATTGGTGCCACGAAAGTTCTCATTTTGAAACTTTCTAGACATCAGCAGAATTTGTCAAAATGAACCAAGAGCAAAGTCATTTGCGACAAAAATAAAAATGTTCAAGTAACGGCAATATCAGTGTTTCTGGCTGAACTCAAATGTGGACAGACAACTTGAGATATTCCATGCTTGGATGGAGAACTTAGGATTCAACACAGGCTGGTATTTGTGGAAGCTCTTGAAGTAGGCTTAATGAAAGATTTTTTTTTTTTATGTAATAACAGAGAGCTACGATAGAAATAAGTAATAAACACAGGAGTGTTGCTCCATTACGAGAGACTTCAATCAAATGAAAAATCCACTCTTGGCCGTTTATACTTATTTAGGCAAATGAAGACTCGAGAAAGCTCCAGAAATGTGTAATTTGATTGCAAAATGAAACTTCTCGCAAACATGATGAGACAAAATTTAGCAATTAGTGCTCACTGATGGTAGTAAAAATAATAGCCAGGAAGTCTGGACGGGCTTAAAGGATTGATTCCCAATTCTCCAGTGTCCATGTGTGAGCCTTGATACTCGTGGAAAACAAGCAAGGATGAAAGAGATGGTGGAAAAAAATGTAATGGATTGGTAGCTGACCTTTGACCTTTGGTTGGGTCATAAAAGGGAGGCAACAGGAAGATATTACCTGAGCCTGTGCCTGGAAGCCTAAGAGACTGTCACAAATATTGGACGACTAATTTATCTGTTTGCCAGAGGAAAGGCCCGAGGACTGGAAAACTGGGTGCTGATTTTAGACCACAGTATCACTCTCCATGTTTCAAAGAAGATCTGAGATCTGATGTTGCAACCCCCAACTCATAAGGGAAAGGAAAGAATTGTCATTGGGGTTGGGTTTTCAGGAAGTGGAATGCTGCGGCATGAGGCCATTGTTAGATGCTTGTAATATCTGGTCCTCATAGGACATATTAAATGTGGTTTTTATGACAACGATTAAAACAATAGAGACAAAAAAAAAAAACTGTTTCAAAAGAATGACATACGTTTAGAATGCTGTGTCAGTGTGTTCACCCTTGTAGGGACTAAATTTATTGAGCTCAGAGTGGGGTGGGGATGGGGGTGGGGGTGCAAACACCTGCATGTATTGAATAAACTCAGGAAAATATCAACAACTTGTGTACATTTTACCACTTAGTTACATCATATGTTGTAACATATTTTAATAATGGTTTTACGATGCATATTAAAGCAATGATAATTAACAACCATTTGGAAAAAGGACTAACATGTAAGCCCTTGCACAGAGTGGCCCATAGGTTACACCCTTTGTTTCTCAAGAATGAAGAAAGCCTGTGGGTCTTGGGGCAATTTTACCCTTTCCTTCTCAAAAAACCCAAAAGATCTCAGATGTGAAATGTTCGTGGCTACGCTGTTTCAAATTTTTTTAAGGGTTTGCCCCATCGGGGGCCCTTTCTGTTTTCGGGTTGTCTGTCCGTCCATATCTACAAGGCCGAGAGAGGGAGAGAGGGAGGGAGAGTGAGTGAGAGAGAGAGAGAGAGAGAGAGAGAGAGAGAGAGAGAGAGAGAGAGAGAGAGAGAGAGAGAGAGAGAGAGAGAGAGAGAGAGAGAGAGAGAGAGAGAGAGAGAGAGAGAGAGAGAGAGAGAGAGAGAGAGAGAGAGAGAGAGAGAGAGAGAGAGAGAGAGAGAGAGAGAGAGAGAGAGAGAGAGAGAGAGAGAGAGAGTTTTCTCCCTAACACTGACAACTACAAGTCTATGGACACAAGTATCTCTATGCCATGTCTGGTAGCTGGCTAATTGCACATTAGGCACATGTAACAAAACTAGGACATACCACAACTCCTTTGATGTACTGTATACATAGTAGATATAAAAAGCATTAAAAATTTGTTGAAAAGAAAAAAAAAGCTGTAATTTAACAGCTACATGATAATAGAAGAAAAAGTTTGAGGGGAAAGGTGGAAGCACCTCAGCTTTGTACAGGGGGCATGAAGTATTCTGCAGACAAGAAACTGTAGTGCTGCTCCCTTCCCGCTTCATATTTTCAATGATACAGTAACCATATCCAAATATGCTTCCTTAGTTTGATGCAGAAAGTTGCCAGCCGGTGGCAGTTAAGAGACAATAAAAGGGACAGAGAACAGTAGGGTTAACGGAGTGTTTATATGAAGGGTGGGACAGGTCAGTATGCATGCCACTTGAGAGAGGAGGGTATGAAATGATTTCCAATAATCCCTGCTACAGCTAGTCATAACTCTCAACGGCAAACTCTTCAAGGCAGCGTTTATCCTCAGGGCAGACAGGAATCGAAGATGTTTACTTCTTGGATTATAGACCAAAAAAAATATGACAGTTTATGTCCCATTTGTGCCATTTATCAGTCGAAGCAATAATCCACGAAGGAAGAATGTCATTCATCAGTCCATCAGTTCAACACGTGCTTCAATGCATGGACCTTTATTTGAGGTGACATTCCACCAGAGGCGTTGGCCCTCATGTGGCAGATCGTGATCTCGGTTGAACCTGTCCGGTGACCGTCCCTTCACTCTGGCGGATTAGACCCGCTTTCCATTTGATTGATTTGAGTTGCCAAAATAGATGGCCGCATGTTATACTGATTCACAACTGACATATGATCTCCAAATTTGAAATTAATTTGCAGTGGCAGTAATCTGCAGAGGGGTCTTGTTTTGCTGTCCATCAGGATTGTTTGTGAGAAAAACATTTTTTTTTTGGGGGTGACACTTGCGTCTTCGTGTGTGGCCATATTGGTGTAAAATACCAAAACTCTTGATGTACTAGACCAGAACTGAAGCTCTTAGGACAGATACTGAGAGGTTTTGTTAGTCCTGAATGTGCACCCCACATCATCTTATTGTCGTTGTTTGGAAATGAGAGATCTCCTGGTCTCTGAAATATTGCTAAAATGTTTCGCCAAGTAAGACCTTTGTAGCTCTCGGCAGGCTAGGTTAGTCTTTTGGGTTGACATCTTTCCTAAAGCTGGAACATTATGGTAAAACCTATCTAATGTGGTCATTACTATAATGTAAGGATGTCATTTTTTTCTGATTCACTTTCTGTGTATTGGAAAAAAAAGATTTTTTCTGCGCGCTGGTACTTAATGTTTCAAAAAGTAACATATGATGTTTACTGAAATTCAGTAACCGTGAAGTTTGTAATGTTTGTGAAAATCTTTACAAAAATGCCACTTTTTGTCAGAAGTTGATGTTCCTGATGACGTAGGAGTTCCATTGTCCAGTTGCTGAGACGGCAATTCTTCTGAAAAGAACTACAAATCAGGTCAAGTTGAAGTCTGCGAACAAGAATTGATAGATTTACGACATGTAGGCCTACGAAAGTTTTGCTTTGCCCTTAAGGGAAGCCCCAGTCAACAGCTTTCTATTATGCACTCTGGGCACATTGTTCCCAGAGTGCAGCAAGGGAAGCTGTTGACCTGGGGATTGTGGTACAGCACAGTCCACTCTGCAAACTTTATACGAAATTATTACAATAAAAAAAAAAGTTGTGTGAGCACATGACAAGGTCAAAATGGTCTGGGAGAGTTTGAGGGGGAAAGGCCGGAATTTGTTGATGCTGTTGTGCTATCAAGGTTAAGGTTCTTAATTTCAGTATTGTTTTTTGACTCCGTTGAAAGAGGAAAGGTGAAGTTAATATTGAAATTCTGTATATTATGTTGTCAAGGTATGATTTACATTGTACGGGAGTCCCTCCTTTGAAAGACCACTCCTTTGGGAGACCACCTTCTTTGAGAGACCACAGTTGTCAGATCTTTCTTTAGTACCTTTCATGTCATTTATACCTCCTTTGAGGGACCACCTGCTTTATGTGACCGCCTTTTGGGTGGCACTAGGGGTGGTGGTCTCTCAAAGGAGGGACTACTGTTTCAAAGAACCAGAGTTTCGAGCTTGCTATGAATGTCATGTCATATTTACCACATGAGCTGCCAAAATCAATACAAATTTATGAAAAGCCTTAATCGCTTTTCATGGTTCATGAGTAGACCCAACTCCCCCCCCCCCATCATCAGATTCAAAGAGAAAAACTTACATGACTGCAAGGTGTGCCTTGATTTGATTATTGAAACAGAAAGTACAGTGACAATGGGGTCGTGTGACACACAGCAGTGTGTATAACTGGAAGGGACAAGTTCTTACTGTGTGTTGCAGCTGCCTGTCTGGGATATGCCCTATTCTCCAATTTTGAATCTGCCCCCAGTATTGGTCTGCTCACACCACAAAGGCTGACTGAGACACATGGAAAGGAAAGCGTGTTTATGGTTAACCTATGATCAATTGCGGACGATGAACAGAGCACAGCAACTGGATGGGTGTCACCAGGACAACACGCGTTTAACTTGCAGACAGCCTGCACTGGAACAAATTTAAAACTGGAAGAGTTGAAAAAAAAAATTATAGAAAAACCTACTGGGACCCAGGATTGTCAGTTGATGGTTGATGGAACTGACTACATGTATCGTGTTCAACTTTCTTGGAAGTCTGTAATTGTATGGAGAGCACCACAGTCTTCAGATTGTATGGTCCAGTGTGACATTATATGATGTTTTTATTGATATGCAATGTTTTACTCTTTGATGCATGTCTTTGATTAAATCAACCATGTGTCTTCCTTTTTGACCTGTTTGATCCTGAACTGTGCAACAAATTTGTCAGATCGTTCATGTTATTATATTAAAGGCTGGAAATATTGTCAGCTAGCCAAAGTGTAGTTATATAACAGTGACCTTTCTAGGATGGGCCAAGAAGAAACATTCTTATGTAACCCTTAATACTTTTGGATATACATCTACTGTGAAAGCTTTCTGGTGAATTTGTTTATTTAAATATTTTTAGCATGCACATAGTTTCAGATCAATATTCTGCCAGGGTCATTCACAATTGTCATCATTATCATGACCAAACTATACACAGAGGGGGGCAGTTAACATATGTGTTTTTAGCTCAGCTGACTTGTCAGTCAGTTGAGCTTAACGGATGGTCCATCGTCGGTTGTTTAACTGGCCTTCGGTCCACAATTCACATTTTTGAGAAAATCTTCTTCTCTGAAACCGCTCACCCAATTGCTTGGATATCACACAGGAATACTCCTAGAGACTCCTAGTTCTTAATTTATTTATCAGGTGGTGCTGCAATTTTCTAATTTTTATGATTTTTGTGTATTTTTGCTATTTTGGACTTCTTCCCCAGAACCGTCACTCACATTAAGCTGAAACTTGGTGGATATGTTTCTTGTTAAATTAGGTGAAACAAATTTAAAGTTATCAAAACAGGATCATGTACTTTGGTTTGGGGGGGGGGGGGGCAAGGGTAGCCAGTGGTCTTGAGTTGAGCACAAAATTAAAAATTTCAACATTTTAACATTTTTCCCATATGGCTCAATCAAGAGTGAATGATCTTATGTTAACCCTTCACCCCATTCCCCATATAGCTCAAGCATGCTCAAGCATGTATTAACTCATGATCCACTCCCCATATGACTCTAGCATGCTGGAGACTGTGTTAACCTTTAACCCTCATATGGCTCAAGTACATGTGTGAAACCTTAACCGCTTACTCATATGTGGCAGAACTATGCCTGATCCTGTATCAATTAAATCTCAACTCATCCCCATATGGCCCAATTATGCCTAAACCTGTGTTAACCCCCTCTCCATATGGTCTGCATGTATCGGAGTCTGTTAACCCCTCTCCATATGGCTAATGCATGCCCAAGTCTGTTAACCCCTCACTTGTATGGCTGAAGCATGCCTGAGCCTCTAGTACCCCCCCCCCCCCCATGGCCACAGTAGCCTGAGTCTCTGGTAACCCCTCACCCATATGGCTGAATCATGCCTGAGCCTGTGTTAACCTCTCAGCTATGTGGCCTTAACGTACCTGAGTCTGCATTAGTGCATTAGCCCCTCATCCATATGACTTGAGCATGCCTCATCCTCTGTTAACCCCTGGCCCATATGGCCAAGCATGCCTGCGTCTTAGTTAAGCCCTCACCAATGTGGTCCGTGCATGCCCAAGCGTCTGTTAACCCTTCCCCCACATGGCCAAAGGAGCCGAAGTCCTGTTAACCCCTCGCCTATATGTCTTAAGCATGCCTGAGCCTGTCTTGCGCGTACCACATATGGTTCAACATTTTCAGTAATGTAATACGTAGGTCAGTCTGAATCAGTTTTTTTACTTGACACAAATACATGGAATAGACACAGGTGACTAAGACTGTCTTGTATGGCATCGGCATAACTTGTCACTGTAGTGGTGGCTCTTGCAATACAAAGTCTGCTTCAGCTGATCCAAGAGGGGACAATTGTTTTTTTTTTTTCCATAAATTATGACCATAGCTTTAAAGTGACCCTTTGAGGTTTTGGTTGCAGAATAGACATCATTTGGGCATCCTAGGAACCGAGAACGATTTCAATTGTGCAACCCAAACTGAAAAGAGTCACTTTGAAGCTTATTCTGAAATGTTGCTGCATAAAAGTCCTTCAATCACTATTCCCCACAAAACCTCTAATGTTTCCATGAAATCCTTGGAGTGTCATCAATGTTTTGCCGCCCATTCAGCACCATATCTGAAAATTGAGCATACCCCCCAGATGTTTTGCAGAGCCATCTTGTTGATATGAATGCCAATTATCCAGAAGGCCTAAATTTGGTTGATTTACACAAGACGTATTACTAATTTTGATGTTTCTTTTCTTTAATCATTGTTAAATAACATATATTAAAAGAGTATATTATTAAAAAAAAAGTCATGTCAATGAAAACAAAAAATACAAATCAATTGCACAATATTTTGCATCAACAGTAGTGATTAGGGGGATGTGTGTGTGACAATTAGATCTTCAGCGCTTTTTAGACCATTTTAGCCCCATCAGCTCAAACTGGTAAAAATGGATCAGGTGGCCTGAATCCTGCAATATTATTGGTCACTTGCTGTCATGCATCCTTAATCATTTTAGAATTTACCAGTCCAAAGCATCTGTACACAAAGTATCCATCCTCTTGTGTACACATTCAGAGGATTTTGTTGTTTGAGGGATATATCTCTTGAACGGTCAATGTTCTTGGAAAATACTTTGTGTTTTCAGTGGCAGTTTTTACGAGTTGCGAAATGTGGATAAAAGCAACAGATTTTCCATTTCACATTTTAGGAGCCGTCACTGTTTGCCGTCGCCAAGCTTCTAGAGACTGGTCTGGTGAACCTGCCGCGTGTCGAGGTGCTGTGGAAACCAGTCACTGCACATCTGTTAGAGGCAAGTTGCTTTTTATATTTTGTTGCACACAGGTACACACACACATACACACACCTTCATGAATGCACAGTGACTGGATTTTAAAATTCATGCAGTCAGAATGAGTCTTTGTACATCTACTTAGGATAAACATGAGGTTATTATGTATATAGCTGAACACCAAGCAAGAGTTTACTTGTATCGTGAAGATCTAGTGTCTTCCTACATATATTATGTATTCTAAACATCACACAAGAGTTTAGTACATATATCATTAAGATCTAATTGTATGGACATTATACATGTGTGTACATAGCTGACCATCAGGTATGAGTGTACATCTATCATGACATAGAGAATCCAGTATGGGTAGCCCATTGAACGTTGGCAGCATTTGTTGAGCTTTCATGTTTTCGTGAGGTTGTGCCAAGCGAAAACATGAAAATCCAACAATGAGTGATCCCAACGTTATACCAAATGGGCCTCCCATACTGCATTTTCTCTCTTCTATGTCTAAAAAGGGCAAATACACACGAAATCAAAGTTCTATCAGAGAAATAAATTTGAAAACGACGCCATTTTGAAAATGGGAGGAGTCAGTATTTCGTTAAATGCACCATGGCCTCTCATTGGTTTGTCTACTGCTTGAAACCTATGAGTGACAGATCAAATGAAAGATTACTATTAAAACCTTATCCTTCATACCCATCAGGATAAGCTTCAGACTTAGGAGAAAATCTAGATTTACATCAAGCAAGAGTGTACAAGTGTCATGACAATCTAGACTTACATCAATTAAGAGTGTTTACTTGTCAGGACTAGATTTATGTCAAGAAAGTGTATACATGTGTGTAATTAAATTCCAGATTTATACCAAGGAAGAGTCTAAACATGTCAGGACTATATTTATGTCAAGAATAAGGTTTTGTCTGGGCGAAGCCAGGAGCAAACCCGTTCTTAAACTATATTCCGACCGGTTTTGCTACACCGTAGCTCATCAGGGAATGAGAGTAACGGCCGTTGGGGCTGGTTTATATAGTGAGGGGAAACACGGTTTACGTTACCAACGTAAACTTGCGTAAATACACGTCAAAGACCTGTGACGTGTATTGAACCGTATGATGACGGGTTTGATTTATTCGTCATAGATACGTTCCTCATAAAACAGCACTAAGAAAAGTACATTAACCCTGCCCCTATTGGGGTCTGGTATGTACCAAGATGACCTCTGGTCTATAATTCGATTTAATAAGCTATATTTATGTCAAGCCACAGTTGGCAAATTCATGAGGCTGGAGATTTACATTCAGCAAGAGTGTATGTATCATGAAGATCTAGATTTACATCAAGGAAGAGTGTATGTATCATGAAGATCTAGATTTACATCAAGGAAGAGTGTATGTATCATGAAGATCTAGATTTACATCAAGGAAGAGTGTATGTATCATGAAGATCTAGATTTACATCAAGGAAGAGTGTATGTATCATGAAGATCTAGATTTACATCAAGGAAGAGTGTATGTATCATGAAGATCTAGATTTACATCAAGGAAGAGTGTATGTATCATGAAGATCTAGATTTACATCAAGGAAGAGTGTATGTGTCATGCTCATCTGGATTTACAGTAACTAAGAGTGTAGTGCCATGAAGATCTAGTTTTATATACCTCAGAAATAATTGCTAATGATGGCTCTGTACAGATTAATAATTTGTTGCTGAGAAGTCAAACTTTTGTGCCAAGCTAGTTGGTAACCTGATGAATATATTTTGTCCTTTGTATATGTGCTTCAGAAGGTGAGGCCTTGAGGGAGACATGAAAGAAATCAGATCTTCTCCTGAGGCACCCCGCTGGAATATAGGAAAGGCTCATGTGTAGGCTTATATTTGTGATACAAGAATTAAAAGTATTGTGTACAGTCAGTAGCCTGCACAGGCAAATACAGAATTACATTCAAAGTAACTTGGCTGAACTGTTGACAGAAGCACCATGTGGCAAGTGAGAGTTGATTGGAGACTGAATGATGCTGCCATCTGTTGGTGAATTTTTGAATCATTGGAATAGAAATTGTTTTGCCATTGAATGAAATACTGGAACTGCAAATCAATAGTCGAATGGTTAGTGACTATTTAACCACGGTCAGATGGATAGTTGAGTCAGCAATGTACCCTGAATGACAAAAAATGTGAATTTGAGCAGAGCATTTTTTTTTTGGGTGCAGGTGGGGGTGAGGAGGCTGTTGACCCAAGGTTTGACCCTAAAGCTGCTGAAAAGCCTTATTTGGCATCTTTGCCCCTACCTTTGGCCACCCACATCATCAAAAATATCTGAGCAATCTGCATCGAGAAAAAGGCAGCAATCGCGAGCATCTTTCTACAGATTTTCAAAGTTAACCACATGGAAGAATGCCACAATTTGGGGCCAGAGCAGGAAAGAGTTAAATACACACTAATGTGGAAATTAAATGATTTTGCAGGAGACTCAATGGGGATTAATCAGCAGCATTGGTATATTCTGTACTTTTATCGAGAGTGGCACCAACAAAGCGGAGTTTAATGTACCTGCACATGAATTGTAATTGATAACACGACACGCTCAGCCTGCTAAATATCACTTCAATTAAGTCTAGGATTTGATTAATTAAAGATATATTTTCCACAACAATGTACATTTCTGCTTCACTAAGTGCGAGGGAATTAATTTTGTGGGTAGTTAAGGGGTATGTGAGATGCAGTGGGGAGTCTTCTGAAACTCATAGAGGATCGGATATAATTGGTCATGTCTACTGACAAGCACTTTTACCCTTTTAAAAAGTTTGAAGATTTGAAACGTAAAATCACAACTTCCTTTGTATTCTACTTCAAGTTTATACCGATAGCCACAAGTTAAAACCAAGAAAATGGGGGGGTCATGTGCTTAGATTTTTTTTACAGGTACATTTGTGTACCGTACCTACATGATTGACCATTCCGGGCCAAATATGTCTCCCAAAATACACAAAGTTATCAAATGATTTAAAATATTTCTAGAGTAGCAATGCGTTTCTAAAACTCACAGTTGATAATTATTTGCATATCCAAAATTATGATGGGACTTAATTTATGATGCTCTGCTTCTGTGATATTGACATGCGACAGACCAGCCTGGACAGACACAGGAACAGTATTCAGTACTTAATCAAAAGTTTTGGATCAATTGACCCCACCTTGAGAGGTTACTGGTCCAAGACCTCAAGATACATAAAATAAATACTGGGGCAATGGTCAAATTTTGTAAAATTTTCAGTGCCTGTGACCTATTTTTTCAAGGTCGTTAAGCATTTTAATAAAGGACAGGAAATTGAATACGTTGAGGAACAATATGGCAAATAATACATAATAAAATTCCATGGTGGTACCACTGGTGCTATTAACTGGAACTAACATTATAGGTATCAAAACATACTAAACTTATTATTGTGATGATAGATCCAGGTGGAACTACAATATTCACACCAAGTATGTGTTAGGCTAATAGTCCAATAATGTGTTTATGTAGTGTGACCTTGACCTGTTCAAGGTCATGAGCACTTGTGGAAAAGAAAAGAAAATTTAGTATGTTCATAAAGAGTAACTTAATGCTAATGTTACCAAGTGGACTACACATGTATATCATTTGGAAGTTTGGTGTCACACAACATGAATGACCTTGACCTACATTCCTAAGGTCGCGGAGGGTATGGATTTCAGGAAATGTTTTTTTGTGTGTTTTTGTGTTTTTTTTTGTTTTTGTGTTTTTTTTTTTGTTTTTGTTTTTGTTTTTTTGTTGTGATGGTCATGTAAGATACGTGTCAGCAGAGCCCTTGGGCATCTTGCTTCATTTCCTGCCCATTTAGTTGACAGGGGAGATATGGTGATGATCACTGTGTATCTGTCTTTTGATCTTTTTGGTTTGTCCATCCTGTGATCATTTGTGTTCCATTTCTCCAAAACTACAAAACTATTACATTTAGTCATCTGAAGTCTCTGTGCTTTGTAGTCCTATTACCTGCTGGGTGTTCCCTTTCATGGTTTTCCGTGGCTGATATTTCTCCCGTGCCATTTGATCTTTGTCAGAAGGGTTTACTGCCTATTTCTCCAAAACTATCACAGTTCGCTGTCTCAAGTTTGTGTGGTATTAAGTCCTTAACACATTATAGATATGCCTTTTGACAGATTTGTGTCACTTTTAGTTCTTCATTAGTTAATACGCCATGTTTGTTAAAGGTACCTGGAAGGTTTCCAAGCTATTTCTTCAAGAGTATTATATTTAGCCATGTGAAATTGATATGATATATAATCCACACCATCACACCATGTACATGTAAAGGTGGCTTTTGATGTGTTTATCTGGCTAGTTATTCTTCACTAGTTCATTAGTAATGAGCATTAAGGGGCCCAGGTCAGTTTCAGGTCCATTTCTGTAAAAATATTATACATAGTCATCTGGAATTGTTATGATTTTTAATCCTGACTGTGTAGTAACTTTGACCCTATTTGCCAAGGTCACCGTCAACTTCTTCTCTTTAATAATTTAGAAGGAAAGAAACAAAGACGTGCTGTGGAGGACCTGCCGAGTTGTGGTATTTCAAACCAGGTGTTCACTAGTGAAGTGCTATCTCAAGGGAGAGGCCATTGTATTAGAATTAGATGAGCAGGATTAGCCTCAGGATTAACTTTTTTTTTTAATCCGCCGACCATTGGTCACAGAGCTTGTGCTATTACTCCTGTATGTCAGTCCATCGTTATGTCTGTCTGTAAAGAATTGCTTGTCAACACCATAGCTTCTGCAGTTTTTAAGTTAGCCCCTTCAAATTTTTGGGGGGAGTGTTCTATGAATTAAAATCTAGGTTCCTTGTATTGTGGGTGGTGCCACCTGGTGGATTACATAATACAGGGCCAAGAAAAGAAAAAAGAAAACGCTCTGGTGTGTTTGGTTTTCAGTGGATCCTTGTGAAATTTGGTGGAAATATTCTGGAGGCAAATATGTCAAACCTGAAAATACCAGTGGTGCCACCTATAGGTGAACAGAAAATATGAGTTTATGGTTGTTGAAATTTGTGAAATCCATTATCTTGAGAAATTATAAGGCTAATGAAAAACAAATGTGTGGAAGGTGAATATGTTATATGGGTAACCTTGACATACTTTCTCAAGGTCACTGTGGGAATACATTTCAGGATTTTTTTTTTTTTTTGCCCCTCAGGCCTGCAGGGTATTGTCATCACATATGTGTCTGTCCGTCCATGCCTTGTTGACACCATATCTCCAAAAATATACACTTTACAGAGAGCAAATTTTTATCATGGGGCCGTTGAGGTGCTTAAAGTGCATATTGAAAAGTAGGTCACTGGGTTACATATTTAGGTCATAGTACTACATTAAAGAAAAAAAAATGGCGTTAACACAATATGTAAAAAAAATATTGAATGTAGCTTTATCAATTATTCATGACAGTTGGTCCTATGGATGCCTCAGACAACACCCAGTGAAAACTAGGTCACTGGGTCACATATTTAGGTCACAGTGCTGCATTGAAGAAAAATGGCCTTCATGATATCTCTGCTCATTGCATATACGCCAAAGCCTTGTCAATAGGTCAAACAGAAGTAACCTTGACCTACCGGAGGGGTATTGTCTTCATCTACGCATCCATCCATCTGTCTGTCCCTCCATCCTTGCCGAGGGGTTTTCAGTCACTGATCGGCTTCTGGTTGTGAGTTGAGATGTAATGATCATCACAAAAAAATTCTTGAAGAATATTATATGTCCATGTACCATTACAGGAACATTATACACAGAAGTTCTTATATTGTGTTGGGTCATGTTGGTGTCACTGGTTGTGGTCATTGGGACTGCTATAACAGGTATCAAACACACATTAAGGACCCAGAACTGGTTCACAAAGACATAAAGAAACCAGTATGGTTAGTCCATTGAGGATAACATTGGGATCACGAGTTGTTGGATTTTCAGTCTTGCAAAAGCATGAAAATCGAACAGCAAGTGTTCCCAACGTTACCCACAATGGGGCACCCATACTGGATTTTCTTTATCCTATGTCTTAAAGGGCAAATACGCACCAAATTGAAGTTCTTTCGGAGAAATAAAATTGAAAACGATGCCATTGTGAAAGTGGGAGAAGTCGGTATTGTATTAAATACACCATAGCCTCTCATTGGTTTGTCTACTACTTGAAAACAATGAGTGACAAATCAAATGAAAGATTACTATTAAAACTTTATCCTTCATACCCATGTAGGATGACCCATTCAGGATGAGCTTCAGACTTAGGATGAGCTTCAGGCTCAGGATGAGCTTCAGACTTAGGAGAAAGTATTGTTCCATCAATCAATCAATAGATTTCAATAAAAAGTGATACAAATTATACATTTTCACAAAGCTAAAAGGACCCCATGATTTGAAATCTGACAGTCATATGCATCCTTTGGTCTGTGTTATATTCAGCAGACTATTTATCAGCAGAGCCATAGACCCATGGGCCTCTCGTTTAATTTTATTTTATGGTGTACTGTCAAGCTGTTTGAAATTGGTACAGCCAATGAAAAAGTATAATGTAGTGCTCCGTGCTGTTTCCACATCCTGAACAGGACAGTGCCAATGTATATGTGGGTGGATGCATGCATGCTCAGGGTTTCAGAGTCAACAGTTGTGTGGTTATAGTTTGTGTGTTTGCTTCTTGTTTGGGAGAGTCGCCAAGGGAAGTGAAGGTGGTTAAAATTACTGTCATGAGTGGGGTGGAAACGGGACCCATGTTGAAGTGCCTAGTCACCTATACAGATACAGGGTCCCACAGCTGAAAGTCAGTCATCACTGTTTTTTTTTTCCCAGCTCCGTGATAAGCAATCACTAATTTTGGAAGTCAGTGCAAGCAAAAAATATCCCCCCCCCCACCAGCCAAAAAAGATCAAGATGACAAAGCAGTGATGTCCTTATAAAAATGGCAAACACTTCAAAGATTGGCTTCGCCATAGTACGTGTTATATGAGTGGAAATTTCAATCATGTTTTTTTTTTCCTTTGAGGCCAATAATAAATTCAGTATTGTGACCCAGGACAACAACATGTAAATTGCTCGCACTGTCCATGCCACTGAAACATTACTCTGCTGGCAGACGCTAAATGGCCGATGCGTGGGGGGGGGGGGGCGCGATGGAACATAGAATGACGAAGCTTCAACCCAGAGAAACAAGCCGTGATGTTGCATGAAAAATGGAAATCAGACATTGTACATGCTTGCTGCCTGATCAGCTCTTCCACTCCGTAATCAAATCCAGACAAAACCTCAAGCAGTTTTAATTTCATTAACAATTGCCGACTTATCTGGTTTTTTGGGCGGTCGGTACTGTGTCCAAACAAAGGAGAGGCCACATAGATGAACTTGGCAAAGAGAATCGCGTTATGGCATTGATTGGCTATTTCAACTTTCATTTTTCAAACAAATACAAAGACAAACATATAGTTGTGTTTAATACATCGGCTATGCACAGGTGACCCCAGAGATGGGTGGATCCAGGAATGTATTGAAGGTGGGATCAAAGTAAGAGATGGGGACATTGTCGAGGGGGCATAGTTTGAGAAACTTGAGGTGGAAAGCTAGTTGGATGCTGATACATTTGGGACTGTAAAGCAAGCAAATAAACATGTGGCTTTTGGTTGCATATCATTCATTTTTTTTCCCTTACAAATGTGAAAACACAAGGTGGCTGACTTGATGTTGCTGGCGGCCGTTAAGAGGGCGCTTGAGTCCTGGTTAAATCTGCCTCTGCAGAGTACAGAGGACAAGATTTTGCAGTCTGGTTGAGAGAGATTGTTTGCACCCACTTGATAGATCGTGGTGGTAAAAAGACACTTTCTCCTGTGACTGTCTCAGGCTGCATTAATCAGACAGTTCAGTCAAGATTTTGGCAGTTTAAAGTGGCAGATGGCTGGCAGTGAGCCCCTCAGGGAGTGCACACTGATGTATCGCCATGCAACTTTTTCCCATTAAAAATATTAACTGAAATAGGCCAGTGTCATAAATGTAGTCTTCTGTTTCACTGTCTGTGTTGCTGTCTCTGTCTGTCTGTCTGTCTGTCTGTCTGTCTGTCTGTCTGTCTGTCTGTCTGTCTGTCTGTCTGTCTGTCTGTCTGTCTGTCTGTCTGTCTGTCTGTCTGTCTGTCTCAAGTGATGTAGGCCATGAACAGTTGCCCCATCACACTCCAGGCACATTGGATCTTGAGTATGCTGGGGAAAGCTGTTGATATGTTAACCCATTACCAGAGAGACTCCTTTAATTTGTTAGTACAATAGGCAGGCTCAGCAAAGGTCCATTAACTCAATGTGCACATGTAATACAATGAATAGCCAGATGATCTGTATGATGGAGAAAAATGAGGTTTAGCTGCACATTCAACCAGAACGTACAATTAAATTAGAACTTGCATGTTAGCAAAAGCACAGGTATTTATTATGATAAGCGCATTACAATTAAAGGTACATTTGGAGCTTAACAAACTTATTGTAGCCAATGGGAAATTAGTGTGCGATACTGTAAGTTCAGGTGTGAGTCTTATGGTGTGCATGCGTGATTGTCGCTTTTGTCGATAAACCTTTGTGACATAAGCAATCATTATCATTATGATTATTGCAATTATGCAGAATGGCTACCGGTGAAGACCTCATACGGCTTTTGAAATGCTGGATGAAAAAGGCTTGTCATTGCCGGTCTTGGATCAAACAAATATTCCTGCTCACTTGAAATGGGACGACATTTCCTTTTTATTCTGTTCAACAAGAAAGACTTCCATTTGTCACTATGACATAAACATGTAAGCTCAGAAACTTCTTGACTTTAATTTCAAACATGAATAAACAATTTTGATTGCTGGAAATACACTGCAAATTAACCCTTGACACAAACAAAACCTTTGGTGAGTTCAAATAAATTATCTTATACTTTAAGCATTGACAACAGGCTCTTTTCCATTGATTATGGACAAAAAACAGCCTTTAGCTTGTCTTGTGAAAGACTTAGAGTTTACCTTATTCTAGTGTATAATAACTGTGGGACTGATTGCAAAAAAAAAACAAAAAAACAAAAAACAAAAAAAAACAAAAAAAAACAACAAAAAAAAACAAACCAAAAAAAAAACCCAAAAAACAAAAAAACAAAAGTGTTTTAACTCAAAGCTTATGCTCTTTTGTCTGAAAGGTGTCCACAATCAAGGTTTTAAAGCAATTCTCTCCAAAGCTCCTCTGGCTGTCCTGTTTTGATTTGTTATTATGACGACGGATGGTTAGGACGACTTTTTTCATTCTGGGATGTTTTTATGTCTTTTAGTTTTAAGGCTGATGACATTTCAACCAAAAATATTGATGTCTCTAAGAGAAAGTATAAACAAATTAACATCATAATGATGAGGGATTGTCATTGGGTGCTGCTTCTGATGCGTTAGTCCTTAGTACTGAGCATAACAAGGTACCCAGCAGTAACTTTCCGATAAACCACACACAATCCACATTGTGCCACAGAGTCTGAAGAAGGAACGTTTCATGTGTTGTTTTTTTATTTGCCCGTACAGTCCCTTGTTTAGGCTAATTTAAGCATGGCAAAACACATAGTCTTTCTGCGTGTCTCACGTTAACAGTCTATGTGCTGAAACAAGAAACGGTCGATTGCTGAACTGGAGACTGCCAATGGTGTGGTCTCCCTTCCACATCCTGAAGCCCATCATTTTATAATGTTAGTATGTGTTCTCCCTTATTCTGCTTCCACGTCCATTCATGACTGATGTTCTCTGCATTCTGTGTCAAATCTGGACATTTCTAGTTGCAGTTTTTCAGTCTCTAGTTTTAGCTCTTCCCGTTGCAGTATGCGGTTTCCTTCTCTCAAAAGTTCTGCTTTCTCTCTGCCTTTGGTTTGATTTTTTCTGTCACTGATAATTCAGGTGACGCCTTTCTCTGTTTGAAGTACAGTTTCGTCGTTTAGTGACAGGGCCAGTGGGTCCTTCAGGTAAACTCATGTGCTATGATACATGGTATTAAGGACAATGTCCTAATGTCTCTTTACATGGACATTCTCTTGTGGGCTTGGTGTCGATTTGTTTCTTCTAGTCTCACCGTCTGATAGCACGAACAATACAATAACTGAATATCAGCAGACACGTCTTACCACCAACATCTGAAACACCGCTTTGTTCTTCAATTGCTGGTAGAAATGGTGGAGCAGGAGGAAGTTGGTGATGTTGGACACAGACTTTGTGTTACCCGTTGCCTGACCAGCTGACCTTGCTCTTTATCTTCCTTCCCTTTGTTTTCCCCAGGGCCTTGTTGAAGGGTCTCTTTTTCCTTGTGCTGCAAGGAGACCTTGTGGAGAAGTTGCCCTTTTTTCTTCTTAGGGTAGGTTCAACATTTTCATCATTTTTGAATTAGTACTTACAGTACGCAAGGGGGGAGGGGGTTAAATGGGTCTGTACACTTTCACAGGATATGGAAAATGATGGTCAATTTTTGGGCTGTTTTGTGCAAGTTTGCTATGATTTGGGGGCAAAATCATCATTTTTAAAGTACTAATTTGGGGGGAGGGAGGAGGGTCATGAAATTTAGTACCCTGAGTACTAATTCAAAAATGATAATGTTGAACTATCCCTTAATCTTGTACGGTATGTACATATGGTATGTATATATACATGTACACAGTATACACACTGTATTATTCCTTTTAAATGCTTAGGACACTTAAGAAATTTAACTGAGAGTGAGCTGCTATTGGAGACCTAAAGTTGGAGCCTTTAAGCAGTAAGAGTAAATCATCTTAAAATACACAGAATTTTCCAATATCTTGGAACTTTTGTGCCAGAAAAATGGGCGAGTGGGGGGCACTTAAGGGTGTGTGGGCACTTAAAGATTGAGATAATATGGTGTATATATATGTGTATGTATACACACACACATATAAATAAATAACAGATCATATATTTCCTGAAAGAAAAAAACAACTGGCTGTTATGTGACAATGTTGTTTATACAACGTTATGCGTTAGTCTGGATTATCACTAAGAATGAAAAAAACCCCGATGTTTCTGTCTGATCAGGTGTCCTTGCGGACAGAAATATGTGGTATGAAAACAGCAGAATTAAGTGACAAGTGCATCTGGATTGGTGAGAGCAACATTTGTAGGTATTGCCCAATGATGAGACAACATCATGATGATTTCTTGATGGGTACAGTTTGACAAGCAACACAGCCTAAAGAAAAAAAAAAGAGCGAAGGAAAACGAAGAGCTTCCCTTAAGTCGGCAGGTACAAAAGGAGAGCAATTAGGAATATGACCAAGCTATAAAACTTTGAACCTCGGGCTTGATAGGAACCACAAACATCAAAAGAACGACGGCTTTCATCCCCAAACATGTCCATCAAAGAATGTTTATTGGCAGTAATTTGTGTTGGCCACTTGGATAGGTCAGTAATTGGAGGCCAGGGTGCCGTGGTCCCTTGGCCTGTGTACAGTGGCAGGTTTGTAGCCTTCCTTCCTGGCATTGCAGGGCATTGAGGACAGGTTAGATCTACCAGCTACAGTTTGTCATCTGGTCATCTTTTGCTGTTCTTCCAAAGTCCCTTTTGAAATTGCATTTGGCTGTTACAAGATGCACTTGGCGCAGATTGCAGGGTTACATAATGGGGATGGTACAGATTTGATTGGGACGTGATGATAAGCAAATTCAAATCAATCTTGTTATAAATAGAGTCCGTATTGATTTTGATTGCCGAGTCTGCCTAATTTATTGTCAACAGCACTAGATGAAGAAACATTACCATCCTGCTTAAACTTTGAAGATATTAATGGATGTAATGACTTTCCCCAGGTGTCAAATACACAGGTTTCACATCATAGGCAAATCCAATACGTGTACCACTGTAAATTGCTTTATTTTTGCATGTTGAAATTTTCATGGTTTTTGTATTTTTGACATTTTATTGTAGTTTTAATTTAACTGTTGGACATGATTCCTATTCAAACAATGCTAAAATACTGTTTTACTATGTTATTGTTTTCACGTTTTTGTGCCATCAGCGAAATGAGCAAATATAAAAATACAGCAAAACTAAAGCAATTTACGGTAATTGGTCCAAAAGTATGATTGACAGACAACCTATAAACTCTGTATCTCTTGTTATCGTGTTAAGATGATACATTTTCACACGCTCTCTAAATATAATGTGAAAAATATGTATGTGCCGTCACTTAGTTACTGGTGTATATTTTGCCATGAAATAGAGCACCATCTGTCCATATACTGTTATCAGTCACCCTGAAGGCATGTTATGGGCAGGTATCATGCGTATACTTAGGCAGATTGGGAGAAGACAGGCCCTCTTGACTGATGTAGAATTATGCTATTTATATGCTGCGTAGATGATAGAGAGCATTAAGTCGAGAGCATTATGAAGCAAGTTGTTCCAGCATCTCTGTCTTTGTGTTTATAACTACAGCCTGTTTTGAGAGACTGACTGCCCATAAAGATCACCTTTTATAGATCTTTACTCGGTACTTTTCGTTTTATTCATTATCCCATATGAGACCACCTGTCTCAAGAGAGCACAATATACGTCACCCAAGGGTTTGGTTTTCAAGACAGGTTTCACTGCAATAAGTTGCCCATTTCCTGTAGTTACTGCAGAAGACCACCCTTGCTCCCCCTAGTGAGAGTCTCCCAGACCATTAACTTGTTAATTCCTGGGTGTACTCGTCTAACTCTCTGCCAGTAGAATAAAGTTGAGTTGGGTTAAGTTGAGACAAACACGATCTCCAGAATATGGCAGGGTGCAGCTGTTAGATTTTGAAAGAAATTCGTACACTGTATCATGAAAATTATGAACAAGTTCGGTCATGTCTAGTGTACGAGAAGCATTGCCAATTATCAACTACCACAGCTTTTTACTATTCAAGTACATGTAACTGAAAATGGGTCATAATTGCTTCACCTTAAATACAGGGGTGAAACTACTTCATATATTTTATTTACTGCTGTAGATTATTTATTTTCACATGGATAAGTTTTCACATTTTTTTGCATTTCGGCAATTTAATTGAAGTTTTGATTTCACTGTTTGTGACATAGTTCTGCTGTGTGAAAATGCTGTGTCATGGTTGTTTTTTTATTGTAAGTTTTGTGATATCAGTTGAATAAGCAAAAATAAAATGCAGCCAACTTAAGCAAACTTGCAGTAAGCATTTTCATTTTAGCATAAAGATCGATTTCTTATATTAATCCTGAAAGTCAACAGCTTTCCGTGGGACACTTTGTGTGCAATTTGGGCAAAGTGTCCTGAGGAAAGCTGTTGACAAGACTACATTTTGCTAAGATCAACTGCAAACGAACGTTGATTTAGAAAGTTGCGGCAGTGTTCATGTGTCA